>NW_011627004.1:988986-1063811 GCF_000204515.1 Acromyrmex echinatior | reverse complement strand
TCTCTCTCTCTCTCTCTCTCTCTCTCTCTCTCTTCAAATTTAATTTACAATAAAATACTAAAACTAGTAATAAGTAAATAAACAATAAAGAAGTATTATTCAATAACAATAGAATGTTTCAAACATAATTTTCATATATATACCAAATTTATTAAAAATATAAATATTAAATATATTTGTAAAAATGAGTGCAATACATCCTTAAAAGAAAATAGATATATATTTGAAGTTTGGCGAGAAAAAAGAGAGCGAAAAAGAAAGTTTTAGTGCAATTCAGTGCACGATAAAAACCTAAAATTATAATCGTGCACATGTAATACTCAATTAATCGATCAAATAATGTTTCAATGCACATGGTGGCTGCGGAAATATATTGTATACAGCAAACGGTTATTTATTTCAGTCTGATTATTAACACGCGTGCAAACTTATTCGTTAAGCCACAAACCTATTGTAAGTACTCAAGCGTAAAGAGCTTCTTAATAAGCGAGCTACGCCATGCGGGAATGCGTAATCCTTTCTCCTTGGACGATTTTGCTTTCGTGAGTCATTCATTTTGCTGTTCGCTCCTTACTACGGAGAAAGACCACTCGGGAGCAGGAGGAGGGAAAATAAAAAAGAAGAAAAGGAGAAGTATTGTGTCAGTAAAGGTTTCAAAAGCCGGTTTTTACCGGCGACAAGTTATCAGTGCGATAACTATCTAATAAAATTTCATAATTTTTGAAAAAATAATCTATGTACAGCAATTTACGCGAATGCATACACCGAGAGAAAAATATTTGATATTTGTAACCGTAATAATTGCATGGTAGCTAGCATTATAATTTATAGTCGTTTTCAGTTCTAACTTTTGGTATACAGAAAGATTTGGTATACAGAAAATAATTTTGTTGGACTATCAAAATAATTATGTAGATCGCTCAAACTTGTTGCTAGAATATCAAAACTTTTTGCAGTATTGCTCATCACGTTAGAGATTCTTATGTAATTATTTTAACGAATCTAACAAAATTATTTTCAAATCCGCAGTTAGTTGTAAATTTTTAGATACTTCAGCAGTTCTTTTCGTGTATGTATAATAAAATCGCACCGAAGAAAAATTTGTTCCACTAACTAAACACATTGAACAATTTGTTAAGCAGACTACGATTGAATTCGATTAAATAAAATTTGTAGAATAAACCAAATCTGCAAACAACTAAATGTGTATTTAATTAGTTGAACAAATTTTTTTTTCCATGTACAAATATAATTATATTATTACTAACATTATAGCACAATAATAATTATAAAAATAAAGTTCCTAACCGTAATTACTTTTATATAATTATAATCATAAATACCAAACACCTTTCACAAGTATACTAGAGGAATAAAATAGTGCTTCGAAAGGCATTTACCCACACATCCACATCACTTATTGTATATATTGATATCTACCCGTATTCTTTGCATAATGCAATACGTATAATTTCCATCGGTAGCAAATAGAAGGTCGCAATAGAATTTGATAATACTCGACTGATCTGCTCGTGAACGACGACCAACAATTTATCAGCGTTTGACACACGACTCTGTAAACCACCTCGTGCTCTATTAATTAATTATCTATGTTACGAGACCGTTATTTATGGTTGGTACACCGCCGACATCGCCCACTTCTATAATACTTATCTAAACGTTATTATAGTCCGGACTAATTCTACTATCGAAACAATCGCACATAAAAATAAATGTTCTCTCTCTCTCTCTCTCTCTCTCTCGATGCGTGTCTTGTTAAAAATTTATTTGCGCGCCGACCACGATATTTAAATCAGCAGAAAGATAAAAGTATGTTTTGCTTTATCGTTGATAAATATCGATTCGATAGAAGCCGAAAGTCGTTGGCCACGGTGTGTGATTTTACGATGTGCAAGATAAAATACCATTTGCAACGTGTCTACGGAGTATTTCTCGTCCGCATTATGTCACGATTAAGTCTGTGATTCTTATTTGTCGCGCGTTATTTCAATCCTGATGCGTAGGATCGGAAGGTCATCAAGTTCATAAAACTTAGAAGGGGAACCACGGTCGAAAGAGGAAATAAGAAAAAGTTATAATATTCTGATTTTATATCCTTCAGAATATAAAATAAAGAAAAAAATATATGTTTCGTTAGGCAAGAGTTAAATCCATTCGCACACTTGAGACTATTAAACGCGATTGTCCATGGCAGATAAATCGATCTCGTATCGATAATAGAGGAACAATCATCCGTCAGAGCAAACATTGTTATCTGCGAAGTTAATTTTGTGCCGCGTTATCGAGGTATTTATTATTGACGACGGTGTTCGATGGCGAAATGTGATAGCTCTTTAAAAACGAACGATCTGGCTTTTCGCTTTCGATCGAACGATCCTTATCGATATCGCGTGACTGTTTGCGTTTTGCGCGGATCGGATCCGATCGATCCCTTCGAAAGATACAACGCATGTGTGGAACGTGAGGAATATGATTCATCTCTAAACGTTGCGTTACCCAGATTGCGCGAATAATTGAGCCACATGCGCAAGTGTGGCGACCACGGTTGCCATTTGCTACCTTCAAACTAGTACATGTTTCGCCGGAAGTCGAGTATCAAAAAAAGAGGAAAAATAGAGGAAGTAAACTATCCCCCCCCCCCCCTCAAAAAAAGGTCATCAGATTAAACCTATCAAAGTTGCAAGATATTTCTTTTCAAAATTAGAAATTCCAATTAATTACCACATTTTCTTATGTCATTTGATTGTACCCGCACCGCCAATAAAACCGTGCATTGTAAAAAAAATGTGTAAAATTACATAAATAATACGTGTAAAAATTACAAAATTTATAGTAATCGGAAACTTCGGTTTAAAAAAGCTGAAGAAGGTAACTGTGTGGCAACGCCAGAAGAATAAATACTGACCTCCGTAAGGCATGAATAATTACCTCGTTAAGTAAAAATCACGTGTCTAACAATATGTCGAAATGTATGAGCGAGAAGACCCGGCATGTTTGCCGGCCGGCGCGACGCGGCGTGTCGATTCGGCCTCGTCGATTCTCTCGCCACTCGCTTACGTAACTTCGTCGCTATAACCGTCATACCGCGATCGTTCTCCTTTAAGCTCGTCGGGAACACGCGCGTTTCGTTCCATCGTGTGCAAAACATACTCAGCCCGCCCGAAATTTTTTAGATTACCTTCGCTCGCGTATATATACACGATAATCGTTTCCTTTATGAAGAATGCGCCACGAAAATATTTTCTTTGTGACACACAAGAATGCAATAACATCTACGTAGCTCGAAAATTTAAAACGAAAAAGTTTGTTTTATTTTTATTTTTATCTTTGGCACGAAAAAATCTAGTTGAAAGCGAAATCGCACGGTTAAAAAATTTTTGGTTTCTGTATCGAATCTGTATCTCGAAGTTTTAACTAAAATGTCTGGAAGTGAATGTTTCCAATTTGTGAAAATATATATCGAACAATATATAGAATCTTCCTTTGAAAATGATATTACATTAATTTAGTTGCTTGCATTAAACCAGATTAACGCATAAAAGCTGTTACATGAAATTAGCAAAGTTAAATATAAAAGTATATAAATATTTAAACGATTAAATATCCAATAATGATATTGTCGTGATTATTTAATAGAGTATATATTCCAGGCAAATGTTTCGAAATACTTTTTAAAAATTAATGATATTTTTGTACTCAAATATCCATAACAATGTGTTTTTTTAAATAATAATTCTTCAAATTAAATAACAGTTATTGGATTAAAAAAGTTACTCTAGTCTGATAAAACAATATTTTAATAAATTTAACTGTTTTTTAAATGTGTTTTTGCATGAAATTCGTTTCTTTCTAATTTGGCTATTATATCACAATTTTGAAAAAAGTGATAAAAAAAACGATGATTTTTAAAGTTTTCATTGTAACGCCGGCAACAAATTTTTTTCTTTCAAATCTTGTCGATGCTATGCGAAATTATCAACTTTTATCTGTAAAATGTGTTTTGTTTTATTTCTGAAATATAGCAATTTGAAAATAACCGTATTTTGTTAATTTATAACTATAAAATGTTTTTTTTTATTTATGATCCAAAGTACGAAAACATTTATTTTCCATATAATGTAGTATTAAAATAGAATGAATTTTTCCATATATTATATATGGAAAAAAAGCTATTTTCAAATTGCTCTATCTCGAAAAAAAAAATCATAGCAAAACGGAACAAAATGCATTTTAAATGTTAATATTTTCCTATAATATTAACAAAATTTAGAAAAAAATTGCTGCCGATGCTACAACATCATAAAAATTCTTAAAATTATCGTTTCATTACTTCTTTGACGCCATTTTTCCACAAAAATATAACGTAAAAATTAAGAAAACGAATTAGAGTTTAGTAAGCAAAAGTGCATTTAAAAATACAGATAAAATGATTAAATACAATCTATTATAGTACATTAATATAATTTTTCAAAATTCAATTATTAGATCTAAAGAATTATTATTAAGAAAAAAACATTATTATGGACATTCGAATAAGTAATTGTCAATCAAAAATGTCAATTTTTAAAAAGTTTTGGCCTGGAGCGTACACGTATTATTTCATTGTCAAACTTGATCGAATTATGCTGCTGAATTTAGATACTTGATTATGCGGAGTAGTCTTTTCAACATATATTAATTCAGTGTAGTGACCGAGTTCCCGAGTTCATCATTAGACGAATGAATTGCGTTTCAGGTTGAATTAATTTTTGTCTACGAACTTAATCGTCGCACTTACGTACGTAATCGTCATAATACTGGTGAGTCATAAGGACAGCGCGATAACAGCGCCTCCTCATTAAAATGAATAAGATTCCTCTTGAACTGTCGTGCGTATATCACAAACGATTACTGACCGGACGAGTAGTCATCGGAGCAATTAGCGCGACTTTTTAACGTCGATTATGCGTCGCTAACAGGACGCATCGTGTTTATTGTCCGCACGCTCGAATTTATGCGCTCGATTCTTGGCGCACGTCGACACATAACCACGTGCGATTACCTTTATCACGGTAAATATTATTTATTAACGTGTATCAAGAACGATGAATAACTACGGGATAAGCGCCAGATAAAAACCTGATAATTTGCCTTATGAAATAACGGGTATTCGTTTCGTGATACTCCGCAAAATCGCTGCGTAGTTCGCGGAGAGACCACGTTGATTACGAATTAATTAAAGCGTCAACATCTCGTTTGCTTTTACGCGTCGCAAGAATCGCAAAATGCGACGGTCGTAACGAAAAGAATATTCTCATCGCGGGAAGAAGAATGCGCGAAAAAAACAAGACCGTGCAATGTGGACAATCGAACAGAGGACTTATAACCGGGCAACAGAATCAAGGTTTCTGGTTACTCGTCATTATTATCTCGGATTGTGATGTCAGAAGTGAGAAAACACAATAAAAATTCTGACAAAATACAGAAATTTAGAAATATTTTTCAATAAAACAATATTTGCAAAAAAAAATCCACAGAATAGATTTATAAATTGCACCGAAAGCTATCTTTTTATTTTGAGAAGGAATTAAATCATATTTATTTTTATAAATATATTGTTAATTTGACGGTTATCATAATTGTAAATTGTAGGCCAAAAGTTTGGAAATACTTCTTAAAAATTTACACTTTGAGATTACTTATTTAAATATTTTTAACAATGTGGTTGTTTTAACAATAACTCTTCATATTAGATTCAATAAGTTACTGGATCCACACACACAAAGAATTATTGGTAAAAAATATATTAAGGCTGCGTTCAGCAGAGAAAGCAACTTTGCAGCTGTTGTAAAATTCTTCAATACGATTCTTATCTTTATAATTTATTATGGATTTAAATATTGGGTCATTTAAAAAGTATCCGCGGTTTTTTCATTCAAAAATTGAACAAAAAATCGCGGATACTTTTTAAATGACCTAATATATAAATTAAAATCATATTGAAAAGTTTTACAATAAAGCTGCAAAGCTGCTTTCTTTGCTGAATGTAATATCATATTGTTATGAATGGTTAGGTAAGTAATTCTAAAAATATCAATTTTAAAAAGTCCAAATTTTAGGCCTAAAGTATGTTCACAGTTATGACAACTGTAAAATTAGATTCAATAACTATTACTGGATCTAAAGAATTATTATTATGAATATTTGAGTAAATAATTTCAAAAAACGTTAATTATTAAAAACTTTATCATTTAATTTATGTTTCCAAACATTTGGTCTGCAGTGTAGCTTACATTTCGTATTCATCAATTATACATAATTCATTTCCAAATACGTAATCATTAATTAATTAAATAAAAGGAAAATTTTCGATGTATTTTACAAGTCGATTCTATCGATTGCAAGTGTTGTTTTATTGAGATATATTTTAATACATTTTACAAGAATTTTTAATATATATTTTCTTGCTTCATATCGCAATCCGAGATAGTATAGGTATAGTGATGAGTAAACAACAGTCTTAAATGCAAAATTTTTATTCACGTGTATTCTTTTGAAATGTCCGGCGGCAAAAAAGAAAGTCACGTGAGCATGTGCTGGCATAGGAAGACGCAAGTAGGTAGATTCAGTCCAGGCGATTCTGGTTCAGGCACGTTCGAGTGACTCGTGCCACGTGCAGAAACCGGTTTGGCACGATTATTAGGGACGATCGAGAGCACGAGAGTTGTGATGGTAAGGTCTTTCGAATTTTTGATGCGCGAGCGCAAGAAATCCGAAAGGGATTTCTTTTCGCGGAACTGAAAAGAAGCGGACGGCCAAGAACGACTCTTATGTCTATTTCAGCCAATATTTTAAATGACCCAACGTAGATTAATTTTACAAGAAAACCCATGGAAATGTTCCCCACCGATATTGATAAATTTTGAATATGTTATTTTCTAGAGAAAAATAAGGGGCAAGGTAATTTCTTATAAAATACGCCCAATCATACTTTTTTTTAGGGAGTATATCTCTTTGAAGAAAGAGATATCAGTGAATATCATCGAAACTGTAAGAAATATGGAAAAAAAATGTTCTAAATAAAAATTGAATGGCTAGAAAAATACTTTATAATAATTAAAAAATTTAAGATAAAAAAATTTTTATTTATAAAAAATAAAAATTAAAATAACTTTCTAAAAATTATAATTATTAAGCACTCTTGAAACTAATTTTTGTTTTAAACATTTTTTTCTATCTCTTACAATTAAATGATATTCGCTTCGAAAGACAATACCTAATCGATTTTCTTTAAATAGATGTTATTCCCCCTGAAAGTGCGATTGAGGCTTTATAAAAAAAATTCCTTACTTTTGTTTAGAAAACAACATATTTAAAGCTCAAAATCAGAGGAGGACACTTCCTTTCTTGTTAGTTTAACTTTTTATGTTTTTCTAGTTCTAAGAAAATTAGAAAAGGATAAAAAGTAAGTTAAATCGAAATTAAAGTTAATCTATATTGGTAGAAATGAACATTAAACCTTAGAAAGGAAATGTTATCTGTGTAGGAAAGTAGGGTCAATAGATTGGTCAGTGGCTTTTTCGAAGATCACTGTACGTACAGTGAGTACATGTACTTTCGCAATCGTGACGTAGACATGACACTCTTCCCGATTGGAACACCGAAGTGTCGACGGTCCTTCAATTGTATTATTAGTCATCTAAATCTAAAGTCTAAAGCTAACGATCTTACGTCTATTTCTGCCATCGACCATATTTAAGATTTCTTTACTTACTTGATTTAAAAGCATTTTATCGATTGAATTATCGCACAATGATCACACAATTAAAGAAAATTTTTTACATATAATATATTTATATATTTTTATTATATTTATATTTTAATATATTTATATATTTTTTATATGTTTTTATTTTAAAAATATATAAATATATTATCGATTTTTATTTAATTGTAAAGTATCAAAGAAAACAATAATGAGATATTTGAAAATTGGAAATAATGTTAAGATGTAACACGAGCAATTATCATTTTTAAAAACCATGTAAGAAATGTAGAATTATTTACCTATTTATCTATTAATTAATTAATTCATATATTTATTTTATAACTCTTATATGAGTGCATTATTATAACTGATGTGTGCCATTAATTAACGCATTAAAATTGGACGAAGGTATAGTGATTTTACAGGAGCTTCTTGTTAAGAAATCGATCTTTATTTCTAAATAATTGTTACACTGAGAGAAATGTTTGGTACGTACAATCAGTGATTATTCTAACCAAATTTTGATTAAAACAACACATTTTTTAATGAAAAAATAAGAAAGTTTTTATCAGTCACATATCAATAAAGAAATGATTATATGTACCAAAACATTTTTCTCAATATACATTATCACATGAAGATTGCACGATGTAGACGAAAATGTCAACAATGTTTCAATCGATCGCGACTCGAGGAAGGTTGCAATAAAAATTAATTAGCAAAGAGAAAGAATGTATAATTTACCAAACAAAGATGGATTCCTCTTTCGATGTAGACGAGTCCCCCAATGCTCCGAATTTCCTCCAAGAAGAACTTGTCAATTATCGCCAGTTGTCCTGGCGTCGATCGTTCTCGACGAGCATAGCGATTATGTAATCTTATTCGCGAACGCGCGATCGGTGGGTATTTTTTGCGATCTTCAGCCAGTCAGTCGTAAATAGTCGTGAGACGGAACGAGAGAGTCCGCGTCATTTCTCTTCTCTCTCTCGACCTTGAAACGGACGCCGAAGACATCAGCGAGACCGGAGATTAAAGCTATGTGATGATTATATTATATTTTTATACCCTCTCTGTCGTCCTCTTTCTTCTCCCCCCCCCCCCTTTCTCTTTCTTTCTTTACTTTCTTTTTTTTCTATGGGACAAATTAATTAATCGGCTGATATTTTTCTCGAGATAAACGATACAACTTGACGCAAATGCTAATCTCGTACATTGCGGCAGCAATGCACGATATATTTCGACGGCGCTTTAACGGCGCTGATAGTATATTATTTTCGTTTCTGTTCTTAAATAATACGCATACGCTTCTCGAGAGATTACAGAGATGCGCGATTTACAAAATTATGCATCGTGAAAATGTGTGATTTTTCTTAAAAATCGTAGTGAATGTAATATATAGCATCACGATTTTTATCATGATTATAATTTTGAATTGTGCGTAATTTTATATTATAAATGCAATTTTGAAGCGTGTTATTTTTATATAATAAACACGATATTTTGAATTACATGTATTTTAAATTTTATGTTAAAATAATCAAAATGTGTAATAAAATTCTCAAAAAATGCTTTAAAAAAAGATAAACAGCATATACTCAATTATATAAAAATTATTTATCGAACTCTTACTTCTTTAACGTTAAAAAATGTATATCTATATAGAATAATATACAGTAAGGGCAAAAGTATTCGTACAAGAAAATTTTTTTATAAAAAAAATTTTATTTGTAAAAAATAAACATTAATTAGCAATTTTATACAATAAATACATTTTATTCTAATATAACTAAACAAGCTTCGCATGTATTCCTAATTTTAGAAGCTAAATTTCTCGAATTCTGTACGAATACTTTTTGAGCATCCAAACAACAGAATTTTTAATTTTTCCTTATTTTTCAGATGATGTACTTTCTATACTATATAATTAATACACATTTTTTTGATATATATATATATATATATATATATATATATAATTTTAAGAAACATATATAGTCTATTATATTTTTTATGAATAAACTGTTCATTACCCAGAAATGATCGTCAATTAAACGTCAAATCGACGTCAAATTGGTATTGAAATCATTGTATTGATATCGATTCGATATCAGTTCGATGACTCACTTCTCGCTGGATAATATTTATTTTTTAAAAATAAAATTTTTTTAAAAAATATTTTCTCTGTACAAATATTTTTTGTACTCATTGTATATAACATAAAGAATATGTAAAATATCATATTAATAATAGAATAATTAGGAACATGATTAAAATTTATTTGGCATAGGAAACGAAAGATATACATTTATTGCCAAAAATATTAGTTGAGCTCACAGACTTGTATATAGAAGTCTATAGGTTAAACTGCATGCTGCTCTTAAACGCGTACACTTTTCTGTCATCACTTTTTTGCCTTTGCTAACAACTCGTTTGAATGTTAATAATTAGAAACAAGTGTGCCTCATGCATTTAAATCATTTGAGATAAAAATAATTTTCATTTTATCATTGTATACAGTGAGTGCAAAAAATATTTGTACAGGGAGATATCTTAAAAAAAAAACTGTTGTGTTAAAAAACATATTAATTAGCAATGTATTAACAAAGAATGAAATAAACTGTATATTTCTCAAAATTATCTAAGAAGTATAATAATTAAAATATAATATCTTAAAAATAAGTGAAAATGAAAAATAGTATTATATATTTGAACGTTCAAAAAATATTTATACCAGAGAAATTTAATTTCTGATTAGATCGTAAGATCGGAAACACATAAAGTGCTTTTGTTTATATTAGGACAAAATGTCATATAACATTGTTAATTGATGTTTATATCCTACAAATAAAGCTTTTTTATTAAAATTTCTTTTGTATGAATATTTTTTTGCATTCACTATAAATACTTCATTACAAGTGCGATTAAATGATAAAAAATCTAATCGCATATCGTACTGCAATACAAAAAGAATCGGTGCTAACAATATATCGCAAAATCGTACATCTCCTTGATAGTTGGATATTAAAGACAGAACATAAATAATCCATGCATAAGTAAAATTGGTCGATAAAAATAAGAGAAATAGAACGCGAAGATGGCCAACCTCTATCTCTTTTTATTCAATCAATTACAGTACGTCAGAAAGTAAAAAAGATTGGTCATCTATACGCTTCCCCTCTCTCTTATTATTTATTGACTATAAACAATAAGATTGGAAACAAGACCGTTAATGTTAAATACATTACTTAAAATACGAAGCGCCACTATGGTCTGAATGTTAAGATGTTGAACTATTATACATATTCATATCAATGAATTAATTTCAGAAATGATAATTGCATGCCGATATAGTTTTATCGGACTTTCAACGCAATCAATCTGAAATATTAATAATCCCCCCAAACTTAAAAAACTGTAATAAATTTTGTTGACTATATTTGATACACCATTCATTCTTACATTTGAGAGTGTCTTAAATATAGTCTTAAGATGTCATAAGCCAATAATTAGGGTTGTATTAGTATCTTAAGACGTTACTTAAGACAGTTTTAAAATAAGAACGGTCTATGAATATCGCCCTTAGATACGAATGGCGCAGTCCATGCTCTATGTCTTGATTGAATACCCACTATATATGTGCACACCGTTGCGTTGGCACCATCGCGTGTTTACACGAGGAAGTGCGCGTCGAGCTCCAAAACGATAAACAAAGTTCGGCAAACTGGCAATAACAACTAGTAGTGTTACTCCAACCGCCCTCATGTCAGTTTCATTGTCTAACGTAGGGTTACGTAACGGTGACGCCATCCCCGGGCTCTTTGGGCGCCGCGCTTTGGGAGGCGCGTTTTGCGAATTCGACGCAGTTCGGGGTCACATTCGTCCCTACCTCTGGTGTTCGTTTCTATAATAAAGCCATGCGCGTCCGCTCATCGATCAAGAGATTACTTTTCATCGTCGAAATTATATTATCAAATAACGTTTTAATGGAATGTTAAAATGTTTAAATTTAAATTTGAGCAAAAAAAAATGAGGAAAGAAATTTGAGAGCGAAATGTCGCTTGTGTCAAAAGAGATCTAGATCGCAGATGGAAGGTTAAAATTCTAAATTATAAATTATAAAATTTCTTCTCCCTTTTAAAGATTAGTAATTTTGCCGCCGCGTGGGCGAATACGCGTGGTTGTGACGTACTGTCGATGTATTGTTGAACTTGAGAAAACGTTTCCGGACCGGACGAATCGAACAGACAGACGGAACGATTCCACAGGAAAACGAATATATATAATCCTTCATCTGCAACTAGAGTTTTTTTTAGCACAAGCGGAAAGATTGTAAATCATATTTAGAGATGAAAATGACCAAATTTTACGATAAATTACTCGGTAATTTACGGTAAATTAGTCAATAATTTATGGAGGCTGGTAAAATGGTAATTTAAAAAAATTATAAAAATAAAGTAATTTGATTTAAGAGTATTTAAATTAAGTTAAAAAAGTTGAAAAACAACTTTATTTAATATATATCGATAGAATAATTAAGAAACCATATAGATACGTAGTCACTAGAAAAACTTCAAATAAATTTTTTATTAAAATTTTTAAAACAAAAAGTGTGACAAGTACAGTAGTCTTTAAAAGTTAAGAAGTTAATTATATTTTTCATATTTTCTAAACTTACCCTACGTAGTAAGTAGTAAGCAAAACTTTAAATAAATTTTTTAATTTTGAAAATAAAAAGTGTGACAGATACATAATTTTATATTACTTTATGGAGGCTGGTAAAATGGTAATTTAAAAAAATTATAAAAATAAAGTAATTTGATTTAAGAGTATTTAAATTAAGTTAAAAAAGTTGAAAAACAACTTTATTTAATATATATCGATAGAATAATTAAGAAACCATATAGATACGTAGTCACTAGAAAAACTTCAAATAAATTTTTTATTAAAATTTTTAAAACAAAAAGTGTGACAAGTACAGTAGTCTTTAAAAGTTAAGAAGTTAATTATATTTTTCATATTTTCTAAACTTACCCTACGTAGTAAGTAGTAAGCAAAACTTTAAATAAATTTTTTAATTTTGAAAATAAAAAGTGTGACAGATACATAATTTTATATTACATTTTTCATACCTTATAAACTTATTATAATATTTTTATTTGCTTGCTATTTTATTTTTTAGCAACTGTCATATTTTTACTAGAAACAAAAATAATATAATCACATAATCATATAATCAAACAAAAATATATTAATTATATTTATATTAATTGATTTAGTGAGCTTTGTTCCGATTAAATTATACCCTACTGAAAAAGATTACGTAATTTGAAAAATCACAAGATATTAAAAATAATTTTATCTATCATATGACTTTAATTTTATAGTTATTAAATTTTAAATTTTAAATAAATTAAATAATTAATTAATTAAATAATAGAAATAGAAGAAAAAAATATATATCATCTAATTTTAAAATTTTATACATAAGAACGAAAATACATTCTATTTGTGCATAAAATTATAACAAACAAATTTTATCAAAATTACCATAAATTACAATAAATTACCATTTTACCGCAATTTTACCGTAAGTAACTGTAAGATTGAATTTTACGGTATTTTTGCATCTCTAATCATATTAATCACATAAAAGATATACTATTAGGTGTTGGAATTAATTCGTAGCGTTTTACAAGTGATGGGAAGTACTTTCATTAATGTATTTTTTAATGCTCATGTGAAATAAATAACATTCTTTCATTAAAAAACGCTACGAATTAATTCCAACACCTAATATATACAATATGCAAAATATTTGTAAAATATAATTTTTAAAGCAACTGATGACTAGATGCGATCTATTTGACATTATAAATGTTTCGAATTTGATTAACCAATCGGAAGAAAAGAATTTTACTAACTGACTAAACAAAAAACGCTTCGAACCATTTATAGTAACAAGTGGATCGTAGTCTATGTGTCTTTACACCAATTGATTCATCTCATTGTTCTGTGCATAAAAGTATTAATTAAGATACAGTTATCAAAAAATAAATAGGTTAGCAGATAAAGGTGTTTTCTAGTTAGTTCGATTTAAGTCAAAGTAGCAACTTTCAAATAGTGCTGTCGCAAAATCTATCCATTTTTTATTGGTTTACCTAAGAAAATTTTTAATTAGCATTGCATAATTTACAAAATCACAGTTTCATACTTCGGTTCAATTTGACTGAAGTCACGTTTTCTATATTTATGTGGAGTCTTCTCATTTTCAAATTCCTTCCACATATCAGACTAGGCATTATAGGATTGAATTTTTATATGAATTTGAAAAATTAAAATAGAGTTCACTAAGCTTGATAATGGTTTTTTTCTTCTGATTGATTAAATTTCAACTCCAATTCTAGGATGTATAGTCTGATATCGGCTTTATAATCAGCGGGGCGCGCCATGTTGGTCTCTCTTCTATTATAAAAGAAAGCAGCGGATTTTCAGGACGACGTAGATTAACGAAGATCATAAACATGACAATAGTAGAAAAGGAGCAGAGAGAGAGAGAGAGAGAGAGAGAGAGAGAGAGAGAGAGAGAGAGAGAAGAGGGGAAATGAAAAGAAAGAAAGGCTTCTGAGTTATTGAATCATTAATGTCGATTGCATAACAATACACGCTGTTCGTTGGTTAAATTGGCGTGATGCCGATCCTGCTTTACTGGTAACAAGTCGCCGTGATCGCAACGTATCATGCGTATACACGCGTAGACACGAGATAGACACTTGTGCAAAGAAGAAAAAAAGAGAATAGAACAGGACATGGAAAGAATGAGCGAGTTGAAGCCAGTAAAGAGACTAGGCATGTTTGCCGAGTAAATGAGCATGATTGGTTCTAACTTATGGATCCAATCATATTTAATTATTGCTCGGCGAGCTGCTATGTTGACTTAATCGTATCCACTGATTTTGTTCTTGAAGGTACTTAAAAATGTAAATAAATACAAATCTAAAAATAATTATGTATATTAGATCATCAAAATACATGAAACTCAAACATGATGAGTAAAAGATTTGGACTTTTTAGCGACTAGCTTGAGCTACAATAATTATTTTGATAGTCCAATAAAATTATTTTTAGATCTGTTTTTATATTTGTTTTTAAATATCATACTTCAATAAAAAACTGTCCTTTCTATGAACCCAATTGTTATTTATGTACTCTACTATGACCTCCCTTCGGTAACTCTTAATGATAGTGTCAGTGTCATTATCGTTACGACATGCAGGTTTTATAAACGATAAGAAAAACTGCACAATGACAATATAAGAACATCGTTAAGACTATAAGTTTTTCATTTTCTGATTAATTATGGTTAGGCTTAACCTGATGATAATATAAAAATTGTATTTTTCTAGTTATCGACAATCACTAAACTGATTTTGTAGTAACTTTCAAAATTATCACTAGAAAACTATTGGTTTAATGATTAATCGTAGCTGAAAGAACACAATTTTTACATCATCAAGCAATAAGTTAATCTGAACTACAATTAAATTTAATCAGATAATGGAATGGGCTTAAAAATTAGGGGTTTATGTATCTTCAAGTGTTAAAGCATGATACATAATTAAATTATAGCATTATTATAAATAATCAGATATGTGACAGAAGTATTTTTTAAGTGAGAAACAAATAAGTAATTAAAAGAATAATATTCGGATACATTTGTGCAGTTCTCCAATTATGATATAAAAAGACCAAGTCTAACATTACGCATAATGACAGCTATAATGAGGCAAGTTTCTAATAGCGGCCTTATATTAACTTATAAAATGCCAATTCTGATTGGTCACAAATGTCATTACTTCGCGAATGACTGTACATCCTTGAAATTGGTTCACCTGGTCTTCTTATATCATGGTTCTAACTAGAGTTGTACAGAGAGAGGGAAGGAAGGAGATAGGGAGGGAAGGAAGAAGGAAAGGAGAGGGGGAGAGGAAGGGGGAGAGTGCGACGCGGCGAGAGGCTAGTTTCGAATTCTCGGCAAACTTCACGCCGGTGCCGGTGTCTGCTCGATGTAAACACAAAGTCCTCAAGTCTACGCAACCGTAATTAATATACAATATATATATATATATAGAGAGAGAGAGAGAGCGCCGGAAGATCAATGTATATATACATTATTCCGTATTCATGACATTTATGCGCGCGCCGCTCCGGCATGCTCCGCACTCGACTATCTTCTCACCTCCTCCCCGAATCACTCGTTCATTTCTAATACGCGTCCCTCGCCGTTCCGAATGATCTCGACTTGCCGAGGCTGCGCGATACGCGTCGGCCTGTGGCGTACGTGACCGGAGAACGGCCTGCGCGCGCATCCCAACGCCGAAAACAAGCGGTGGAACATGAGCCAGCGTCGCTCATGTCCTTGTCTTAACAATTTCGGCCACGTGAGGGACAAGGGCTAACGTAAACACGCCGAATGGGCCGACTGTCCTCCTCACGAAGGAGAGAAGAGTCGAACGCCTTGCTCACTTTTTTTTTTCTTTTTTTTCTTTTCAGGAGTTGGACGCGCGCAGGGGTTACGGCGTAGAAAACTCTGGCGCTCCCGTATTATTACGCGCAAAATGGCGAAGCCGGCGAGTTGGAGCGAGCGAAGCGACGCCAGCGATTCTCACTCGTGCGCATCTTCGTGTTGTCAATGCCGAGACAATTCACGCGCGCGCGCGCGCGCGCGCAGTTTCGAAGCTTCGCGAAGCGGAGGTATAGCTAGATATCGTATTCCGGTAGCTGTCGCGTCGTTTCGCGTCGGACAGATACGAGTATGATTTACGTAGCATATTGGAACTCGTGTGGTAAAAGTAAAATCAATGCACGAGAGCAAACATCGGTTTCCCAGGACGGATTTCCTAGGAATGATTTCCTAAAAACGTTCAGAGAATATTCTTAGAATATCTCTCAAATAAAGGGTGTTGTATGGGTAGGTTCCTTCTCTCCTTCCCCCCCCCTCCCTCCTCACTGCGTGACACCTGCTGCGTGAATCCCATTCCAAAGCAAAAATACAAGTCCCGATAAGTTGAAATGTTAAGGATTCGGCTATGTAATATCAGTCTCAAAAAATCAACTATAAAAAAAAACAGAAATAATTTGATCTATAATGACTTCATGCAGCGAAATGATTATATTTTGCTGCAACTTCAGGTAAATAACTTTTAAACGAATAAACGGATTCAAACGTATTGTATTTCTACACGAATGTTTATTGAAGTTTTATTAATTTGATTCTCATGAATTCTCATAATGCTACGAACTTATCAAGCAAGTAACTACTACAAAACGCGATTTTGTATAAAAAAAAAATTGAGGTTAACCAAAAATTAAATAACTTTTGAATTATTAAGAGTATTGGTTAAAATTTTATACAGATACTCGGGTATAATAATGGAACAATCTATGAATTTTTTTATTTTTAGTATAATATTTTGTGACGCTATATATTTTTAAAATAAAATTCTACAGATCATTCCAGCAATATTACATTGATATTGCAAACGTCACACTAATTTCTATGCTGTGTCGTAATTAAATGAAAAGTGACTTAAGCCTGATTGCACGTTACTTGGCTTTAAGTAAGACTTAAACATCTGTCTTTATCTTTCTTTCTAAATAAATAAAGACAGATGTATATTTAAGTCTCTTAGTCCCAGTTGCGCCAATGTTACTTTGACTTTAAGCAAGGCTTAAAACTCTGTCTCTGTTTCTCTTTCGCTTTAAAATGAGACAGAGTTTTAAGCCTCGCTTAAAGTCACGATGATGTTAATCATAGATTGGACCTTCATAATTATTTTAGAGCTATTTTGATGTCATCTTGAGATAATGATGACTCGTGTTTTGCTTATTGATATTCGGTACAGTACATAATTAATAATAAAATAATGAATAGAAAATAACAATATCAATTTTTTAAAGTTCAAAATTGCTAAGCAATATAATGAGAGGTCAGAAACGAGCTAATAATTAGGTTAATGAGAAAATCTAGTTTACTAAACAAAGAAAGATAGGATTAAAACTAGTTTTTCAACAATAATAAGTCAATGTAAAACTGTAATCATCCTAGTTATCGCGCGATTAGCGATTGACGATTACTTTTGCACCAATCAGAGCAAAACAGTTGCTCCGAACGTCTTTCGACTAAACTCAGTCTTTCTAAATCGAATTAATAAATTACAATAGAGAATAAATTAAGAAAACAGAAAACTGAGACACATAAATACCGTAATAAATAAACATTGGAAGGGCACAGAAATAAAATATAAATACCTAATCGTATTCCAAGCTACTCGCGTCGCCGAGGCGAACGTCACTGAAAGAGGAGAGGAGGGGAAACGAAAAAGAAGTAACGCGCAAAACAGTCGCGAGCAGCTGCTCTGGCGGACGTTCGTCAAGATAGAAAAAAAAAATCAAAAAAAAAAAATCGTGCGATCCTCGCGTGACGTACGTGGCGGTAGCGTGAAATGTCACCATATTCTTTCGTGATTTCGGAAGAAATATTCGCGAAGAAGTTGCGTCGCGGGCCTCACGCCAAGAAACCTCGCGGTTTGCGTCATTCTGCGGCGGAGCCGTTGTCTGAGAACCACGTTGCCTACGTGACTCGCAGGGCGTCGACGGAGCCTCGTGATTCGCCGGCGGATGGTGGCGAGAGAGAGAGAGAGAGAGAGAGAAAGAGAGAAGGAGGGAGAAGGAGAAAGAGAGAGAGAGAATCCACGCTATCCGCGGTGGGCGGTGAGACGGGTGGCGGAGTGTTAGTAAGCAGGAGCCGGCCATCTTGTCGAGCTCAGTCGGAAACCAACTGCCGAGCAGTGAGGGACGGTGATGTGGAAGAGAGGCCAGATGTGTTAGACGAGGGGTTTTTAATGCGCTTCCGAGCCCGATTGCCGCTACGTGCGAGAGGCTGTGCGATAGCGACGACGGAGCCACGACGACCATCGCGGGGCTTTCGCGAGCGAAAAGGCCCGGTACATCCGGTTAAAAACCTTCAGCTGGGCGGGAGCTGCGGAGGAGCGGAGAGAGGCGGAGGAAGCGGCGGCGGCGGCGGCGGCGGAGGAAGAGGAGGAGGAAGAGGAGGAAGAGGAGGAGGCAGCGGCAGCGAAGAGCAGGTCGCGGAGAAGGTTCTGGCGAGAGGCTGACACCGAGCTTAGCTTCTCATCAGCGGAAGGGCTTGGCCTGCTCGGTTGCGAGAAAAGGAAGACACACCGGCGAACAAGATCGACGCCGAGGGCGAGAGACAAAGAGAGAGAGAGAGAGAGACAGAGAGAAAGAGTGAGAGCAGAGGATGACCGACCGAGAGAAAGTGCGGTGTCAAAGTCTGTGATAGTATTTATTGAAAAAAACAACAACATCGTTATCAGTAGCAGCACCTGTGGACGTGTCATCTTCGTGAAAAAAAGAGGACGAGCAATTGCGGAGGAGATATATATATATATATACATTAGCGAGAGAGAGAGAGAGAGAGAGAGAGATAGAGGGATAGGCTTTATATATTTATTTACATCTGTGATATCGACGCTGATATACATCAACCTTCTTCGCGAAAAAAAGGAATCGAAGAGGAGCGAAAGAGAGAGAGGGAGAGAGCGAGAGGCGAGTGACGTGAGATTGAGAGAGAGAGAGAGAGAGAGTGAGTGAAAGAGAGAGAGAGAGAGAGAGAGAGAGAGAGAGAAATATCGCTCCGAAGAAAGATTATATCAGTTTCTTAGTGGATAGGGTTTTTTGTATATACGACTGACTCTTTTTTATAATTATTACTATCGGTGCGAGGAGCGGAGAACACGCGCTCGAACAAGATCTCTCGACAGTGGTGAACCAGAAAATTCTCCGGTCTTTCCCGAACGATCGTTTCGCAAAGGCGACGAGAGTACGCGAGAGAGGAAACATGGTGGAGAAGATTCTGGAGGAACGAGAAGACGGCACTCAAGAGGCCGGACGAGGTGAGTAAAATTCCACTTCCATGTCTTCATAATAAACGAACTTAGAGAAACAGAGAACTTCGAACAGAAATTTCAAATTTTGCTGGAGTATTCTAAATTGATCGAAATACACAATTTTTTTTGGCTTGTTTGAGGTTTAATCGAGCGTTTGTTTCTGGTCTCTGTCAACATTTCCAATGAAAAAAATTCCGCCAGAAAAAAGGATTTCCTGATTCTTCGAGGAATCAGGAGCTTTGTTCTTGAAAAATATTGCATACAAAAATACTATAGTAATGTTTGTAGGCTGGTTTCTTTCTGAAAGATGCGTGTGCCATTCTATGGTTTTGTCTTCAAATTTGTCGCGTTACATGAAATCTACAAACTTTTTTTTAGCAAGAGAGAGAGAGAGAGAAAGAGAGAGGGAGGGAGGAAGAGCGAGCGAAGTGCTGATTGCAAAAAGTGCAAGCAACAGACCTTTCATAAATCATTGAATGCCAAAGATGTTTGTATTGACTGTCTCCTAAAATCCGCGTCGTATTACGAATTTGGATTTCGAGAAATTGTGAATTGAAGATTACAATTTAGCCAATCAGAATGAAGTTGATCAAAATGAAAATTTTCTGGTCGGAATTATAATCCCTAATTCTCGCAACTTTCAGTCTTCAATTTGTATTATAAGACAAAATCGAAACGAAAGCAGTCAGAATATATTATTGATAATATATTATAGATTTACGCGATACAAATTCAAGAATATTAGGCCCTGTGATTCGAGGAATCACGACAGCCAGTCACGGCCGTCATGGGACTGTCTTGCCATGTATTGATATACTATATTGATATTTGTTTTTACGAACCGGCTAACTTCTCAGAGTCGGCGGCCGGCGCGGCGGCCATTTTTGCCGGTCGATGTGTAATATAACGACCTGGTAACGGGTGAACGCCGGGGCGAACGTTCTTTCGCAATTTGCGTTTTCACCGTTGTCGCGAAGCGAGGTGGAAACGGCAGGGTGGAAACGGCGGGGTGGAGAGAGAGAGCAAGAGAGAGAGAGAGAGAGAGAGAGGCGAACGAAGGAAAGGAACGATTGAGAGGCGGGTTTGAATGCTCTAGTCGTTGACAGGAAGAGGGAAATCCTGACGAGAATGCGACGAAACGCTCGCTCGTTCAGCGATTTGCTTTTCGTCGCGGAAAATCCGCGTTGCGAATACGGAATGATACGGGGATCGACCGCGGAAGGGGCGAACGGAAAGAGAGAACTTTCTCGAACCGGCGCGACGGCACGTCATACAGTCGTGAGTCGCCTATCGCGCGTCGGCTGGTTAATTGAACACGGCCATTTATGCCCGTTCCTTGCACACAGAAAAGTACATACCGTACGCAAGTAATAATTATGGTAAATTCTGTCACTCATGCTGTACTGTGTTATATTGATACGTTTAAAAGCTGCTTTATATCAAGTCAGATAAAAATCATGTTTTAAATTGTTTAAAACAGGCTTAATCGACCTTATTTTTAACACGTCTCTTTTTTTGTAATGTTTAAAGCATATGTGAAACGTTAAAAATATATTTAAAAAAACTCAATATTTAAGTCAAACGTATTATATTTTTAAATACATTTAAAAAAAAAATAAAAATGAATTAAATTAGTTTACTCAAATGAATAATTTTTTTCTTTGTGTAGTCTTTATCTTTTTCTGATTCTTACGGCTAGAAAAAAACAAGACCGAGATTAAAGTTAATCTATATTGAAAGAAATTAATAAGCAGGAATTTGACGCGTTTTCTATATTTGTGAAGATAATACAAAAAGTTTAGTGGCGATAAAATTTTGATAAGAAATTGTTTCAACAAAAAATGGACGCGTTTTTAAAAAGTAATTATGGTGAAATTAGAAATTTTTATTCAAATTATAAAATTGTATTGTTAAATACAAATAATTGATCTACTATTTAAATTGCATATAAAGCATTAAAAACAATTTAAAAAATTAAAAAAAAACATTGTTTTATTTTTAAAAAAGAATATTCTCCCTGTCCTCTGTATGTAACGTGTAATTTTACACAGAAAGTATGAATTTCCAATTCCAGTGTTTTCCGCTTTTTTTTTTGCAGATACTCTACATCTGATACAATCTTAATACTGGAAGGTAATAATTAGACCACTTATTTTGAGTATCAAAAGTACTGTATAGTGCTTTTAATATTCAAAATAAATAATTAATCACTACTTTTCAGTACTAAATTGGTCGGTATCTGATACATGTAAGAGCGTTAATTTCGCGTTAATTTTCAGATAATGATAATAACGAGCGACGCGTTTACCGATTTTCTCGCTGACGGAATTCCGATTCGTACAACGTTTACGAGAACGGGTTTCGTCACGCCGCGTGGAAATGTGGAATCGCGACGTGCAAACGGGCTTCTCTGCCGAGGCGCTTATCGACGAGCATTATCGGTGCGCGTACATCGATTTTTTTCCTGTTACGCCATCGTGGTGTCGTCTCCGCATTCTACGCGTTTCGACGCGACTGTCACGTTCAACTTTTGGCTGTTTAGGAAATGCGACAAACCGAGTAAATTCCTGGTTCACTTCGTTTACGCGTGTCGCGACAAACGGTTTATTCCAATACACGTTCGCTTCTGTTTACGTGTACACTTTTCCGTGGGTTTTTCTACTCCTTCGGCCGGTTGTTAATCGAGCTAGCTGGTCGCTAATTATACCATGCCGTGTCTTCGTTATCTCTAAAAGCGGAAACCTGGAAGAATAGTCGAGGTCTGGATGGCGCCGCGTCGAAAATTATGCAATGCATCAGCGGGCATAATAAAGTAAAAACAGAGACGTGCAGTTAGCGTCCAAAATAACAGGATGACGAAACAAATGCGTTTCGCATAATCATCTCCCGCTCGACAACCTTCTAGCTCCACCTCGTTGTCCGTTCATTGACACAGTCAGTCCGTTAACACTATAGAAAGCGAGCGGTCATTACTGACCGTTTCTATTTTTTTAGATTAATATTAGATGAATAGGGGATTCTAACATTTTTGTCGATATTTCAATTCTCGATAATTTCTTTTATTATATTTTACTCTTTTATTATATTTACTGATGAAATATTTGGTTTTTCGTCATTTCCTTTATTTTTATAGCAATTCGCTTCGTCCTTTTCGACTCAGTTTTGTATTTTGTGGTAAACTTGTGGTTAGACTTGATTGGTGATAATATAAAAATAGATTTAATTTGATAATAATATAAAATTGTATTTTTTTCCAGCTACAGTTACGTCGTTACTAACTGAATTTTAATTTTTAAAGTTACCATTATGAAACCATAATTTAGTAATTAATGATTGTCAGAACGTAGTTTTTATTATTAAGTCACGTAAGATTAAATCTAAACTGCAGGTTAATACTAGAAAAAGCTACAAATTAGTACCAGAAAATGAAAAACCAGGCCTAAATGAATAAGAAATGTTGATATTTTCAATATTAACGGTGCACTCGCGTATTATTTATAATATATAACAGTACAGATATAAAATCTAGTAATTGTAATCATCTGCAATTTCTCCTTACACAAGTGAAGAAGGAAAAAAAAAAGTTTCTAGCTGCGATTGATTATGATAGTTTTGTAACAATTTTTAATAATAATTTTTAATAAAGTTATCACTATAAGTAACTTTCAAAGTTACCACTCACTAAAAACCGTCAGTTTAACGATTAATTATAGCAGAAAACATCATTTTTACTTCTAGTATTAATGGTACACGCGCATATATATGTAACAGTACATATATAAAGTCCAGTAATTATAGTCGCATCCGCAATTTTTCCTTATTAAAGCGGAAAAGGATGAAAGGCGAGGAAATAAGAGATCGATGTCTGTATAAATATACGAGATCGTCGAATTCTTTACTTCTGTCCACGCTGCGAAAGTTATTTCGCCTCGTTCGCGGATCGAATCACGCCAACGCCCGCTAATCTCGTTTGACGAGACGTCTCTTCGAGACGATTTTGCGCCAATATCTTTCGAATTTCGAAGAAATAATATTTTTGGAGCTAAATAAACTCCGCGCACGAGTGAACATTTTGCAACGTCGCTTCGAAACGGCGCATCGCGTCGCGTCATGTCGCGTCGCGTCGTTGGCACGGCGAATTATTTTTTGGACGGAGATAGAGGAGGGCAGGGGAGAGGGGGACAAGTGGGTTAGTCGGTATATGAGGTTTCGAGAGGGGGTCTTGGGATTTCTCGGCACCGCACCGGCGCGGCGGTTCGTGACGCGAAGGGAGAACGCGAGTCGGTTATAGGGCGACCCAAACAAAGAACGAAGGGAGGAAGGGTCCCGGGCTGCGCATGTCAACTCGACGCGTCCTTAAAGGGAAACACGCGCGATACGTGGAACAAAAGAGTCGACGGTTTACGTATCGTGTTTTATACGAGTGTACTGGCCGTTCGATCGCGCGAGCTGAGCAACGGAGAACTCGGCGAGAAAGCGAGTACGAGCGAGTACGACATTCGGCCGATGAATAAAAAGAGACACCGAGGCTATATATATATATATATATATATACACGATACGTGCGTTATCGCGTCTTCTGCAAAGGAACCGGACGAATAAAGGAATAAAGGAATACGCGATGAGTAGGAGAGACAAAGCCACCAGGCGACGCGAGCGGCCCAAATATACTCGATGACGCCGCGGACAAAAGCGCGACAAGTGTAACTACGATTTTAACGAATTTATTTTACCCCACGCGAAATGGAAATGTCGAGGACAAATGTCTACGTTGGTGTTTTTTTTTTCTCTCTCTCGGATTCCTCCTTTTATTCGATATCAAATCGGACGAATTTCGTGAGCAATCACGGAAAGAATACACTGATAAAAATTTTGATAATAAATGAGTTTAGATGATAGTTACTAAAGCTCTGTGAAGTGAAATAATTTTAATTAAATGTTTGGTTAATTTTATTGAAATACCTAACAAAATTTAAATCTTATTTATATGAAAAATATCTCAAAAAAAATTGAGCTAAATGCAAATCTCGAAATAATATCGCTGTACCATCAAAATAATTAAAATGTAGAACGTTTAAATATATAGATGACAATGCTGCCAAAAGTTTAACATTCACAGGGAATCAGTTTCTACTCCTAACATAATTATTTTGATAGTTTTCAAACCAAGTTATTTTCAGATCTGTATCTGACTAAATTTATAAATACAATAATTTTTTGTTTAAATATTAATAAAAGTAGTATGTAACAATGACACTAGTTTTTTTAGTTTTTTTCTGAAAAACATAATTTGATAAATCTGGAACTTGTAAAATATGATATAAAACAAAACTGAGATATCTGTTCGATATATCATGTAGAAATGTAAAATAATTTTTGAAATAATGGTATATTTCTCAGCTGTCAACAATCATTGCAAGAATTTCAGAAATTATTTTATACTTTTACATGACTTTTACATGATTGTAGATCATCAGACAGATATTTCAATTTGTCACATATTTTATAGGTTTCAGAATTACGAAATTATTATATTTTTAAGGAAAAATTTAAAAAATGAGGCAAGTAATTTATTTACAATATGTAGTTTTTCCCTCGTATCGTCGCTAGAAAGTCTTAATATTTGAATGAATACAATGCAATCCAATTCTACAATTTATATTTACATACAATCCAATTAAATTTTTAATCTTGAAACGTTATTCAGTTGATATTTTTAAAAATGTTTATCAACGTAAATATATTTTTAAATTACTTGTTCATTTAATTTATTATATTACTATTCCAATTTTAATTAGGATTGCGTTTTAAGACAGAAAATTTAATTGACGCGCAGTTTGAAGAATTTGATATGCAAATTCATTCTAACATGTTATTACGTATGAAGATCAAGCTTGCATCAAAATTTCTTTTTTTAAAAACAATAAGTCTTAAATTAAAAAATAAATAAACTAATCAGAGGTGTCTTAAGATATTAAAATGGTCTTGAAATCAAAACAAATTATGAATATTATCTAAAGACTGAAGCTTAAATAAACGAAAATTATATGTCACAAATAAGTCATTAATAATAATTCAAAAATCAAAATACAAAAAGTAACGGTAAAAATCGTTATTAAAAAATGTTACTATATTACCGTTATGATTAAAAAAAAAATACGGATATACAAAAAAAGTAACGCGTAGTTATATAAATACATACCACTAAATTACCAAAAAAGTAACTTGTAACTGTAACTTTGTTACTTCCATTCCGTGGTTGAAGTTGAATTTCCAGTTGTATACGTAATTATTTCCAACGAAATTATATTTAAATCTATGTATTAAATTTTTAGATACAGAATTTTTGACAGAACTCCCGCGTGATGGTCTTTCCATGTAGGCGAAGCAGTCGATATGTTATTATCTGCGAGATGGAAAATTTCGAGATACGCGATTTCCGATCTTTCGCGTCACATATGTGCAGCCTCACGTAACGACAACAGCTGGAAAAATAGAAGTCACGCTCCGTCACGTCACGTGATTACCTCTCCTTCCGCCTGACCCTTTAATTAGGCAACGGCATTCGCGTCCCGTCGTTTTGCTCCTTTTAATTTATGCGATCGTTAATGATACGCTATTATACGGAATCGTATTGCCTTCCTCTCGAATTCTTGATCGGCCGAGATGATCTTCACGATTCGATATTTCGAACATGGCTTTCGGCAGGTTGAGTCTCAACATAATTATAAAGTAAACGGAAGGGTGGCGCACGAAATCTCCTACCATTTCCTTTTTTATACATGATAATACGTGTATTTTTAAAATGAAATTTTAAAATAGAATGTAAAATACAGAATTGATCAGAATTAATTATTAAAAAGAGTTAATTACCTGCCTGAGGAATTGGACAATTAAATAGTAATGACATTTACTATGTGTATTTCCTATCGTCGAATCGTTCAGGCGGCGTAATTATAAAGTTGATCAAAAGTATAAACGTAT
Organism: Acromyrmex echinatior; assembly: GCF_000204515.1. The sequence goes on along the minus strand of NW_011627004.1, from coordinate 1,037,090 downwards.
ATAAAATATCACCCCACAAATTAACTTAAACGGAATTAATTAAACTTTATATTTAATGAAAATTAAATTGGAACAATTTTTGTTGAAAGATAATATTTTTGTTTTTACAACAATTTTAATGAGAATATATTTATTCCTATTTATTTTTATTAAAATTTCAATAAAATGAATTTTAAAAGTAATATTTATTTTATTAGTCTAATATCTAATTTTGACCGTGATTGACGCTTTTCCAATTTGGTTGATATTCAGTCGATTTATTCACACAGACGATCCTGTTTATAATCTCAATATTTATTTTTATTAACATTTTGCTAGTTTCTCTTTGGGTTTCTATTACCGTTCATCGAGGATGCTTTATACTTTTCAAGACTGTACATTTCGGAAGCTACTTGCACGTGTTTTATTTTAATCTGACAAAGATTAAGAGTCTCGTTTATTTTCATATGTAAGGAGTATTAATTACGCGTTATATACCGATGTTTCCTTAACGACTTGCGTAAGAGAGATCACCCCCGTGACGATTTTCACGTAATCAGCAGCTCCCGCACGCGCGCGCATACACGAATAGAACACTATCGTACGTGCATATCTCGCGTAAGATGGCGGCGTTCCTTTTCTGTGCCAGTCATTGAACTCGTAGTGTCGGTCGTTGTGCGGCGTCGGTGGCGACCGGTGAGGCACGAAAATACATTCGCTGCACTACCGAAATTATGATCACGCGTGAAAATGCTAGAACTGGCCGCTACGCGCGCTGAGAGATTAACGACACTTGATACGAAATCAGTGGAGAAACTGGAGAAGACGTCGATCGTCTTTTACTTCCGACCGAAAGTAAAATAGAGGAAGGTGAGTCTCGCGTGACAATTTTCAGTGAGGAGCGACGCGATCCTGCCGAAGTTTCCTGTCCAATCCTGTCTCGTCCTTACCTATCGATTGTCTTTCCGTTCGAAGAGACGCATTCGAGTAACACTTGAGTCGATCGATTCGTCTCGAGTTTTCCAGAGATATGACGAATCCTTGAAGGATTCCGCTGCGATTGATGTCAATTAATATGTAAATTAACTTTATCGATTTAACTTATTTTTTCTCCCGGTTCTAAGAATTTAAAAAGAGTACAGAGTAAATTAAACCGAGATCGAAGTTAGTTTACATTGGTAGAAATGGGTCTAATGTTTATTTCTATAGATACGTAATATCGATTTTAAACATGGTGAAGAGTAAACTTACTCTTCATCTTTTTCTAATTCTTCAAACTTAGAAAACTTAGATTTTTAGAAACTTAGAAAAAGGTGAAGGATAAGTTAAACCAAGATTGAAGTTAGGCTACATGATAGAAGTGGGTGTACGTGACTTTTCGTTCCGTTTTTGCATCCGAGCCTCGAGGGTGGCCTGAACTATATTTGTCATCGATTAACGCAGTCATCGTCACGCGAGTTAAATATAACTCGCGTGCACCAGGCAGCGTCCACGATCAGATTGCTCCGGGCAACGCAATGTGGCGATTCGAGCTGTCTCGGTGGTTCCGACTCAATAACCGCTTTTCCCTTTGTCGTATTTCGACTCGATCCCCCCGCCAAAACTCTCGAAAGTCAATCGATTATGATTGTCCGGGGACATGAACAACAATGAAGAGTCAGCCGGCCTACAGTTATGCGGCATTCATTCCCGATCTGACTCTGATTTCTCCTCGACCCACACGAGCGATCCGCAAGTGCTGTCTGTCCATTCTCGAAGGAGTGGCACGAAGTCGAGTCGATTCACTCGCGCATTCGCCGGTACTCTTTGTTATTCATCGCTGTTGTGTACTGCGAGTCACCGGCGATCGTCATCGCGATGTCCTCGCCCACGCATCAGCGCGAACCTCTTCCGCGTCGCGTCCGCTCGAAAAACACGGCGCGGTTTATCCTTGTAATCCATAGCCACCACGTCATTTCCTCCGTTGTATCGTTATACTTAATCTTTAGTTTTTTTTTATTCCTTGGTTAACTTGCGGTTAGACTTAACCAAGTGATAATGTAAAAATTGTATTTTTCAAGATATGGTTAATATATACGGGGTGTCCCGAAAGTTTTTGCCAATCGCTTTTGTGTAGATAGAGCGAACTAAACTGAGTCGAAAAGTCTTCTACCATTTTGCAATTTTCGCAATAGTTGACAAGATTAATTACTAAAAATTGCCAAATATTGGTCTTGAATAATTTTTTACTCGAATACTATCGACTTTACAGAAAAACGGCAAGAGACAAAAATCATTTCTTTTCTTCTCATAGAATTCTAAGAATTTTTTCGGAATTCTTTATCAATTTTTTAGTTCCGCATTTTCTTATTTTTAATAACTTGAGAAAATACGGTATTAAAATATTCTGAAAAAAATTTGAAAAAATTCTCAGAACTTTATGAGAAGAAGTAAATGATTTTTGTCTCTTGCAGCTTAACCATAGCTAGAAATACAATTTTTATACTATCAGACTAAGTCTAAATCATAAGTTTACCAGATAATGAAAAATTTTAGATTTTAAAGTTATCTCCACAAAACCATAAATTTGGTGATTAATCATAATTAGAAAGATGCAGTTTTTATATTATCATCAAATTAAGTAAGATTAAATCTAAATCTCAAATTAACTAGAAAATGAACTGATCTTAAATGAGTAGATGAAATATTTACAACAAATCAGGTTTAGTTTTCTTTACAATCTTGTTCTGGAAAAGGAAAATAAAAAGTATTGCTCAGAAATCGTCAGTCATTATCTTCCTTTATATCTCATAAGAGTATGTAACTATTATAAATTTAAATATAACATAATATATATGTAAAAAGCATAACTATAAAATGAAAAATTTTTTGGAGTATTCTAAACAGCTCATCAATCAATTTGCGTGTTTTTAAATCATCTTCCCACTTAAAGGTTAAAGAAATCGATTAAAATTCTTCAAGAAGATTTGGTTCTCATTTGCATTTGATTATAACTTTTTGAAACTTAAATAATTTTTAATCCTTTGTGATGTTTAAAATAAATGTTTCTGTTTCTCATAAATAAACGAAATATAGATATTTTCAGCGTTTTCAATTTCATCGACTGATTTAGTATACGATTTAAGGAATTTTTATTACTTGGAGAAATTTATGTAGATCCTAAAAATATAATTTGCCTAAAAATATATTTGCTATTTTTTTATAATAGCATATGAATGCAATAGATTATTATAATATACGTTGAGGCAAACTCATAAGACCACAAAGAGTCTGTCTATAAATACTTTATCTAATTCACCATTGTGCCATATACTCAAGATTACGTTTACATGGAATTTTTACGTATAGATACGTTATTAAATTTACACGAACCTTTTTCATATAGGCAGGTAATACAAATAATGTAAAATATGCAAATTATAAATAGGATAACACAATACAGAAAGAAGTTTTAGTACGAAAATATATTCCGTGTCTCACTCGAGACGTGACGGTCGCGGAAACGTCGCAGTAAGGGCGCGTTCACACCTCGACGGAAAAGCAGAAAGCGGAAAAGCAACAGCCAATCAGAACTCATTTCTGGTAGTCGACAATTTCGGTGTCTTTTGTCCTACTTACTACCAGCGCGAGTTCTGATTGACCATTGACTTTTCCGCTTTCTGCTTTTCCGCCAAGGTGTGAACGCGCCCTAAGATGCAGCGTGACCCCGAGCGGTGAGATATACATCTCGCGTAAATATCTGCTGCCGTCGTATATCTCCGTTAACACGCGGATCGTGAATCGCGTACCGGTTATCGGTCCCTCCTGGAGCTGCGCCTTCGCGAGTGAACTTTCCCAGCGGAGAGAACAGAGAGGGAAACGCCGAACTGCCGATGCCGCCGCACCGGCACGACGGTCTTGGTATCAGCGACCAACGATCCCATTTTTAGCGGCTGAATTAGAAAGTGCGAGGACAGAGAACCTATATTTACAGTGTGTACCGACTAAGCTGTGCAAGATCAAATCGCTGGTCGTTGTCGCGAACCGGCGTTAGATTCTAGGCGAAGTAATTTCACTTCCAGGACATTTTTATTCGGAACTTAATCGACCGTCGCGTGGATTGTTGGACAAAGACCGATTGTCGACTGTCACGATTAATCTTCCTGCTGACGTCAAAATCTATGACACAGTTAATGACGTTATACTCTAAAAGTAGGTGTAGATTTAACACTCAATTCTCAAAACACACCAACATGGTGTGGATTTGATACTATGAGTTTTAAATCATGATGTTAAATTCATGTTAAAATATAAGTGTGGACAACACCATGCTGGTGTTTATATAATTCTTATCGTACAATTAATGTTAGTACAAACATCAACACAGTGTTGACTTAACCATAAATTTTAAACTATATGTTAAATCGTCATTAATATGTTTATATTAACATGATGAAAATTACATAAACACCACATGATTTTTATTCCATTTACATTCCATTTCTTACAATGTGATTTTCTGCAACCTATTTAATTTCAAGGAACCAGAATGGCAATTCGTATTAAAAAGAATTAATATATTTAATAATAAATATATTTTAATAAGAATAATCAAAAATTTTGTGTAACATGCAGAAAATTAAATTGTTTCACATCAAATAAGAGCTTTTCGAGCTCGGCTTGTATTTGTGTGACTGTACTCGTATTATTAATATCAAATATTACATAACACACAATATAATATAATTTCAAACATTTCGACCTTTCATGTGATCCTTCTCAATGAATAAATTTAATAAATAATGAATGAATTGTTTGACATTTTTGTTAGAAATATAATTGAGTGGTTTCACTAGACTGTTATAACTCCGAAGGGTTAAACATTCGTGCGGCTACCGTGTTCGAATTCTACGAGGGCTCGGCCCATCGGATTATTCTGAAACGTACACGTGTCCAAAACACGCATAGAGAACCTACCAGAGAAGCTTCGAGAAACTGCCATTGTTATGCCGAAACGGTGGGGACAGGGAGAGGTAGAAACGTACGAAGGGGGGAATTATTCCCATCTTCATTTAGCCTCCGGCTAAATCGATTGCGCTTCCCATCTCCGCTGGGCACAAAAGTTCGGTCCTCCTCTGTAATCGTGGCACCCCTGTGGAATCCCGGGATTTCCCCCTCTCCCTTGCGTGTATTATTACACAGGGGAAGTACCCCATGCGATATTCGAGAGCCCGAGGGAATGTTCGGCCAAAAAGGGATGATGAAATAGCAATTCTCAATAATATTTCTCTCCCGCTTAATTATTATCCCATCATTTTTACGATTAACACGATATTTGAGTTTCTATTTTGAGGTCGAGATAGCGCAGACCGAATTATCGTGATCGCCACATAAAAACGCATTAAACGCCGGTAATTTTACGATGCGTTGGAAATAGCTAGGGATACGTCAACATCTATCAGGTGATAATTATAACGATACGCGAGCATTATTTTAAACCATCGACTAATGAGAGTATGGTTATTCATAAAAGCGATGTATCTCGATGAATGCAAAGCTCCCCTGGTTACGCAGCGTGAGACTCTTTTTCATAACAGTTCCATTATCTTTTTTTTTCCCTTTTTCAACGAACTTCGAACCGCGTCGACATCAAATGTCGATTGCGCGACGTATACGCACTCGTGAAAGTACAAAAAGCAATTAAGATAGAACGCAATATGCACAATAAGCGAAGGAAATTACTTAATGACGAATCCTCACTGTGTATATACGAAAAGAATGGCTTGTTGAAGCATGTAAACATTTAGTTAGATGTGTAAATTGTGTAAATAATTATGTCGGATCATCAAAATATACACAGTGAGTGTAAAAAGTAATTCGTACAGAGAAAATATTTAAAAAAAAAACTTTATTTTTAAAAAGTAAATATTATCCAGCGAGAAATGAATCATCGAATTGATGTCGATCGATACGCTGATTTTATCACCAATTCGATTCGATGTTTGATTGATCATTTCTTACTGGGTAATTAACAATTGTCCATAGATAATAAAATAGACTGTATGTTTCTTAAAATTATATATACTAAAAAGATATGTATTAATTATAGAAAATGTATCATCTGAAAAATAAGCGAAAATAAAAAATTCTTGTTTGGATGCTCAAAAAGTACAGTCGAGATATTTAATTTTTAAAATCAGGAATACATGCGAAGCTCGTTTGTTTATGTTAGAACAGAATATATTCATTGTATAAAATTGCTAATTAAAGAAGCGTCGAGTAGCTCCGTGGTCGGTTCGCGAATTTACAATTCGCGGATCCGAGTTTCGATTCCGCTTGCGTCTCACATATGTGTTTGTTTTCCTGTTCCCAAAAAGTTAATAACTTGTTTTATATATACATATATATATATATATAAATCGCACTGCAAATATAAATTTTGCACATAGCGAACAAAACCGCAAACTCGTGGGTGGAATCGAACTCGGGATCTTTAGATTCTGAGTCAATCCACCTCAGCGAGTAGCTAAAACCCACAATTTGTACTATCAAATATGGCAGTAAAGTAAAAATTCAGTAGATTCTGAAAAAAAATTATAAATATAATATTTATAATTGTATATATTTTTTACAAATAGACTTTATAAAAAATTTCCTTATACAAATACTTTTTGCTCTTACTGTATATATTAGACGTTTAAACTGATTGCTAAAATGTTAAAATTTTTAGTTTGTCTTATTATACATATACTTCATGTAAAAAGTTCGGAAATGCTTAAAAAATTGACGTTTTTGGGATTACTTATTCAAATATCTGTAACAAAATGTATTTTTTTATAATAATTCTATAAATTCAATAACGACAATAATTATTAAATTTGAAGAATTATTGTTAAAAAAAACACATTGTTATGAATATTTAAGTAGATAAGTAATCTCAAGATAAGTAATATTTTTTACAATTTTTAAAAAGCATTTCGAAACTTTTGGCCTGGAGTGTAATTATTTTGATGGTTCAAACATAATTATTTTCAGTATTTAGTTAAATTTTAGATATTTTAGCAAATATTTCAGTAAAATCGTTTTTTCTGTGTACCATATTAATTTTTTTATTAATTCCTATTATACTTTTATTACAACATGTGTGATAGATTTAAAAACGTTATACATCCGGTGATGAAAATTATCGTTAGTGTGGTAACGAGCGGTGAACTCTCGAGAGAATGACTAACAGTCGCGTCGCGCGATGATACCGCAGGCGTCGATAAGCTTGCAATAATAATAAACGACGATAACGCGAAACGCGAGTCCGTCACGTGTGGTAGGCCACGATCACTTTGTCCGCAAATAAACATGCTTGTTGCGCAACCACGTCTTCAGAGATGCTCCGTTTTACGACGTATATGCATATTCACGCTGAAAAATTACTTAACTATTTTTAGATCGCACCGTCTTTGTCTCGTCATTGGGTCAGTCTTCGTTCATGTTAATCGTATGAAAAATAGGCGAATTAGATTAACAGTAGTTTCAAGTGCTGTCCGCACTTGTGAAATATGAACTTATTCATGTCCATTAATGGAAATCCGTTAAAATCGTTAATGAAAGTTTTCATACGGAAAGGACGGTTTTGCTGAAACATCTGAAAATTTAGCTAGATACAGATCTGAAAATAATATTTCATTGGATCATCAAAATAATTATAAAGGACATCAAACTGATTGTGCTAGAATGTGCTGAAATTTGTTTGCTTCATTGCTCATTTGCTTAAGGAGTTTTTACGTGATTATTTTTATACCAAAGAATGATAAAAATTTAGCGCTAGATATAGAAATTTGAAAATAGTTTTGTTGAATCATAAAAATAATTATGGAAGACATCAAATGATTAGAACGTCAAAACTTTTTATTCGTCACGCTTGGAGTTTTCTTATAATTATTTTTATGCAACAAAATTATTTTCAGATCTGTATTTGATTAAAGTTTTATACGAAAAGAACGATTTTGCTGAAGTATCTATAAAACTTTTAGAGGTTTGAAAATAATTTTTGTTTGAATCATTAAGATAATTTGCAGCATCGTTCATCGTGCTAAAGCTTTTCTTCTACATAATTATTCTACATAACATTCGAACAAAATTATTTTCAGATCTCTAATTAAATTTTTAAAAACTTCAACAAAATCATTATTTTTTTTTGTGCATTAAAGCTTACTCTACAATGTGTTCTTTGTTTCCTGTTTCTTATTTTTTACCTTTTGCTTTTTTCTCCTTTGCATTTTATCAACAATTGTATTTTTTGCTACGTATTATTCTTTTCAAAGTTCGTCAACTTTTACTTCAGACGATATATAAAACAAAAAACCTATAAGATAAGAAGAAAAAAGACAAGATGTGAAAAAATAACAACAAAAGGCGAGAAATAGGAAACAAAAAGCACAGGCTTTCGTAGAACAGGCTTAAAATCCATCCGCGGAAAAAAAGATGGAATTGATCAACGAATTGACAATATTTAACAATGAACAATGATATGTTTCAGGCGATGGGACTTGCCGGGATGTAGCTTCGACAGGAGAATCTATGAGCGCGGTGCAGGCTCGTCAGGAGGAGGCGAGACGCAAGAGGCGCAGGAAGAGACGCTCCGGCTCCTCTGTGGTGTCCTCCTGCTTCCAAGGTAAATTCGCACATATCGGCGCTAAAACATAAGAGAGGGTGTGGTGTTGTCACGCGAAGAAATTGCGCGACGGTCCGGATTTTGTCGCAAGAAGGGGAAGGGGGAGAGAGAAGATATTAAACAAAGAATTTCTTGGGCCCTGTAAATATGATTACGCAACAGAGAATAAATGCCTTTCACCATCAAGGTGGATCTTAATTGCTGAAATGATTCGATATGTGAATTTATATACTACATGTGCAATCATTTAAATTGCTCGTCAAAGGAAACGAGATAAAATGAAGAGAGTAAGCGAGAGGGTGCGGGATAGAACGGCGATTCTCGATTTTTTGCGGGACAACGCGATGTATTATTTCATGTACCTACGCATCCCGCAGCTCGCTCTTTCTATCTATCTGTCTGTCTGTCTGTCTTAAACCAGTGACTTGCAGTCTTTCTTCGTAGGTCCGACCTTGAACAAGTTCGGAACGCTCGAGAAACTCACGCGGGACGGTAATCGATCGCGCAGGCGGCCTGGAATTTTGCGCGCCGCTTGTTTATAAACACCGGAAGTCCGCTCTTACTTCTCCCTCGACGTGCCGGGTATCTCTAAGAGAATAGACCGAAGTAGAACAATGGCAGGATCCTCTTTCTTTTTCTCGGGAGAATCTTGAGTGGATTTCTTTTCTGCTTACGTGTCTATATCATGCGCACGCCGTTCCATTTGTACTGCTGACGTAATCGAGTGAAGAAACGTCGGTATTTGCGATCCTTGGAATAACTTACGCATAGAGGCGGTTTTTGCACCCCCTAGCTGGTAAACTGGTTGAGAGATGCGAAGAACGCCGGGATCGGAATTAATCCGAGCTGGCTGCGCAGCTGGCTGGCATTGCTGGCAAATACGGTTATTCGGCCACGGAGGCTCGATCGATACGACGCGCGGCCCACCAGGGAGCCATGAATTCGTTGTACGTGTTTTCGGCACGGCAGCCTCGCTCGACCCTCGAACTCGAGGACGTTTCATATTTTAGCATCGTAATTTGTAAATAATGTATTATACAATTATTCATCAGCTATTGTCTCTGGGTTAATTGATCAATATTAATATCGTGACACAGAATAATTAATTTTTTAAAGAGACTTAATTTGTTGGAATGTTCCTTTTCATTTTTAATTTTGTTCGATGACTAGCGTGAATAATTTTGATAAATATCTATATATAGATATAATATGATTAGAATTAAAGAAGTTAATGTTAGATATAGATTTTTTATTTTTATTTTTTATTTTATTTTATTTTTTTTTTTTAAGTAGTACATTGTACAGAAGTAATGTTATTAAAATATATACGAGAAAAAATATTGTTGAAATTGTTTACGAAATTTTGGAAATTTTATTTTTACTCTTGCCAGACGAGCGTACATTTATTTACGTTTCAGCAATTGCATGAAATGTAAATAAATAAACATTTATCTTTGATGAAAGGAATTAATGCGATCTGTAACATTTCCTAAATTATTTCACTACTTTCGCACGTATGTTATTCTATTCTTTAAGAAATATTTATGTAACTTTAATTTCTTTAATTCTAATAAATTATACTTTATATTTTTTAAAATTTTTCGTACAATTATCCGCATTAATGACCGGATGTTAACGAAGATGTACGATTAAAAATTGATCATTGTTACGCCATTAAGAAATATTGATCACTTTAAATAAACAAGAATCAAGTTCACAATCTCGGCCGGTTGCGTCATTCCACGTGATCGATTCGCGAGCTCGGCTCAGCTTCGAGAAGCTTCCACTGTGCTCTGAAATCGTATATACCATCGGCGTATCACTAAAAGTCGACATTTGGCCGAGTCCGCCGAACTTGTACACGAAGGGTGCTTTCCTTTTAGTGACACAAATCGAAACAAATGTTTTATTTTTGTTCCTCATTGATACACCAATAAAGATAGAAGATATTTCTGTTACTAATGTCCGTTTCTATCAATGTAATTTAATTTTAATCTTGGTTCATCTGACTTTATTTTCTTTGATTCTAAGACTTAGAAAAAGATATGACTATATGAGTAAGTTAAATTGAGATTATTTGGTAGAGCAGAGTTGGTAAAGACTGTTTTTTTTTTTTTAAGAATAAAACGTATTGTGTTTTTTCTTAAATATTTTTAATGCTTCAAATATGCTTTAAACAGTACTATAAAGAAACATATTTAAAACATAATAAAAATCAATTAAGCATGTTTTAAACTGTTTAAAACACGTTTAAAACATGTTTTTTTACCAACCCTGGTTGGTAGAAACGGAGATAAGTGGAAAACATCCAATATGTCATTGGACATCATCTAAATTCATTATCAGGCATTTCCAATTTCCTCAAAGACGCTTTGCGATTGCGTCGTTATCATCCTTAGTTTGCGATATTATTGTTCTCGGATCTCTAATTGCGAGTGGGTCGATGATCGCGCAATTTTCGAGGCGCTATTTTCGAGAGGGCCGCTGTTAAAATTGGCACAGAACGACGTAGAGAGACGTGGAGGCATATTATCGGCTTCTGGTTGCTAGGCGCTGAGCGACGCTGCCATGCGCGCGTATTCTGACGTATAATATCGGAGCGATGAGGAGGTGGGATGGGTGGGTGGCGAGGGACGCGGTATAACGCTCGAGAGGCGGACGGCGGTAGGGATGGACCAGGGAGAGACGCGCGAGGTAGAGCTCGACGTTGTTGGAGGAAAGGAGCCGGCGACGTAGCCTGGCGCGCGGACTTCCGAGAGAGAAGGAAAATTCGGTGTATGTGCGTCGTAGTTCCTCGCTACGATCTCGGCCACCCCCTCTCGACCTTGACATTGCCTGGTCGTTAGAGCAGGACGCACACACACACACACACACATACACACATACACGCTGAACACCGCACGTACGAGATCCAGAGCCTGTTTAAATCAGAGATAATTGGGCCTTTTCGAGCGTAACAGGCAATCGCGATCAAACACGATACGCATCATCAAAAAGGTCAACGTGTGTGCGTTCCTCCTTCAATGACTCGCAGAGAGTCCGAGATGATACAAATATTCTGGTGTTCGTCGCGACACACAGAAAAGTATATCCTGTTGTACGCAAGTAATAATTATTACTTCTCTGAAAAATCCGTTTAGTTGAATCAATTAAGCTCTTCTTTCACAAACAGATTCTTGGTTGATGTAATATAAAATAACTTAGTTCAAACATCTGAGAAACTTATTTTGTTAGGAGCAAGTAAAATATTGCAATAATCAAATGTTTTATTTCGATTAAATTATTTTATTGCACCATTCAAGGATTTGTTTGTCCAAACTGGAAATTAATTGATTCAATTAAATGGGTTTCTCAGTGTTGTTTCAAGTATTTTAAAAATTCATGTATTCTAATTTCTCACTAAAAAAAGCTTATGAAAAGCATCAAATTTATTCAATATATATTCTGAAAATTCTAGTAAGTTTAATTATACTTCAATCAAGACTATTAAAACAAATCCGACTTATTTTTATTGTAAAAATCGCTTTTCCGAACAATTTTATAATATTCTTCAAAAGAAAATAAATTCTTGTTTTGATGAATACACAATGAGTTTAAAATTTGTAATAAGTATATTTTAAGATTCTTGTCAAGAAAGTATTCTTTAAAGATAATCGTTACTTAAAAGGAAGAAAATAAATTAAGTAATTACTTTTCTTAGTAATAGATTGATATTTTTCTGCATGAAGGCTACACTCTAGTAGTACATACATTTATGTATTTTTTTAATACACAGAAGAGTTTTTATTAATTAAAAATCATATGGTGAGTGGTATCATGAAATTTTTTCAAACTTACAGCGTGATATTATTGTCTATTATATTTATAATAATTTATTGTGAGGAGAGAATCCATTAAGTCACCTAGTTTTGAAATAAACTCCTGTTGCCTCAATACACTTAGGCTTGTGATGAACATATGATAGATTTGTGGATATAACGAACTTTTGAAATACTTGAAACAAGTGGCTATTAGGCATATACTATTTTTCTGTGTGTAGTAATAAAATTTGTCTTGCAGGGATTCCGGTTAGCGCGACCAATCGAACTGAAGGAAAAAAAAGGGTGTCTCGACTATTTCGTCGCCAATGACGCCGATCACGTCGCGGAGGAAAAGCGTTTCTAACGCGCTGCTCTCGAGCGCTTCGATCGATTCGTTCTCGGTGTTAGGTCCCTTCTTGCCATTGCAATGACAACGCGATATGGTACAACGTAATCGCCAATCGCGCGTGCTCATAGAGAGCGACGCGCAATTCCATGCCGAATGAAGTATCACGCGGTCTGTCGCATTGATTCATCGCGGTGAATCTATACGCTCGCGGATTCGAGAAGTTATAATGCCTTTTGCTTCGATGAATTTGAAAGTTTCGCAAGCTTTGGATACATAAGTGTATGTTTGATTCCAGAAATGCCTTAACGTTACCGCAAATATCTGAGCACTTAGTAGAGATGTTTGTACATCTCGAAATTATACGTCCGGCGAGCATGCAAATGTTTGAACGCGTAAAAGATTAAGGATAAGAATAAAAGGTTATTAGCGGATCACATAATAGTTTAATTAACAGATAAAAGTATGGTTTTAGATCTTTTAATAATTTAATCTAGAGATACAATGGATAATGATTTGTCAGATAACTGATATCGGATCTTATCCGATAAAGTATATATTTAATCTTAGCTACGAGTATGAAACAAAATTTGACGTAAACATTTTATATCTGATGAAAAATAAATTAAAAATAGTTTTATTAAAAAATAATGTTAATTTTTATAACTCTTTCAATACTTATTTTTAGTCCTCCTTTGATTTTTATTACTGGCAGTTCATATTTTTTTTAGGAAATTGAGAATGCTTTATACTCATACCTAAGGCTATATTTTTATTTTATTCGGGAGTGCTTAATATGAATAACAAAACATTCATGCGGCTTACGACACTTGCTAGATTAGTAGATGTGTGAAGTGTGTGTGAGAGTGTAAGATGTGTGGAATTGTCGAGTACTTTCAGTTTTTCATTTTCCTCCGTTCTTCTGTCGAAGAGTATGATGTGTCGATCGAAGAATTAATCTAAGAAATGAGTATATAAAGAAGAACTGACGTTGCTGTTACAGAACTGTACAAATTGACTGGAGAAGTTCTTGGGGAGGGTGCCTACGCCTCGGTCCAGACCTGTACATCTCTTTACACGGACCTCGAATATGCTGTGAAGATCATTGACAAGATCCCCGGACACGCGCGTGCCAGGGTGTTTAAGGAAGTCGAAACGTTTCACCATTGCCAGGGCCATCCGAACATCATACAGCTAATCGAGTTCTTTGAGGACGAGGAAAAATTCTATCTTGTGTTTGAGAAGATCAACGGTGGCCAGCTATTGAACAGGATTCAGGAACGGATTCACTTCACTGAGAGGGAGGCGAGCCAGATTGTCAAAGAGATTGCGAGTGCGCTTGACTTCCTTCATAAGAAAGGTAATTTCGACGAGGCGGGGAGGAATAATCGCATGAATTCATATAATTGATAAAAATCGATAAAAAAATGACCAATGATCTTTAGAATATATATATCATTGATTATTTTTTTATCGATTTTTATCAATTATATGAATTCGTGCGATTATTTATATAGTTTGTTATTCTCGAAACAGGATACAATTCACTTCTTATATTTTTTTTAATACTCTCTCTCTCTCTCTCTCATAACCTTTAATTTTTCAATTAACCTCTTGTAAATAAAAGTATATATAGAAGGGTATCGGAATCAATTCAGAATCAATCACTTACGAGTTGACTACTCTCAGATGCATGCGTCATATAGAAATATAAGAATAATTTTATATAAGATAAGAATTATTAGGAATTGGTCATAATCTTTATATCTTATATATTTTGTTGTGTGTTCAGGTATTGCTCATAGAGATCTCAAGCCCGAGAACCTCCTGTGCGTATATCCGGACAAGTTGACGCCAATCAAGGTATGTGACTTCGATCTTGGATCGGGTATCAAGTTCAACAACTCGCTGTCTAGTCCTGTGGCAACGCCGCAACTTTTGACACCGGTGGGCAGCGCCGAGTTTATGGCGCCGGAAGTGGTTGAGGCTTTCATCGGCGAGGCCAATTATTACGACAAACGTTGCGATCTCTGGAGTCTCGGTGTTATTATGTACATTCTGCTCTGCGGTTATCCGCCCTTCTATGGAAACTGCGGCACCGATTGCGGTTGGAGTAGGGGAGAAAATTGTCAGGCCTGTCAAGAGTTGCTCTTCACCAGTATTCAGGAGGGCAGATACGAGTTTCCCGACAAGGAGTGGAGATGCATCTCCGAGGATGCGAAAGATTTGATCAGAGGCTTGCTCGTTAAGGAGGCCCACCAGAGGCTCAGCGCCGATAGTATTTTGAAACATCCCTGGATTAATCCCGGGCCGACCTCCGTCGAAACTGGTGATCGATCACTTACCACGCCTCATATCATAAGGTGAATATCTACCTGAGTGTGTGATTACTTCTTTTACGTTTTTGTTTTTTTTTTTATTATTGCATAACATGTTCGTTAATGTTTATCTCCAGGAGGAACAACTCCGCTAGAGAACTCTCAGCATTCGCTGAATCCGCAATGGCTGTGAATCGCGTGGTACTTCAACATTTCTCTCTAAATCTCGAGGAGCTGGCGGAGAACCGGGAGCCCAGACTATCCACATCGTCAACCGATGACGATAATCATCCGTACGGTCACATGTCCGATTCCAGCAGCGAATTATCTGAGAACAGCAAGCACTTGACGACGCATTCATCCAGCGAGTTTGATGGCACGCGACCAAAATCCTGCTCTGTACGCTCCAGCGTTGATTTGAACGATCCCAAAATCATCGGAAAGAATCGCGTCATCGGTAAGGACTCGCTGCAGAATTGGTTTGGGCTATCACCGCCGACCGAGAGTCGTCTGATGCAACGCCGTTTGAAGGCACGCTCAGACCTGCTCGAACGTCAAACCGGCAAAGCGGTAATTGCGTCTCCGAGTGGCTGAGAGGTCGCTGTAGAACCGATCACTTTTTCTCGCTACAGTATCACTTGTCTCTTTGTAGCTACGTGAAAACGCAAACGATGTACAATACCTTTTCCAATGGCTTAGGAAGCTAATGTAGCATGTAAGTCGAGTCTCTGATTCTGCGCGGATAATGAGAACAGGCTCAATCATTTACGATAGTGACGACAGCGATAATAATCGAAAAGTATTCGCCGCGAAAATAATCGAACAGAATATTGTCGTTATCTTCTTTTTTTCGATAGTCCTAAGCTTCTTTTGTTTTAAACCTTTCCTTTTAACAGGCAGTTGGATGATAACCAGATTGTTTTTATTTCCAAATGTAAGATTTCTTCACTCTTAAAATTAATTATATATATATTAATTGATAACGCGATAGTTATGACTTTAAATAATGTAACTATTAAATTAATGTTTGAAGAAAAATGTAAAGTATAATATAAGAAATTTGTATAGAGATTTTTGTTTAGAGTGTAAATTGTAATCGTAATATAATGGTATATGCGCTGCAAACGCATTGTGAAGTGTACCCTGCTGCGGGTACAAAGACGATATTTATCATAATCGAAGCAGGAGGAAAGATAATATACCACAGTTTGACTTCAATCATCGACGTTGCGCCTCCGTGCGCGAGTAATTCCTTTGTCATATTTCATGGAAATAAAAGCAAGTCTGATTTCTCATCGAACGCTGTTAATCGCGCTGCGTGTAATTATTCACGCAGCCGTATGTTGTATATTGTACAGAGATAGCTACACAACACGCGCATCGAACATTGTATCATCATTTGCAGAATATGAATATGAATTTACATACATACTGATATACATTTGAATATTTCGTTCATTCGCACGTTTGACATCGTGTTGTGCAAGTGAATCAACATTGTGGATAAGCATCCCGAGCATGATTCGGAACAGTACGTTGATGTGTCAGTTGACACGATCTTATTTTTTTGCGTAGTAGTGTGTATGTTAAGACACATGCGCGCGTTTGTGTATAGAGTCTGGAAGGAAAGAAGAAGAAGAAGAAGAAGAAGAAGAAGAAAAGGAAAGTAAAGACCCTCGTGATCGTGATAGTTCGTGCGCTGCTGAACGTACGAATGTCCTATTACGTAAATATTATTTTTATTTTTTTTGTTTGCTGAATTCTTTAAATTCGAAAAAGAAGAACAGAAAACGATCGACAGACGCAACCGACGTAAGGCGAAAAAGATGTTCCTTTTACTGCTTTTTTGATATTGTTTCACATATGTTCGAGCTGTAATATATTCTCGAATCGGAGCAAACAGGGGTGAGCGTATCTCGGCCCACAGGTGCAGATTTGTTTGCTCATGTTAGATTAATAGAAACGCGATAGATCATAAGTCGGCAGATTTCAAAGCAACATTTGAATGATTAGAAGTTACGAAATTGGATAAAAAAGAGAAAATGGCTAGTTTGTTTAAAATTTCTCAGTTGTTAAATTACGGGATATCGTTTATTGATTTATGTGTTAAATGCGTTTTGTAGAGTTTTATCGACCAAAAATTGTTTTAATGTCAACCCATCCACGATAATGCTTTATATCTTCGTACAAATTATTATATTTTGTCTTTTCTATAAACTTTGTTCTATTATTATGCACGAATCTACAAAGCAGTTTGGTTCGAGTAAAAATAAATTATCGATATATTTCTTTCTTACTTTATCGTGTGTTTTAGATCAAAAAGAAAAAAAAATATATGAGAAAAATTTCTTTCATTCACATCTTGATGCGGTGGACAGATTTTACTCAGGGCAGCTGGGAGACCGCTGCGCACGTTATTCTATACTCGTACAATTTGAAAGCGATGAAGATGGAGAGAGAGAATGCGAAGAAGCTTATCTGTAAGATTTACAGAATGCGGTCCCTCTGGAATTAACGTTGGGGTTGTATTGGCATTTACTTTAGGATTCCGGTATCGTCCTTGTAGAAACGTGTAATTCCGGAGGGCTGCGAGAGCGTAACATGCGTTTGTACATTGTAATTGCATCATTGGAAATTTTCTTAGAGAGTCATTCGCTTGCTATAGGACATGGCGGATATGGCTTTTGTCAACCTCTGTCTTCTTTGTACTTTGTAAGTACCGGTAAGATAAAGATTTAAAGTTTATAGCGCGCGTGGATGAGATTATATGAGAATCCGTGTAAATAAAAAAAAGCTATGATGAGAGATACGGAAAGCAATATATATAATGCGAGCTCTCTTAAGAGGAAATATTGGAAGATTAATATATTTATCGACCTCTTTGCGCAAGGTTGAATAACTTTTTGCGTCATTCCTTAAGCTGTATAACACAAAATTATCTTTTTACCATAAAAAAAAAAGCTTATTTTTCTGCTTGTCTTTTTTAATTTGTCTTGCGCGAAGTTTCATACAGTGTAATCCACTTTACACATTAAGCAATTAAGCATGTACCGCTTGAAAAAGCTATAAAATTGTTTATTATCTCTTCTATCGAAAGGATTCCTGAAACGAAAGGATTTTTCTTGTGTCGATCGTGCGTTTTGGTAAAGTATCAATATAGGCTCGAATGTGAATGCTCTTTCTTTTTCTTAAAAAAAAAAAATAGAAAAGAAAAAGAATATATATTATAAGAGGATATGAAAGTGAGGTGCGTGAGGAAGTGTGTTCGTATGGAAAAAAAATATAAAAGGAAAAGAAAAAAATACAAATGGCCATAATACACAGATCTGTAAGCGTAACGAGTTTAAGATTGTATAATAGAGTGTGAGTATAAGTGCATGTGTACACGTGTGTATGGTGTGAGAATGTGTGTGTGCGTGTGTTTTTGGAAGCTTGAAAAGGAGAGGATGTGGAAGAAACTAATTGCTAGCCTTTAAGAGAAAACCCAACACCTTATCGTAAGATGTAGCGTAAGGTACCGCTGTGTCATACCGACCGATTGTCAGATTGTTTATTTTTATCTTTTTACAAGCTCATCTCTCCACATTGTACCGTTTCGGGAACGGCTCGACCTGATGCCCTTTCGTTCGCCCATTTTACGAGAGTTAGAGTGGCCAACGGTAATTGTTTTCGATCGCCGAAGATTGGAATTGTGATAATGCTTCTTGTGCAGTGGCTGGACCATAATATTGGACTTCGGTATAGCGCAGCGGTCGATTGTATTGTACATGCGAAACGCGGACATCATCATTCTCATTTTCTTCCCTATAGTACACAGTAAGCGTTGTAAATCCTTTTGCCGAGTGGCAGTTAACGAGAGAGAATGTAACCGTTAAGAGGATTAAGATGGGAGACGTTGGTGTTGTTTTCGCGTCGTGCCAACGCTGTGGCGCGGTAAAAATCTACGAGGAACGAATCACGATGCGAGAAGAGCGGAGAAATTTTCGTTACACTTTTTCAAGAAAAAAAAAAGCGCGGAAAAAAACGAATAAAAAATAATCGTCATGTGTATATCGTCATATATATATATATATATACATATATATATACATATATATTTTAAGTGGTACGCATCCCGTTCCTCTCATCTTCTACTCGCACACTCTTCGTCGGGTTTTGTCCCGTCGTGAAATCCGCTTGTCAAGGTAGTACCCGCGCGGTTGACACATATCTTCACAAAGGAGGCGCGTCTTCTTTCTTTTTTTTTTTAAAGAAAAAAAAAGAAGCTTTGCATCATCAAGTGAACGACGAACGCCATCCTCCTTTTCACGGGAGAGAAATAAGAGAGATATTACGCTCGAAAATATGTCACCGGCGGTCTTTGATTTCGATGAAAATGTTCTGTTGGAATGTAAAAAAAAAAAAAAAAAGAAAAGAGTGTGCGGCTTGACAAGAGCTGATTTTCCATCACTTTTCTTATTCTTGTAATCGTAGTAGGTATATCGAGCGGTGACACAGCAAGAAAAAAAACTGGAGAATGTAAATAAGATTTATCTCGTAGCTTATAGTGCCTATATCCTAAAAGAACTAGATCGATAGGTAGTGCTCCCCAGTTTTCACTCTACCAATCTTCCCTCCCTTCCCCCACAAAACACAACGTATCTCCCCTCATATTTTCACGGCCTTCTAACCTGGTACCATTCCTTTCTCATCCGTTCCTTTCCTCTCTCCCTCGAAATTGAAACATTCCTCTCCGAATTAACCCCTCCTACCGGGTCCTGCAGATCCTCTCTCCTTTTTCCTGCGTCACTATCCTTACTTCCATGCGTCCAAAAAAAAAAAAAATTGTTATAAAACGAGAAAAATGGCCAAAAAATATTTTTTATTTTTCATACCCACTTATATGTAGAACATATACGATATATTTTTTTGACACGGTTGAGGAGACGGAGCTTGATTGCGAAGAAAGAAGGGAGCGGTCGTATCGCATTCCCGGGACCATTTCTCTTCAGATTCTGATAAAAAATATCTGGGAGAAACGTCGGGGGATACGATGGCCTCTCTTTTATTCCTTGCGTTTGGTGCGATATCTTACTGCTTAGTATTAGTGATTTTGTAAACCGAAATCGCTCTTCAGTTTTGTGAAAGAGTAAGAGAGAGAAAGAGAGAGTGTGAGAGCGAGCGAGCGAGCGAGAGAGAGAGAGAGAGAGAGAGAGAGAGAAAACGTTCGAGAACAAGGGCTGAAGTCCATTTAATAACGTGCTCACGTACAATTTTCAAAACTTTATTATACAAAAATATTTACGCTTTTTTCTTGAAAGGAAAAATATTAAATATAATTAAACCCCCGCAAGATTCTTTCTCATTTTATTGCAACAAGATTAATCATACGAATCGTTTAATTTTGATTTGAAACATTGTCGACAGCTTTTCGACGTTTGAGTATGGGCGATGTTGTCAGATTCTAAAAAAAAAAAAAGAAAAAAAAAGAAAAAAAAAAGAAAAGGGTACGTCGTGAGCACGTGAGGCGCTAATTTCTCGTACGTACTTTTATCCGTATTTTAAGTGGCGCGCGTTAGTAGCCTAGCGCGAGAAACATGTAAATGTTGAGACTGGATTATGAACGTACAAAAATACCTTATACCTGTAAACAAGACATGTTAATCACTTTGCGATTCGATCAACGCGTACGATCGTCCGAGGGAGCGAAAGAAACGCTCATGATGCGATTTTTTATTCGATCCACGTGCGACAATTCTAACGACTCGAACATTCGGTCCACGAATCTGATTGCAGACCTGCAATGGCGTGATTTGATGAAAATCTGATTTGTCATTAATTCCTCACACGATTGATCATTAAAATGTATATTTTTTAAGTGAAATATTAAGACATTTTATTACATTCTTTCCTTACACACACACACACACACACACACACACACACACACACACACACACACATACACATCCTACAGCACAAAATTTGTAGCAACATTGCATGTTGCAGCAGTATTGCAGAGATTTTGTAGCAATATTGTTGCAAATTCTGTGCTGTATGGAACGAAATTACAGAAATTTAATACTGTAAGTATTGAATAGGTTACAATAAAAAAAATTGATTAAATCTTAATGTATTTTTTCATAAACTCACAACATCTCGCACATTACACTTGTCATTTTTGTTATACTGGATATTCATATTCTATTCACACTAAATTTATCTGTATCTGGATATTCATCTTGATTCTATTACTAATTTTTATTTAGACACCTTTAAGTATTCTGTTATACTGAAGATATTCGTAGTTTATTTCTTAGTTTCACGATTGTACATTTCAAATCGATATTCACCTCAATAATATATGTGATTTTATAATTAATAAAGTGATCGAAACGTTTGTATATGTTTTAGTTTATTTATCACACAATAATATATAGTATTAGCACACAAACTTGCTAAGCTCAGACAGCCCCTTCTTATTACACAACTTTGAATTGTTATTCAGTTGAATCTTTTAATTATTATATTAATTAATAAAATATCTATTAATTTTTATTTATTGTAAGGATAAAAAAAACAGAGCCAAAACGTCTAATTTATTTGTAATTTTTTTACTAATATATATTTTACACATTAATGTCTTGTGCCGGCTCACATTGATTTATTTTAAGTTTCTGAGTTATTTCTTGGATCTTTATTCGGTTATATATTATTTTTTTTTTCAATGATACTAAACACACTTACAGTAAATGAATATTTACTCGATAAGAATAACAATTAAATCAAATTAATGATTTTTATATTAAATAAATATACGTTTACATTTAGTAAATAATTTAATATTATTAAAATAGATGTTTTTTAAAGTTCAGTACATTTTTTTCAGTGTAGTGATTAATTACTTATTTTGAGTATTAAACGCATTGTGCTTTTATAATGCTCAAATAAATAATTAATCACTAATCAATTTGATACTTACAGTATTAAATTTCTCTAAAGAAACACACACACACACACACACAAATATACTCACACATATATCTCGACATCACATTTATTTTCTCTCGATTTACCTGGCATATCCGCGCCATTGTTTTGCAATCGTTCAATCGATTAGAATCGGTAAGGTTCATTTTATTTTAATTGCAGAGAAATCACGGTTATTGAATGATTCACAGGCAAGCATGCAACTGGAATGTTGATATTAACTTTCGGAAACTCGATTTCATTGATATTGATAAATAACACGCAAAACGAGCTGTGAAAGGCATCAGTTAGCCGAGGACAAGATATACATATATTGATACATATATTGATCCATTGGAACATGAAAACCAGATTTTAATTCCGAGAACATTAACGTCTCATGATCTCATTCGCAAAGACGTATCAAATTAACTTATTATTAGAGGAGAAGCCCTTAGTCAAAATATTGAAGATTTGTGTAAAATCGTGTCCATGTCGAACGAATTAATTAGAGAGTAGCTGACTTGTATACTTAACTAAAAAAATAAAAAAAAAATAAAAAAATCTAGGGGTTCGTCGAAAGAATGCGGGAGACGTCAAAGGATTGTTACGCTCGCGTCGATCTTAAAGCGCTTCTCGACGGGATTTCCGGCATGGGATGTGCATTTCGACATGGCCGCGGTTCCGGGGAACCAGGAGACCATCACGAGATCGTTATTTAATTTCATACATGCACGCCGTCCTTGCGCGACGTTCAAGTCGGCCACAAGCGTATAAATGAGTACAAATTGCAGCCCTTTAACCTTCGTGTTAAAAAAAGTACAGGCGGGATGTAGCCTTCTAACGAGTGTAAGAAACCTTGACGATTCGTCGTGTTGTCAAAAATGGACATATCTTCCAAATGGTTACGCTCTTTCTTTTCAAGTTTACTCTGGTGAAAAAAAATCTCATAATATCTCATAATATTTTTAAGAATTTGTCATATTTTCAATTTATAAAGATTTCTGAAAAAACTTTTTTAGATTTTATAAATTTTTAAAAAAAATTATAGAATATGAAATCTTAGAAGTCCTAGGATATTTCAGAATTCATATATATGAAGAATTCTACTAGATGTAGACAATTTTTTGTAAAAAGTATTCCATTTTCATAAAAAAAATTTTTTAGAAAGTTATACAAGTTATATAGAAATTCTGAAATTTATTTAAAAATTCTGAAAAATTTTATATGAAGAATTTTAAGAACAATTTTCACCAGAGTACTTTTACCCTGAGCGATCGTCGATGCTTTTTACACTTTTTATGAAGCACTCTACGCAGTCGACGAAGGCAATCGACAGAAATACAGTTGGACCTCTATATTCTAATCTTCTATTCTTAACTTTTACAGTTTACGAAACGTTCTGACATCACGAAATCAATATTATATTTTGCATCCTATTATATCTTAAATATATAGAAATTAAGAAATATTATTCAATATTTAATTAATATTTATTTTATATGAGGAAACATATAATTATCTATAAGCGTTAAAATTTTGCTTAGCTCATTTGTTTATTTATTACAGTAATGGAAATTTTAATTCGCTGAGTTGATCTTTGGATACTATTAGATCATTTAAAAAGTATCCGCGGTTTTTTGTTCAATTTTTGAATGAAGAAACCACGGATACTTTTTAAATGACCCAATATTATTAAATATGTAATTTTGTGATTTTAAAAAAAGAGCTTGCGGTCCTTCAAGGATTAAAGTGTTAAATTTCCACAATTGAATTTCCACAAATTTCATTTTTTTTCTCTTATACTATTCGATTTCTCCACGAGATTTATGTCGTCTTTCATTCACTTTCTCATTCCGAATTAATCGCTAATGTACTATTTTGTTTCCCGTTTAAAATTATTAGAATATAGGAGATTAAAAATAGGAAGGTTGCGAAATTAACTAAGAATACGGAGATTCGACAGTACATCTGATCGATTTGTAGTTACTGAAGCGTCGAATCGTTTCCTCTACAAAAGAAAACGATATCGATTTATCTCCCGCCCCGCCTTCGAACGGAGAATCACGATCGTGTTTTACTAGCCTCATTCGACAACGAAAAGCTCCATTGAAAGCTAAAGGATACTTTCGAACCGGTCATATCCTATAGAAAAATATTATGTCAGGATACTAAGCGCGAATTGAATACAAATGGATAATAAATCACAGGGACGAAAAAGAAGCGGAAATCGGCGAAGGTGAATTTACTTTCCGCTTCCGGCGAACGCACTGCCGATTGTAACATGCTTTCTGCGTAGCGAAACAATCGAGAGGCTTAAAATTCGGTATCTTTGAGAAGGCCCCCAAGTATTTTTCTATAAGGACTCGAGGACGTTCTTTTCGTGATAGAGTTTTAAGAAAATTCGTCCTGTATGTTTGCGTGCGTGTATATCAATCAAGTCCGGAATCACATAAGAATCTTGTTGACCTTTTGCGATGTTTAATTGCAGTTACGCGGTTTCGGGATTAATGAGAATCCCTTGTTAAATCTTGAAACTATTTCTATGGAAGAAAGGGGGGGGGGGGGGGAGAGAGTATGTCGTCACGGTGATCCTCGAACCTCTATGTATTTTTCGATTACGCAACGGCGCGGACGGTACGCTATGTCGGTATGTCCGTATTAATAGTTCATAATAGCCGAGGCAAGGAATATAACATCATGTTAACATTGACTTAACTTTGATTGCCATATCATCCATATCCAGGTGACACATAAAATTCGCAAGTTTCATCATTTATGGATGATCGTCACTCGCAAATATTCTTTATATTTTAATTAATGATAATTTGCATTGTCTCTTTAATATCTTAAAGTCTTAAATACTTAATAAAATCAAACCAATAAAAATTGTCAGTAAGAGCCACAGTTATTAGTGCTGAAATATTAACAAATTATTAATAAATTACACAGTGCTTGTAAAGATGGATACAAATAATTTAAACATGCAAACGTATTTTTACGATGATATGATTATTACACCAGATTAATTATTGTATATTTGTATTGTGTATTTGTCTAACTTTGCTGATTCCGGATTACTCTTACGCATGTCTTTGGATTTTATATAATTTGACTATCAGAAATTTTATTCAATTTGCGTTGCAGGAGCTGTAGGGATTGGAATTTTTTTTACTTTTTGTTTCTCATTTATCGAAGAGGACTCGAATTAGACGAAACGTCTGCATTAAATTGTTTGTCATCATCTTTGCGAACATTACGTAATTTATTAATATTTTAGTATTAATAACTACTGTAACTCTTATTGGCAATTTTCAGTGGATCGTGATTTATTCTTGGAGCCAAGAAAATATATATAATATTTTATTTAATTTAATAAAATTATTCTTAATCGGATGAATAAGATAATGATTTTATTTATCTTAATCATCATTTTGTTTATCCGATTAACTTTTACAAGATGAGAGAAAAGCCACTATAATGGCAATGAAACAATATCATATTTTGAGACGAGAAATAATAAAATAACGAATTACATCAAATCTTATGCAAGAAAAAACTAACATTTAAAAAGATCCTTATCGTCCTTTTAAAAGTTAAGAATGATTTTATTAAATATACTCATTCGTAAAAAATATGGATCACTGTATCGATAAGTGATCTATAATATTTACAAGTGAATATTTAAAATATTAAAGAAATAATATAAATTATAATTAATTAAAATGAAGAAAACAGTAAAATATTAAAATGATACACTATATTTATTAAGCTCAATACCGAAATCAGCTTGGCAATCAAAGTGTTAATATATTATCGCTATGAATGACAAGGCGATGATTGGTTTCGATTCTTTGAGGATAGAAGTGCAGAAATCTGAAAAATAATCGTGAGACTCGACGATAACGAGGACAAATCGAGATAGTGTTAACGTTATGTCAACGGCTGATTTCTAAGAATTTTACGAAGCATTACGAAGCTGTGAAATAAATCTGCTTAGACACGATTATCACGTATATAGATCGCGCGGTAAGAATGTAACGAAGGCTGTAAACGTCCTATAATTAATGCGAATATAACTGAGGATTCTGAGGGGGGTGCTTTTTGTATAACACGAGGTAACGAACGCGACAAATACAAGATAGACTGAAAGAGAAAAAATAGAGAAGAAAAGTTGCGTGTGTATGTGTGAGTGAGATCGAGAAATTCTTCGCCGGGAAAGAAAATAAAAGAGCGATATTTTCGCTTTCCGAAAACGGCCGCTCCTTCTCTCGGGAGCTCCATTCGTTGATATGTAATTATTTAATCGGCAGGCAAGCGTGAAGAGATAGCACGGATATTAATGGCGATAAGGAGATAGAGAAGCGCCAAAGTCGATAAGAAGAAAACGAAGAGAAAGTCAGAGTCAAGAGAGATTTGTAATATCGTTGCGCCAGATTATAATTACTATTAGCCGTACATATACTTTATTGGAATATATGAATTATTAACGGGGAGAAAAAGTCGAAAATAAAGAGAGAGGCAAACATGGAAACATTGTCTCGATCTTGTTATTCTACAAAACCCATTCTCTTCCAATTTCTAACAAAAATAAAAATCGGAGCGTATAAGTCGAATGTGAAGGGAAAATAACAGAAGCGTAAACGAAACTTCTAAGAAGATTGGATCAACGAAACATAGAAAAGCATTTATATCTCGTAAAACGTTTCTTTTATTTTCCACTCCAATGGTTCTCATAGAAATTTCGTTTTTTTTATTTACGTTATGGTTATAAAATATTTTTTTTAATTCATCATATAAATAATTTTTCAGAATTTTTACGTAAATTTCATATTTTTATATTTTTATAACTTTTTAGAAACTTTAGACTTTTAGATTTTTTTCTTATACGAACAATTTTATTGGAACAATTTTCAGAAATGCTGAAAAAAATCTTTTCTAAAATTAATATATATGTATATAAAATATTTTAAGATTTTTAAGATTTCTCATTCTATAAATTCTGAAGAAAAAGTTTAAGATTTTATTTTTTTTGGAAATCTTCATAAATTTGAAATATATGACAAAATTCTTAAAAATATTATAATAAAATTTTTTTTTATCAAGATACTTCTGTTATTCTTTCTTTACATGAGAATTTAAAATTTTCAAATAATTTTATTGCGAAAATATTTACATTTTACACTTAGACCAAATCAATGCACAACAGCTTTAATATTAATATGCCCAACCGAATTCGCTATTAAATTTCTTCCTGAGGAGGAAGGGAGGAGATTTCTCGGCCATCTAAAATAGCAATGACGGAATGACGTCTAAATTGTTGTCCTTGCAAATGTGATATTTTCGGGAGGAGAATGTCACCCTCGCTCGCTTATTTCTGACAGCGTATTTCACAGACAATATTGATCAAATACGGTGGTTCATGCACGTCGCGGAGACACGCACGCGGCACTCAACGTAAAGCGGAGACGAGACTTAGTTGAGTATTCTCGACGACAACGAGACGAACGCGACGGAAAAAAATTGTGTTGCGAAAATATGTCCGAACAACAAACGGATTCGTACGACTCGAGACCGGTAACGTCGAAGAAGTCAGAGAGACCGCCGTTTAAATTGTGTTTCTCGCGAAACCAGCAAATCGGGAAATCCGACGCTTGCATATCAAAAACAAACGGTATATAAATTATTAAAAAAAACAGGGTGACTTCTATATCCAATTAAAAATCCATTATTAATTACATATTGTATATTATGGATTGTTCTGCAATTTATCAGTATTTGAAATCATTATGTGTATAGATTTATTCAATATTTAAAAAAAAGTAAATAGAAAATTAAATAAAAAAAAAATAGTTTAGATTCTCGATCAGTAAAGAAAATTATTGTGACTGAGCTTTATTTTTTCGTTGCTGGAATGTAAAAATAATTCCATATTATTATTTCCGGGTTAATATATATATTTCGTCAATGGCAGAGAATTTTCTTAAATTTTACTCAGATAACGGCGAAAGGAATATCCGATGGATTTGAGACACCAATACAGATTTCGAAAAATGACACGTATGTCAGAAACGGGAATACTAGTATATATTCATAATCTCTGTACAATTTTGTTAGCTTCAAATTTGAGCTATCGATTAAAAATTAACGAGACTGCCATAAAGTCTTGCCGCGAAATTAATCCTTAATTGATATCTTGGAATTATAACGAATTCAACTTGTTATTAATTTTGTTCGGCTATTAGCTGAGTAAAATTCTCAAAATTGGAGACATTAACTATTCAACAGTCAAAAATATTTTAGTTTCTTTTTAAAATAATTTTTAAAAAAATATTTATTTCCTTAGACAAAATACTGTTGTTTTTAAATGCAATACCTAAATACAATAAAATTATTACAAGAAAAATAAAAAATTGATACACTGATAGGAAAAATGATCGTTATTATCATATTTATAATTTAAATCTAATTTTTAATCATTTTCTAACATTATTATACTAATATTACTAACATTAAAACATGGAATTATAAAAATGAAGCTTCCAATCATAATTATTTTATCATGAAATTATCACAAATACCAAACACTTTTCTCTCACAATTAGTATTTATTTCAGCGTAAAATAAATTGTTCGCTGATGATCCCACAATACTTTACATGTAATAAAAGAGGAATATCAGTTAAGGATTAACTTGCGGTGGATCGTTTTTCATTGGTGAACTTGCTCAATCTATCCGAATTTATTAAACACGAATGAAAAAGACGCAGTGTCGGCGCGATCGCGATCTCGATTTTAGCAAAGCGAAGCTACGAGCCAAGCGTAATACGATCTGAAATAAATGCGCACGCGAAGTTGCAAATCAATTGCAGCGGACTTCGTCACGCCGAAATTCTACTCGAGGGAACTCGAAGACGCGCGAAATGCGGACGTAAGCGACATGCTCGAGAAACTCGCCACGGAACAAGACAAGAAGCCGAGGAACTTGTACCAATTGCCGTTATTGACTAGCCACACGTAATTCCTGCATCTTAACGATCCGCACGTCGATTTTCTCGGATATCTACCGTTCCAACAGCTAATTATGACAATTTTCAGTTACGGTTGGTGGCACGACAAGGGGATACATCCGAAGGACGCGCGGTTTGACTTTCACAAGAGAACGTCCGACCTGGTGAGCTTCCAGATGAAAATTTACGCCGAGGATCGAAAGTTGAAAGGCCTCAAACAATAAACTCGAAATCAATATTCGCGAATTCAGCTGTTTCATATTTCATCATTCGCAATTGAAGTATAGTATTTAAGTATAATATTTAATAATAATTTATGTAATAATAGTAATTTAATTATAATTCTATAATACAATAAATTCAAATGCATATTCTGATTATCATATAATAGGATTATTTATTCATTTTTGAACCTTTTTGATAATAAAAAAAAAGTGTTTTATTATAAATGATATGTACAAATAAAAATAATTTTGCTATGAAACGCAGGGCTTATAAAAAATTGTCAAATTTGTTTGCTGTTTTTATCAAATAAATTCACATGTTTGATAAATATTTTGTTCCAAATCGTCTTTTGTAGCGAGTAATAGTAATGTTTCCATTTAAAGATGCTACTCAAGCAGAACAATAAGTCAAAATTACGTTAAAATGAATCGGAAATGACTAAAAAATGATTTTTAATGATCATTTTGAAGACATTTTGATATCATAATGAATGATTTGTTGCTCTGCTTGGATAACTATAAAATTAAAATAGAGCTTAAAGCAAATTCATGTTAAAAAGTTTAAAGGTCTGTTGTAAATCGGAATATTAAAGTCTCAGTTGGTTTAAACGCATTCATTTCTAGTAATATTAAATTAACATTAATCTCGATTTAATTTACTTTCTTTTAAGTTTTAAAAAAGATAAAAAATATACATCCGCGTTTTGAGAGTTGATTGATAAAAAATGGATTATAAGGGTAAAAATTTAGTAAAATTTAGCTATCACCCGGGTATTATTCTTGTTTAATATTCGGTAAACAACAAGGATAGAGTGATACCTGAGTGATATGCGGGTGGAAATTTAAATATAGTCCTCGTGGATTGTGCCATTCGTGTAAAATCGATAAAAATGAGAGAGATAGGACGCGAAGACGATCAATTTCAATCTCTTTCTATTTAACCAATCATAATATATTAGAAAAAGAAGGAAATCAACTGTCTTTAGAGTCCAATCGGAACCACATTTTGACTTTCGGCCGAAACCGAAAACGAATATTCGGTTGCCGTTCAATTTCGGCCAAAAACAAAACCGAAACTTATTGTTAGATAAGTCTTACTTTAAAAAAAAAAAGAGAAAGAAAGAGAGAAATTAAAACGGAGTCACATATTTTTCTGCCGGAAGAGTCGAAATCGACACTTTTGGATTAAATTGACAGAGATCATATGATTTTCAGAAATCATGACAAATTTATGTATTCTTTAAAAAATAGGATTTTATTAAAATATCTAACTATAATAATATAATAATATTGCATTCTCAACTTTTAAAGAAATCAAATCACATCAAAGTTATTATCGAAATTTTCTCTTAATTTCGGTTGAAACCGAAATTTCGATCAGTCTCTAGTCGTCTTCACGATCCTTCTCTATCATCTTTGTTGATCACATTATCATTTAGATAACGCAGTTTATCTGCTATTTCATGTCTCATGCCTTTATTTACCTTTTCAGCTAGGTATACACATCGATAAAACCAAATTCGGTGCGCATGCACGAAAATCAGGACGCCGATGAAACGTTGCGCGAAACCACGCGATGACGCGGTCACGCTCGTAGCCGAACTCCGAAGTTGAACATGAAAAAGGCGCGAAATCGAGATGCACGGTGCGCGGCGCTGCTGTCGCGCGTTGCGCATGCGCGGCGCACGTTCCAGCCGTTTCGATATCTCGCTGCGTTCCCGCCTTTTGACGGCCGGCCAATCTACGGTCGTCTCATCGAGCCGGCTCGGCGGGATAATCACGCGCGCGCGGGACGGATCGCTACGGAGCGATTTGTTTTGCCAGGATATACCAGTATATACGGAGCCAGTGGGGCGCGCCTCAACGAGTGGATTTTGGTATCTTGCGGAGATTTGAAAGGATATCCAGGCTGGCTCGCGGCGGTTTTCGCTAAGGATGAGTTCCATTGTGATCGAGCACGCACGACTACACGAAAAATCGAAGAAGTTCCGTCCGTCGAGATCCCAGGAGTCAGAGATCTCCCTGCCCGAAAGGTTAGGCTTTATATCCTTGTCATGTCGCTTTTGGTTATCTGCTAGATCGGCCTCATACCTACTCCAACTTCTTTACCTGTTGCCTGTGCTTTCTTGGGAACGGGGAGGGGGGGAGAGGAAACAGGACAGCAGGTGTACACTGTACACCCGCGCGCGCTCTTTCGCTCGCCCTCTTGTAAGTAAGGTTACCGAGATATGCTCGGGGCGTTTTGTTGTCTTTTCTTGGTTGCGAGGAACGTTCTGAATAGTATTGAATAGTGCTCAAAGTATTCTACGACCGACTGTCCTGGCTTTGTTGTGCCTCACAGTGAACGCTCGAATGTACTGCGATCCATAGTCGAGATTTTGCTGTCGAGAAATCGCCACGTTTTTGGCTGTCGGTCGTAAGTTTTTTCCTGTATTTTCGCAAACAAATTCAATGTTCGTCGTATTTTAGGAGAGTTTCGGATTTGGGAAACTTCGGTTGTAATCTTAACGGATTATCTTCGTGATTTTGTCAAATGTAAGATTGAAGTTCGCAATTGTACCACTCATGAGATTTATGGAGTAAATATGTGTTCTTAACAAGTAAAATAGTAAATAACAGCAAAACTATGTATATTTTTTTTGGTAGACCTTTGGCAAGGATTGGTTCAAATAATATTCTTTTGCTTTTTTATATGCATGATCATATATAAATGAGTCTCTTAATTTTCTCTTTGCTGTTATGTACTTCTTTGTCTTTAGTTTTATTTAAGAAGACAAATTTATTCTTTTTGCGATTTGTATGTAACATTAATAGTATTTTGCATTGTGATCTTTGTGATTAATATCTAATATACTTTGTATGTGTAATTCAAATACTAATCCTTTCCTACAGTATTTGCCTGGTTTTATAACAGTTCATTGTAAGAACTTGATATCATTTCAATTTGGAGAATAAGAGCTTCTGTATCTGTTCACATATAATGAATAAAGATCCATCTTCTTCATCATCACCTTGGTGGAACAGGTTTATATATAATTTGTTCCTTTACAATTGAATTGGTATGTTTGTATTTAAGTTGTTTTTTTAATAAAAGAGTTCTCCATATATGTTCACAGTAAACGATTACGTTTGGACGACGGCTGTAATAACAATTTAAACAATACTCTCAACAGTCACTCTGAAAATAGTACAAAATGGCCATATTCTGGAGATGCCAGTCTCATTGAACCTGAAATCCTAGAAGATATGGGCGTTAGCATGTTAGAAGATGGAATAACTAATTGTGAAAATACAAAAAGACTACAATCCGAAGGGTGTACGATCTTAGCGGAGAATTTAGCTAGTAATAATAGATCAATAATAGATGATTCTGATATTTTTGGATATCAAGAAGAAGTTTATACAAGTTCTAGTTTGGAAATTGCGATTTCAGAAAGGTTTGTGATAACAAAAATTGCTGGTTTTAAATTATGTCTATTATTCACACACACACATATATATATATATATAAACATATATAATTATTCTTACAGGGTTCAACAAGATTCATGTGATACAGATGATTTAACTGGATTTGGTGGTACAGAGAATGAATCTGGCTATTCTTCAAGAATGGAAGCTGATTACTTTGGAGATTTAAAAGAGAGCTTTACCAAGGAAAAGATTAACACTTCTGCCGAAAAAAATGAGCAATCTTGTTTAGATCAATTTTGCTTGTTTAGGAGAAAAAAAAGACCTTCCGTTTATGGCGAGGATAAGTTTAACAAGTTATCAGATGAAATAATTTTGATGATATTGAAATGGTTACCTAAGAAATGTTTGGTAAGAATAGTAACACAGTATTAAATGTAATTTAATAAATTATGTACATGTCTCAATTGTATAAATTATTTCGTGTGCAGGTACGCTCTATGCTAGTATGCAAACGTTGGTGCCAAATAGCTCAAGATGAAGCATTATGGACTAGATTAGATATGGGTAGTAAAGTTTTAAATGAAGGCACATTAGGGCATATATTGCCGCGAGGGGTTCAAATTTTAAGACTGGCACAGGCGGAAATTGCGGATCCTGTCTTTTGTGAAGGCAATCAAGTCCTTAGCGATTCTTATATCAGTAAATTACAGTACTTGGATTTGTCTATGGCGGTCATATCACCAATGAGTTTGGCTATCTTATTATCCAAATGTAAATGTCTGAAAAAATTGTCACTGGAAAAATGTATAGTAAATAGAGATTGCTGTAGAGCGATTAGTCAAAACACTGAATTAGAAGTTTTGAATTTAACAATGTGCGAAAATATAAATATCGGATGTATTATGGATTTAATGGAACTTAAATGGTAAAATTATTAATCTATTTCTATATGTAATAAATGTTTACGCAGTTCCCAATTTTAACACAATCGGATTGTTTCAGCTTAACTGCCTTCAACATAGCATGGTGTTCTTTGGATAACGAATGTATAACGTTACTTTGCAGAACATTGCCAAAATCCATTACTCGCTTGAACTTAGCGGGTTGTAGAAAGACAATGACTGATGAAAGTAAGTATGGTAATTGGGATTTTTATTATTTACTGACTTTAACATGCATTTTTTTCTAAATTTCAGACGTAAAGGACTTGTTAAGAAGATGTCCGGATATTATAGAATTAGACCTGAGTGATTGCGCTATGCTTACAATGCATACCGTCCATAATTTATTAAACTTTTCAAAGCTCGAGCACTTATCACTGAGTCGTTGTTACAGCATCCCACAATCGGCATATATAAGATTAGCTACTATGCCGTGTTTATTGTATTTAGATGTTTTTGGCTTAATGACTGAATCAGTGCTTAAATCATTACAAGCTACTTGCCGTGAACCTGAAATTAACAAGTACCTATATAGTTCGGTAGCGAGGCCAACAGTCGGTATTCGAAGAACCAGTATTTGGGGTCTTCGAGTTAGAGATTAAATTTAATATGTAGGCAATTCATCAATTTACAAGAGATTTCATCGATAGATCGAGGGATGGATTTGACCAAAGGGTAACTCTGATCTATATATAATGTTGCATTTTTCTACTCAGACTGAATATTGTATCGATAAAAAGTTAAATTTAATTTGGAGAAATGAAATGTAGATTTTTAAGGTAATAGTATAGTTCTTCCAAAGTTTAATATTGAATTGTTGCTCAGATATATAGAATTCTTTGTAAGTAGAATATCTCAGACTTATCGTTAATGGCAGTTTTCCCAAGGTTGTTTTGACATGAAAATTCCAATACTAAAATGTAAGTAATATATTTTAAATAAAAAGTGTTTATACGCGCACAATAGTGAAAATGTTTTCAAGCATCATTGATATAATTCTGTATATGTATATATCTTCACTGTTATGTGATGTCATATTTGAGCGAACAAAATTAGGAAAATTTGATCGCTCAACTTTAAACACTTACTTAAAAATTATTGTTGAAAATGATTAGGAATCTGCCATTAATGGGTATTATAAGTCTGCAACACTTATATACGTACTATTCCTATATGGAGCATTTGCTGATATTTAACATACTAAGTTATTTCGGCTGTGTGAGACCGTTTTACTATTTTACAATTTTCTAATCATGGTATATATATTGAATTTTGTCAAGGACTTATTTTGCTATACATGTATTAATTTTTAATAGTAAAGATCTCAAAAAAATAATATAATGATGGCCAGGTATATATATACATATTCGTATATTATTTACAACAAAAAGAAGTCATAAAATGCAAAAGTTCAAATTTACTTTGTATTTGTGATAAAAAATAACTGCCTACTATTAGTAAAAATAATTATATAAATTGATCAATTTGTTGTGCATACAATAAAATTGCTTAAACTGAAAATTGGGTTTTTTTTTATGTTGAATACATATTTGTCATTGTCATATTGTTATATTGATATGCAGTTAAAATATTTTTAATTTAAATTTATATATAATTTTTTAGTGTTCTTATATTAAGCAGTAACTTTAGTTAATTATTCGAATAAATATTATTGTACGTTTAATTAAAATTGCAACAATTATGTATGTATTTAGGCACGCATATATCGTATTTAAATATTTGTATATGAATGATTTTGTGTGTGTTTTGCATAATAGTCATGATTTTATTCATGTTAGAATAGTTAGCGGAAAAGAATTTACAAATAAAACTTTTGAAATTGACATTCGAAGTTTTGCTTTGTGCGATTTTCTATCCCGTCAGATTTTTCTAATTCTGATTTTTCAAAATTTTTATTTTTTCCGAATTGAATTTATTACTTAAAATTTAGAGATTTACTCAGAATCATAATTCTTAGAATTAAAAAAAAATTTAATAATATTAATATAATTATAAGATTAATAATTTATATTAATAAAAAAGGCTGATAAGAAGAAAGAGAGAAAGAGAAAAGAATTGAACTGATTTTTTGTGCTAATACGTGCATCACAAATTAATGAATATATAATGATAAATTAATAATAAAATTATACAGACGTGCGTTTCGACTTTTAATGCAATCATCTTTAACGCCAATCGAGTCAAATAATAAAAACTAAACCTAATACAGCAATTAAAATGTTGGATTTCGATCAAAAAATTAAAAGTAATCGTACGTATATTTTACACACACACACACACACACACACATTGTATCGATGATTTCTTCAAACTATTGTTAAAAATTGTAGCACGCATAACGATTTTAATATTAATTATCCAAATATAACAAGTAGGGCTGTTTTCTTTCGAAATTTAGGAAAATACATTATATATTTGTAAATCTATATTTTTAAATAAAAGTATATATCATAATTTAATATAACTATTAGCTACATTCAATTAACAATTGTATAATTTCGATTCTTTGATTTTGAAAGATTAATAGCCAAATTTCGAAGTTTCAAAGTTCAAATGTTTGAACACACACATTTTGCTATAACCTACACTTAGCTCTAATAAAAAGAGCGTTGCATATATTAACAAAGAATGAATAAATCTCTAGAAGTATGCCCCAAAAATTGTGCTGAGATGTCAGACAACAACAATAATTATTGTATATGCTAGAGAAATATCGTCAAATAAAGGATTTTTTAATATTTCCATTTTTACAATTTGAATTTTATGTATTTAAAATTTTTATTATAACTCTCGAAATTTTAATTAATGTTACTTTTTATCCGATTATATTTTTATTTGATAATTTTTGAATTTGTATATTTTTGTGATTTACAAATATCGATGATTATGTATGACCGATAAAATCAGTATTACTTTTATCGATCGTAAATAAAATATATTATCAATACTTAATTTCCTAGAAAATTTAAATTCAAAAATAAACAAATGAATTCGGGAGAAGATTTTTAGGTAAGAGATAAATTACAAAAATTCGAAGATTTGTAGTATTCCAAGAATCTCTCTCGAAAAATAACAAAATACTCAAACATCAACGGCCTCTTTCGCGTGTTCTCCAAATATTAGAAAAATTAAAATTAGCCTTATCTCCATTGAAGGAAGTTCAAGAAGAAGGGGAAGAAAAAGAAGACATGTGCCTTCCTTTAGAATCCCTATACTAAGGTTCTAATCTTCCAATCGTTTCCTATTCCGATCAGTTTCCTCTTTATTCGCATGCGCGATAATTCTAGTAACTTTCCACGCCTCCTCCTAAGCATACCACAGACGGAGTTTCGCATGCGCTTCATTCCAAAAAAAAACCATCAGCCATATTGGTGTGTTGTATCGCTGTCCTCAGTAATTTCGAAGATCAGCAAAGGTATTTTTCCCGTAGGCCCGTCGCCGTGCTCTACGTCGCGGTCGTGCGGGATCCGGCCGACTGATCGTTTTCCCTGTGGCCGCGCCGTCCCTTTCGCGATCCGTCGCGCATGCAAATCACCCCGATGTTCGCCAGCAAAAAAAGTTTGGTTAATGTTGCCACCTCGGCTCGCGGAGTAACCAGCTCCGCTCGCGCTTTATGAGAGCACGTCATGGAATACACATGAAATACGCGACTGTCTCGCGGTAACGCGCGTCCGTGACGCTCGACGTTGCCACCGTTGGCTGTGTCGCGACGCCATGTCCCCCGGGGGGATGCATGCGATTAACGAGGTTCGCGCTGCTGCTCTGTTGTGTGCCACCCTCCGTTCGTTTCTTTTCAAATCTACGTCGCTTTACGTGTCACCGCGTTCGTCGAGGTGACGCGCGCGCGATCCGGTACACCTTTGAGCAACAGGTACAGCCTGTCGGCTTGTACATCCTGCTCCGCGAAATCGTTGCGTTAGATTTTTCGTATCATACACATCACAGGTCCGCATTCAAGTTGTAACAGATGACGGATCTCCCGCCGTGACGGGGAGCAAATTTTTTTATCTATCTGTGATTCCTTGCTAGAAGTTGCGTTATCCTACTGCCTTTCAGTTTCTTACTAATTTTCACACAGTCTGGCAAACATTTGTTTTGCGAATATCATTCAGCACCTGATAAAAAACACCTCGGAACTGTCACGTTACACAATCTGATTCCTGTGTATTCAAGATTTTTGTAAGATGCTTTCTAAGACTTATCTTTATAGCGTAACATGTTATGTTTTTTTATATTATATTATATTGTGCTTTTTTATAAATTGTAGATTTCATTTGTCTTGTTTTTCTTTTTTTCAGGAGATAGTGCATCATGACTGATTCCATGAAATTTGGTCCAGAGTGGTATGTGATTTATGTCACTGGTGAAACATTAGAACGTCATTTAGTTATGTTTAGAATTGTATTGTATTTATTATATTTATTGTATATAGGTTGCGCAAGGTTTCATCAGGTGATAGTTGCAATACTGGTAGTGGTGGTGGAGGGACAACAACCTTGAGTACACCTCGTTATCAGTTAGCAGAGCATAGATATGGTCGGGAAGAGATGCTGGCCTTGTTCGATCGCAATTGTAAACCTTCGGAGCCATTGACAACTTTTCCAACACTGTATGTGGAGAAAACTCAGTTTCCATTGGCTCTCACAACCATGACAGATGATGAAACGGTAACTTATCACATAAAAAGTGTAAAGTGTATGTAATAATACTTTGTTCTTTGATGATTTTGTTTATTATATGAAGCCTAATTTAATTTATTTTTGCTAATAAGGAAAGAAAAACGCTATGAAATTGTAATATTATTGTATATTCTTATTTCATCTTATATTAGAGATTATCTAAAAATTAACAATTCCAGTTTTCTTGCAATAGAGTTCTTATAGAGTTATCATAAAATTGGAAATCAAAGAATTAGCAAGGAAATTGAAAACGATCAGGAAAAAATCAGGGAATTTTGCAAAATTTTGTTGAAAATAAAAATTCTTGGCTTTAAAGAAGTTTAATGTATTTTCATCACACTGATAATAGTTTTAGGACATTACCAATTTAAAAATGCAAGTGTGTTAGTAGCATTAATGATAATTTACATTGCTATGTTAAATTGATCTCTTAACAAAATATAAAACGATTTCCAATCTGGACTAAAATACAAAAAAACTTCAAAATTTTATTAAATGTTAGAGAAATCATGACATTTGTAAAAATCAAGGAAATGTTAATGGAATTTTAGGATGAGAAATTCATGAATACACTCGTATGTTTTTATCAAAAGTATTTGTTTGTTTGCATTTTAATGATAATATTAACGATAAATTATAATTAAGTACTTTTATTTGATATTTTTTTAATTTGTTATTACAATGTATTATATTAAATATTTATTTTTAATTGGGCATTAACCCAAAATAAATTGAATAAACATTTTTTTTTACGGCAGAAACGGTGTTCTCGGTTGTAATCTTGAAGTTTTGAAAATTTTCGCTTTTTAAACACTATTTTAACAATATTATGAAACAAATGTATTTTTTTTGAATAATGTTTTTATATGACTGCTTTGTTCAGGGTTAGGTATTATAAAATTATATACAATTGGAATAAGTTTATTTTATGAAATATAATGTAAATATATGTATTTGAATTTTGCAGCGTATGTGGAATGGAGGGATAACTAATATTGGTAGTAGCCGTGGAAGAGGTAGCAGTGTGGATCGTGGACGTGGTAGAACTGGAAGAGGAGGCTTGTATTCGTCTCATTATTCACGCGGAGTTGGTTTTGATGATTCCGGTGATGGGATACGAACCGAGAGCCAATCATTCCAGGTATGGAAAACCTTTTTTTAAGATATGAATGTGCTTTTTACTAATTTATTTTAAATATAATATTTTCTCTCTCTGTATTTTCCATTATATATGTATAAATT
Source organism: Acromyrmex echinatior (assembly GCF_000204515.1). The sequence continues at coordinate 997,522 of NW_011627004.1, read as the reverse complement.
ATGCTTAATATATATGTTACAAAGTAAAATCTCAAATTTTACTTTGGCTACATAGCCCTGTTTAGACTAATCTTCAAGCTATCTCAATTTTTTTTACACAGTTTTGATATATCTTAATATTTACTACCATTCCAAGTAAAACCCGATATTAAAGTATTTTTTATTATTTCTTTACCATAGAAACTTGAGAAACTAGATATATCTTAAAATTTATGTACTAGTCCTTTTTATTAAAATTTGTACTTTATGATCAAATGTAACAGGCTCAACACAAAGTGGCAAAATCTCGTAAATTTGATTTATAGGGAAGAAATAGGACGTTTGATAGATCTCAAAGCGAACGCAGCTGGTCAGAAAGAAACGGCGCTTCAGATCCGATAGAATGGAACGGGTCGACTAGTCCTAGAAAGGATATAAATCGTGGGACTAGTAATAGTTCGCTTATGGAGAGTAATTGGAGACGTCATCGTGGAAGCGGAGAGGACGATGATAGTTGGCGCAAATGGGGTAAATACACGTCCTGTTTTTTGTATTTCTTTCACGACTGTTATACGCATATAATATAACTATATAATGAAACAATATATTTATATAGGAAGAAATAATTGGCGCGAAGGTGGTAGCATGGATCGGGATAGATTGGATCGAAATGAGGGTGATGGAGAGGAGGGTAGAGGTGGACCGGGACGATGGGAGCATCGAGGAAACCACAGACCTTCCCATGATTCTGGTCATCATCCACCACCTCGCACTGCTCGCACTTGGGAATCTAATCATCACGATAATCATGACAATCTACCTGAATGGCATGTTGAATGAAATGATTTCTCTCTGTAGAGAGTATATCTCTTTTATCTTATATTCTAAATTTTATATTATAGGGCAACGGAGAATCCAAGTGAGAGTGGCAGTTTTGATGCTTCGGGTGCATTTCACGGTGGAATGTATTCGGATGATGATGAGGACGGTGCAGCCGGTGCTTCCCAACAAGGCAGAACTCGACGCGTCTCGGAAGGAAGTGCTTCGAATGTAGTGAGATCTAATAGCAAATCATTAGCTTTTGGAACAGGTTCTGTTCAATCCTTGAATCGCCATACAAGTAATACAATAGCCAATACATTAAGCAAGGAACGATCAAAACCATTGGATTCGCTTGAAGATAAGGATGATTCTATGCAGAAAGAGAGGAGATGTACCTCACCTTCTGTTAAGTCGACTACTGTGCCGTCGACTGAGAGCATTCCCACAAAGACTTTAGCATCCTCAGATCTCTTGCAGAAGAAGACTATTGGATCTACAAATATGGATAAAATTGAGACTTTAGGTGAGAAATCTAGCGAGCCTCCGAGCGGATCTCATAATAAGGAGAACGTACAACCAGAGATTAAAACGGAGCCACAGATAACTGCTGTGACTAATCGACAAGTTCCTTTAGAGCATCCGAAGCTCGTACATAATACAGGAACTGCTAATGTCAGGCAGAGAACAGAAGATGATCTAGATAGAATGAAAGAGGAAGCCGACGCTTTGGTAGCCAAATTAATGGCAGATGAGGAAAGTCACAAGGAGAAAACAGCCGCTACTAGTGTTCCGCCTGCAATTGGTAATCAATCTTCCACAGTTTCCTCCACGGGTAATCCGGAAAAATGGTTTTACCGTGATCCGCAGGGTGAAGTTCAAGGACCATTTTTAGCTAGTGAAATGGCTGAATGGTATAAGGCTGGTTACTTCACTACGGGATTATTTGTGAGAAGAACTTGCGATGAGAGGTACGTCACACTTGGTGATTTGATTAAGATGTTTGGAAGAGTACCGTTCACGCCTGGTCCACCAATACCTCCATTAAAGGTATGATTTATTATATCATACTTTTATTGTGTTTTAACAGTATTTTACTAATTCAGAACTTGTATATAGATTACACATCAATGTAACCAGTTTATATAATGTTGAGAAAAATATGAAGTTTAAAATTGAATAATATTAGAGAAGAAAGCAAAAAAGGAAAATTTTATTTATAGTCATCTAAAATATTCAAGTTTTACCGTATAAAGGGAAATTCAGAGATTTTGAAAATGAAGCTCATGAAGTTATACATTATTATTACATTCTCAACTTTTCAATTGTTGTTGAATATATTCATATTAGTAAGATTGAATATTTTCATTTGTTAGCAATTAGCAGAACAAGTGATTCCACCACCTGTTCCTAATGCTGTACCGGCTGGACTAACTCCTGGTGTTATTCCAAAGGCTGGATTAGAAGATCCATTACTATTGATGACATATCAGCACATGCAGATGCTACACAATCAGATGCTATTCAGGCAAATGAGAACATCAGCGATAGCGAAATTGTCGCAATCGGAGCACTGGTCTACATTAACTCCTGTGGAGCAGAATCAATTGATTTTACAATACGTCATACAAGATGGAATGCAGGAAATTCCGGAAGTGCCGATAGCGACAAATCCGTTTGTGCCTCACCTAACGTCTCAACCTAATCCTGTTATGCAACTTTTCACTCAAATGCAACAAGTAATGTCTTAGTATATTTTTGCTAATCTGACAATTTATTTTGCATCGTAATAATACATGATGTTATGCAGGCGAAAACGCAACCTGAGACTCATTTACCAACGAATCCACATACAACGGCGTCGGCCCATCCAACAGCAATGGATCCTATACAGCAACTTATCCAACAAATGGGCGGTTTACAAAACTTGCCCACTATGCAACAACCAAATATTGCTCCGACACCTACACCGACGCAAGAAGACAATCCAATAAAGTCTTTGTTACGTCAACTTAATGTCAACACAAATGGTCATCCTCAGGCAACCACCCATATGGATACTGTTTGGCCGCAGCCCCCGCCGCAAATGGTTCCCCAATTTAATGCGCAGAATTGGTTAGCGCAGGTGTGTTGTGGTTATAAATTAATTTACGTAAAAATTTAAGTGTTTAAGTGCTAGTAATTTAAGTGTTGATGATTTTTATCTATTAGTAATTTCATTTGTCTATTAATATCTTGTTTTCCAGGTCGGACCCATTCCCGCGATGCCACCAGGTCAATTACCTGGTTCTCTCTGGGATTTACATGCTAAAGATATGAAAACCGAGCAGCAAATATTGGTAAATTGGCTTTTATTCGGATCTCTCTTTGTATTATTTTTCACGTAGTTATAAGATAATCAATGTCTGATTTTCTTTTATTAGGAAGAACAAAATCTTAAGTTACAAGAAGACAGAAAAAAGGAAGAATTACGAAAACAAGAACAATTGCAGCGTCAAGTGGAAGAAGAGAATGCAAAAAGGAAGCAAAAGGAGGAACAAGCTAGACAAGCTGAGGAAGCAAAACGTAAAGATGAGGAAAGAAAGAGAAAGGAAGACGAAAAGAAACGAAAAGAAGAGGAAAAACGTAAACAGGAGGAAGAGCAAAAAAAGAAAGAAGAAAAGAAACGTAAAGAAGAAGAGAAAAAGCGTGAGGAAAAGAGGAAGCAGGAAGAGGAAAACTTTAAGAAGAGACAGGAAGAAGAAAAAAGAAAGCGGGAAGAGTTTAAAAAACAAGAAGAAAAACTAAAGAGAGAAGAGGAAAAAAAGAAAAAAATAGAAGAAGAGCAAAGAAGGCAAGAAGACGAGAGACTCAGGTATGTCTGTGAAATTATAAAAAGTTAATATTAGCTATTAACAAAGAATAAAATGACAAAATAAAATTTGCATGATGAAACTTATAGAAAAGAGGCGGAAATACGCCGACAAACGGAAATAGAAGAGCAAGCGCGTCGTGCGGAACAACGACGAAGAGAAGCCGAGGCATTGCGTAAACTTCAATATATATATATATATATGTATACACATATATATATTAATATGTGTTACATGTCTACATCTATTACCTTCTTACAGGAAGATCAACGGCTTCAGCTATTGATGCAACAACAGTTGGCACAGCAAAAGGCAGTAGAAGCAGCACAAGAAGCATCGGTAATCGACTCTTCAAAGCGATTGCAGTTCAAATGGGCAGAAAAGGCTATTACCGCTAGTAAACCTCTGCAAGTGAAGAGTCTCGCGCAGATTCAGCAAGAAGAGCAGGAGCGCGTCACTAAGGTAAAGGTACTTATTACCTCTTAAATATGCGAATAACGCAAAATATTGTTTTTGAAAGATTTTACATAATGAAGAATTGAAATATCTTAGCAGGAAAGGGAACGGCTAGAAAAAGCTAGTCAGAAAGAATCTGCGAATATGCTGCAGAATTCCGGAATATGGGGTACAGCATCACAGTGCTTGAATTGGGCTAATTCGAATGCATCAAGCAGCCAAATGTGGTCCACAAATTCCGGTACTACTACTGGGTTCTGGGATCCTACTCCTATTAAGTCGTCCACCCCCATAAAGCAGCCCGCTAAACAAACTGTAATTACAAAACCTGCCTCCAGCCAACAACAGCAGCAAAATAATAATAACAAAGCGTCCAAAAGTAAGAATAAGAGAGAAGAAGAACTAGTGAAGAAATTGTTTGAACAGAACACTGCCAAGACCGACGAATTCACGCAATGGTGTAATAAAGCATTGAGTAGTATACAGGCGTCTGTGGACAGTAAGTATTTTATATTGAATATTCTCAGAAAGAGAGAAAGAGAGAGAGAAAGAGAGAGAGAGAAAGAGGTAGAAAAAAGAGAGAACGAGAATGAGAATTTTGTTTTATACGCATATATAATACATTTACAGTCCCTACGTTTGTTGGATTTTTACGAGACATCGAATCGGCGTATGAAGTTAAGGAGTACGTTCGCGTTTATCTTGGAGATACCAAGCAGAGTGCGGAATTCGCCAAGCAATTCCTTGAAAAACGAAGCAAATGGCGATCAGCGCAACGTCCTCAGGCACAAGCGGATGACTTGTGTAAGCCAGCACCCGCTGTTAATCCAAATGCACCTGCAGAATTTCAAGAAGTTAAGGTATAATTAGAAGTTTATAATTACATATATTATCTTTGTTTTAAGGTATTCTTGTTAATATTAAATCATCTTGATATAATTATATATATAATATTAGGTGTTGGAATTAATTCGTAGCGTTTTTTAATGAAAGAATGTTATTTATTTCACATGAGCATTAAAAAATACATTAATGAAAGTACTTCCCATCACTTGTAAAACGCTACGAATTAATTCCAACACCTAATAACAAGACATAATATTTAATTAGATTTATTAAAATAAATTATATATTCTCATCAGAAATAATTTTCTTAGTACAATTTACATTATTATAAATATTATAATATTAAATTAATATTAAATATAAGTATTAATATTAAGTACAAGTATTTTTTTTCTCACATCTATGAAACATTGATTATTGAGAAATTTTTTTTTTTTTTTTTTTAGGGAAAATCCAAGAAACCAAAGAAGGGAAAGATGTTCAAAGTAGATAGCAGGATCCTTGGCTTCAGCGTAACTGCTGCTCCCGATCGTATTAACGTAGGTGATCGCGATTATGGCGAAGGCGTCTGAACTGTTTCACCAATTTACCTCGTAGAAATGATGCGACGCTCGTTTCATTAAACGGTTCGTTATTTATTTATTGTACATGCCAAACCGGTGCTGAGAAACCCAATGCGGGTATCTCTTAAAGCATATGAAGACTTTTTACAATCCAACACACGAAGAAAGAAGCTCATCCCTTCAAAGTTGATCGTCAATAAAGCGATCTTTATTTAGAACCGGCTGAGCGTGGCGTTATTTTCTTACATTACACACAAAAACTCCTTTGTACATATTACTCAAAGAATATTTCGCATGAAAGAAGATGGACTTACTTTTTCCTATGTACACAACTAAGGTTGGAAACTTTTATAACATTTCATCTCGCCATCGTCACTGAAAATACACAAGAAAAAAAAGGAGAGAAAAGTATGCCGACCGATAATTGTTCATGCGGATATATGGCAGTCAATAGCAATATGTGTATGTAAAGGTGTTCAATGACAAAGAAAGCAACATTATAGAACGTGCTTGAGATCGCGAAAATCATCACTTCTACGTCAAATACTGAATATACGGTGCGTCAGTATTTGTCCTTATTGAATCCTATGGATTTTCGCTTCATCGCAGACACACGTCGAGAAAAGAGATTTACTTTATATTACTATACATCATTTTGCAAATGATTTAAGGTGCAATTTAGCATGAAGAATCTTCCCTCACTCTTTAATACTTCTTCGCTGTCATAATATTGCAGTAATGATACTTTAAGCAGAACATATGATTATCGTATATGAAAGAAATACAATAACAGAATGGATACTTGTATTATATTCTGAAATGATGGACAAGGAGAAAAAGCGATTCAGAGCGTTACTTTCCTGATATTATGAGGATAATTATATGAAATAAAACTAGTGACTTTTGACTCAGCACAGTATTCTTCATTAGAAACTTTCGGTTTCATGATAGAAACACAATAGCGATTAAAGGTAATGTTCATAATGTGTATTACTACTTCCTCAAGAATATCGCATCAGATATCAGCGTTGATATCTTGGATGAAATCCTGGTAGCACTGATTACTGCATATATGGATCTCGTTGTCGTCGACATAGACTTCTTCTATACGCTGTAGTCGATCATATAATAATAAACATTTGAAAATACGAAAAGTTTGTGAAAGATTTAAGTGGAAGACGTAATACGTACAGAGAAAAATGGTATTTCTTTTATAAAGTTTTATTTTATAACTCTGTAAATGTCGCGTAGCTAAAAATCCGTAACTGCTTTTTAGCATTTTTAAGAAGGTTAATTTGGTTTTTTTTCTAATTGGACTAATATGCGTTTACACAAATACGACGTTGGATAAGCGTGGAATGTTGTGACAGATCTGACCACACGTAATATTATGATGGTTGTTAATTAAGGTTCACTGATCTTCTTTTGTACAAGATGGAAAACAGGAGAAGATCATAGATCCTTACATGAAAAGATTTATGTATAAATAGATTAATGTACAGAGTAATATAGTGATGATTAAACAAACCGATTAAAGCGATATAATAAAAACAGATAATTGATATTGTATCAATATATTCTATTATTGTATCTAACATACAACGTAATGAAATAAATATTATTATATTTTCAATTTGGCTTTCTTATTGTTTTAGAAATTAATTTATGTATCGAAATTAGATCTTATAATATCGAAAGAATTATATATAGCTGTATATGTAACAATATAAAATGTTTTTGTTAAAAGATAAATGTATAAAAACATTTGTATATTTTTTCTTGTAGATTAATGTATTCTATACTTTATATACTCTGTATATGTGCGGGTGATAATAGATGATTCTGAATGAAGATACATTTGTAATGGAATCACAAGTTCGAGAAGTCATTTTATTGATTCTTATAAAAAAAAAAGAAAAACCTTAGAAAAAAAAAGATATTGATAACAGAATAATGTTCCACGACGGGATTACATGAACATGAATTAACCTTTCTACTCCACATATTGCTACAAATAACTGCTTAAAAATTAGCGCGGATTGTTTTAAAAGTAAGCATAAATGATTCGTAATACATGCGACGATATTTTGTAATGCTAATGGACGCAATAAATCTTTCTTAAACATATGTACTAAATGTATGCGGGGTGAGCGGCGTTGCGGTTGGATATCGTTACGAATTGTTATACATGTTGTGCATTGATTCATACGATGTCATGTATCATAATAAAAATCATTTAATGGACAAATTAAATCTCTGTGTGATAAACATCTAGGCATGAATATCTCTGTACATATTTATATGTATATATACATATGCATGCGTGCGCGTACACACCACACACACACACGCGCGCGCGCGCACACACACACACACACACACACACATACGCACAAAAACTATAATATATATATTATATATATAATATATAATATATTAGGGATGAGATATTCGAAAACCACAAAACTCTGAAAAGTTTTAAGTTTTCAGAACACGAAACTTTACGCAATTTTTATTTTGATTCAAAACTCGAAACCTGAGGAAGAGATACTAGTTTCGGGACGCAACAGCATGTGGAAGGGATACAGCATGTGAAAGAGATAATAGTCAGCAATCTATAGTAATCTAATTGGTAGATAAAAGTCTGATAAGATTGCCATATTTTGTAGATGAATAATCATCCCCTTCACAGCAATATATCCTTTCATCAACTAATATTAGTAACGCTCAGTTAAAAATATTTCTTTTGATAATAAAATACATAAAATGAGCTCTTGTACATTTTTCACTAAAAAAAATCGACCTTTCGACATTTAAAATTGAGATAAATATAATTTTTCTATATTAAGAGATAAAACAGGATCATTACATGAATACATCAACTAAATAAAAAAAAAATTATGATCAAAATTAGATATTGGAATAATATTTCTATATATATTTTAATAATATATTTATTTCAGATATGACAGCGCGCCGATTACTTTGGGACGTGCAATACAATGAAAATAATAACAATAA
>NW_011627004.1:834115-988581 GCF_000204515.1 Acromyrmex echinatior | reverse complement strand
TTATATATATATATATATCATACATATATATTATATATATATATATTATATCATATGTATCTATATATATAATTATATTTTTTTAATTTGTCGGTAAATGCAACGACAGTTATTCTTCTATGCGAAGATATACGATAATTACCTGTATAACAATAACTTTTGCTGAAAAAACAAATTTTCTGGAATGTTTCAAAAGTGTAGAATAAAATATTTGAACACATTGAAAAGTTTATATTCCAGGCTTCTGTGATGATAGTCAATCTTCTTTTCTTTTCCCATTGGATGATACAACATTAATATCGCTGTAATCTCGTGCAATATCGATATACTGAAAAATATTATTTTTATAAATAAACAAATTTGTTTACTTGTAAATATAAAAATTATTTTTGATATATATACACAGTAAGTCAAGATCGTGGTTGGCCTTACTCAAAGCTAATAAAAGATATCGCCCTAAATCTATCATGAATCTAGAGGGCACCTTTGTCCTTGATGCATTATCAAGGAAGATGTCATTGAACTTTCTTAAGAGAATCACATTAAGCACCATGAGTACCGAATACGTATCACGCTGTGTTCCTCTGCATTCACCCGAAAGGTCCAAAAATGTCACAATTAGCGACTGCTAAATATATGAAAAAATCGAAATCATTCGTACAGAAGTGGGTGCAGCGATATAATGTGGCAAAAAATGTCGATGATTTAGCGGAACGTGGCAAAGTTGGATATGCAAAGTGGACAAAAAAGACGATAAAAAAATAGTGAATCTATTTTAACAGGAAATCCTGGCTTAACACTGCGTCAAGGACAAGCAAAATTGAAGCAGAAAGGTTTAGATATATCATACGAAATTATTCGAACCTATCTCAAGGCTAATAACATGAAATAATGCAACACAGCTTGTGCTGCATACATTAGTAAACAATTTTAAAAAGTAAAATTAAAATGTAAGCCAAAAAATAAAATTTACGCACAAAAAAAAATATATATATATATATACACACACACATTAGAATTAAAGCATACAAACATAAGAGAGTTAAATGAGTCTGATTTTTTTATTACCTTTCTTGGGACGAGAAATTCCAGAATTTGTAATATTATATAGCACAATGACACTACAAGCAAGTAGGCCAATACACCGCTTTGTATTTGACTAGCTAATCGTTGTCCTAGATTTCGTTTTGCTTCACGTTTTACTAAATTATACACTATTTCTGTACGTTTGGTAATGTTGAACCAATTATAATATAAACCTATTCTCCTATGTATCTCGAAAGGGCATCCGATATCGCCCTTTTTGTAATCCATTATAGCCATCTCCAGTCCTTCAATTAATGCAGGTACAGTAGGTTCCACGAGGTAAATCAGATCCGGTGGCAAAACTTCCGGAATACCTCCAACTTTCGTTGACACTACTTGCAAACTATAAAACAATATTTGTTATTGTATATTTATTTTCGTTTATTCAAAAACTTTGTTAGTAGAAGAATATATGATAATTATTATTTGTTAAAACAATTAGATTCAAAATAAAATCCAAATTAAGGGTACCATAAATATGAAAGACGGCAAAGTGTATTATGTCGTAACTTACCCACAAGAGGCTGCTTCTACAATAGCCATACAGTAAGCCTCTGTCAGGCTCGTATTTAGGAAAATATGACCCTTGTTCAGAACGTGTCTGACTTGAGAATGCTCCAGACTGCCTAATAAAGTTACTCTATGTTGCAACAGATTTCTTTCCCGCACCTCTTCTATGAGCCATCTTTTCGGACCGTCTCCGCCAATTAAGAATTGTACATTTTTGTGACGTAAACAGATCTCGGGTATTACATGGGCTAGAAGGTCAACGCCCTTCCTATATACTAATCGCGATACTATTACTATGGTAACTGGAAAATCATGATTACAATTATGGCAATCAGAATGAAACCTTGTTAATACAGACAACTATAGACCTCGGAAGCTAAACTTACTAAAATCGTTGTTCCGTTTACTGATATCGGGTGTAAATAATGTGGTATCAACTGCATTTGGGATAACCGACACTTTTTCCTTTTGCACTTTGGCTCGTAATACTGTATTTTCCTTTCCAGTATGAGACACGCATATGCAATGATCGCAATCAACTAGCGATATTTCGAGAAATTTATTTGTCAGAATAGCGGACGCGTCCGCAAAACCAAAAAGAGAATGATCCGTGAAAACAGTCTGCAAAAACACAGCGTAGTCACTTGATACTACCCGAATTTTATCATTGGATCAATGAAGACTTACTTTTAGTCCCATTAATCTACCGATTAACATCCCTTCGTGGGCTAAAGCAGAGAATGCAGAATGGCCATGTATTATCTGTATCTCCTCTCTGATGAAGATATATCTAATGAGTGGAAGAGAGCATACCATCGTTGGAAGAACACATTGGTTATAGAAAACCTTGACAGGGATATAATATACCTTAAATAAGACACAAGGATATAAGAATAGAAGACAACATGAAGAAGTTTAAAGAGATAATTGAATAATGATGATTTCATTCACTTGCATTACATTAATAACGAATTTGATTAGACACTCAAATGTGCACTGTTGCATATTAAAGCCATTGTATTGTATTTTGAGTAAAATGAAATGCAAATATTTCAAATTATAAAAAATATATTTTACCTAACAGCATAAGTATATTAAAAATTTTGAGTTTAATCTGTTTATTATCTAAGTATGAAAAAATAGCTAAAATAGATAAATTTTTAGCAAGTACTGCAATATTGATGTATATTGCATCTAATCATATAGATGACAGACATAGAATTTAGATTTATACTATAATTCTATGTGTATGATACATTAATTTAATCAAATACAAAAAAAAAACAGCTATAATTCTGGAGCAGCAAAATATTTCTTTGAGTATATATTTATATTATATAATCATATATATTTTTACATGAATTTGTATACAATGACTTTAATATCAATGTGTGTTGATGCTTTCAATAGAATTTGTTATTAATTGTACATTAAAGGTTGCTTTATACAAAATATCTAAATGCAAGGTATAATATAATCAACATTAGCAATGAGGTACATATATATGATTGAATATTAATTATTCGAAATATTGATACATTATTATGATTTTACATTTAATTTTACTAATTTCATATAGAGCACTACAGCAGCTTTTAGTATGCATTAATGTAATATAATGCAAGTTCGAATAAGAATTCGAATAAGAGAATTCATTATAAGAGTGAAACATACTTTCAGACCGTTTGTCATATATCTTATTCCTACTCTATCTCCATAGGAGTGGGTGAGTATTACCACCTTGTGCCCATGTTCCAGAAGACATTGAGAAAGATTGAAGATATGCTCTTCTACGCCGCCCATGTTTGGATAGAAGAAATCTGAGACCATGCTGTTTGAAATAGTATATTATATGTGAATAAAATAAAATAGATATAATATGTTTATAAATAATGTGTGTGTGTGTGTGTGTGTGTGTGTGAGAGAGAGAGAGAGAGAGAGAGAGAGAGAGAAAATAGTACATGTCATTAAAACGAAAACATTACGAGTACGAACCAAATTTTGTGTCTTGCACCGTTCATCTTCACACCCGTGCATGATTTATACTGTTAGATTTAAATTTGCGATTGCAAATTTGCCGTATCATCGCCGAGCGCATTCGCTCATCACGCCGTTTTCGCTTGATGATTCTATTACTATCTCATTGTGGCGCATGTCAATTTTCCTCGAATCATGTTTATGCATTTCTAATCAACCTATCCGCGTTGATTGATAGCTATAGACAATAGTGAATAACTAATGCATATCCATGAGAGCATTCTAACCTCAACAAGAGAAAAAAGATCCAAATTCTCTTCGCGCGGGATTCAAGCCACTATAGGAGAGAAGTTGCGATAAGGACATTGAAGGACATAACCTGCACAACACTGCTCTCTGGCTGTGTTTCAAATTTAGTTTACTGCCAGTTTACTGAAAATGCGACAGTTTACGTTACGTGCACTATAGATTTCCAGTAAAGGCAGTACAGGCAGTCAATTTTGGAACGTACAGCCTCTGTATCATGCAGACAACTTGTGTTCTCTCTGTCGATACATCGATTTAATTAACCGATTATCTACAAGATTATCTATCGGTAAAGACAGATGGATAATAAAAGAGTTATCGGCTGTAGACAATCGAATTATAGATTCGAAGTTTTGAATGCAGATGTCATCAATTCGTAACAGATTACTTAAGTGTTCGCGTCTTCTCGTGCTGTTGAAACCAAATAAATAAATAATAAGAAATAATAAGTAAGTGCTGCAGTTGAAGTGTGAATCGATATTCTGTTGAGATGCCGATCTTGGACAAAAGAAAAGGGGACGATATTCTAGCATTGGTTCCTGCTTCGAAAAGGACCAAAAATGAAGTCGTCTTCAGCAGCAGAGAGAAGGCGGTTGTGCAAAGCGTGAGTATAGCCACAAGTATATATCTCTTGAAACTCTTGTAATGTTTGTGCACATAATAAAATTTTAAAGGGCCCACCACGGACATCCTCCTTAATGTCAATGATAATGCTCCTCGAGGGTCATCAAGGAGACATTTTCTCAATAGAGTTTCATCCGGAGGGACAGTACCTCGCATCCACGGGATTTGATCGACAGATCTGTATGTTTTATACATAGATCGACATATTTGCACATAAATTTTAATTAGTTTATTTAATGAAGTATATTGCGCCTTTACAGTCATTTGGAATGTTTACGGAGAATGTGAAAATATTGGCATTATGACTGGACACAGTGGAGCAGTGATGGAATTACATTTCAGTCCGGATGGCAATCATTTATACACAGCCAGCACAGACATGACACTGGGTTTGTGGGATATAGTAGCTGGTACGCGAATTAAGAAGTTGAAGGGCCATACTTCGTTTGTAAATTCTGTATCAGGCGCACGAAGGGGACCTACGTTGCTCTGTTCGGGCAGTGACGACAGTACGATACGTATTTGGGATCCGAGGAAACGGGGGCAGTGCTATACATTGAACAATACATATCAGGTACCATACAATACATAAAAGTATTCTTGTTGAATAATTTAAATTATGTGTCTATTGATTAATATTTATAATCTGTTTTTATTTTAAGTAATGCCTAAGATGTTAACACATCTGTGATTATTTTATAATATCTTAAGATTATATTTATAAGACTAATTATAAGAACCTATTGTGAATACTAGTTTATGTATGAACTTTTATTATCTAGGTTACTGCAGTGACGTTCAATGATACAGCAGAACAAGTGATTAGCGGTGGTATTGACAATGACATAAAGGTGTGGGATCTTCGAAAGAATGCTGTGCTCTACAAATTGAAAGGACACACTGACACCATTACCGGATTGAGTCTCAGTCCTGATGGATCTTACATACTTTCCAATGCTATGGATAACACGTTGAAGATATGGGACGTGAGACCATTTGCTCCTTATGAACGTTGCGTGAAAATACTGTCTGGACATCAACATAACTTTGAAAAGGTAGTCTAATATTTTTTTCTAATCTAATTGATATCCATAAGTTACATTTGACATCGATTCTTTTTACTTGATTTATTTAAGATGATTTTAATCCTCTGAATTTAATGACAAAATTTCTAGCACAGTTATTAATGTTGAATTTGTAAGATCTATTTAATTTGCTTTAATTGGAAAGCATTAATTAACTTCTAAGAATCAAAATGACATAACTTATATAGAAATCTCTCTCAATATGCTAGATATAGTTTAATACGAATAATTCAAATTTACAGAGGTAACATAAAGAAAATTCTATTGTTTGATATTTTTGGCAAAGAGATTTATAATTGAGTGAATCTTATAAACTCATCACTGTCAGATTTGGAGGGTTAAATATAATAGAACAGACTGTATGAATACCAGTCTGTAATAGTTTGAGAAAAGAAATATTTATATTATAAATCTTGGGATATTACATTGTTTGATAAATTGTACATTTTTTTTAGAATCTTCTGAGATGCGCGTGGTCACCGGATGGTAGCAAAGTATCGGCGGGATCGTCAGACCGATTTCACTACATCTGGGATACTACGAGTCGTAGAATATTGTACAAATTGCCGGGACACAATGGATCTGTAAACGATATCGATTTCCATCCAAAGGAACCTATAGGTATGTAGTGATTCCATAAGATAAACGACACTATAAATAGAGAAATGTAAATTTTGTATATTTTCTAATTTATTTCGAGGAATAACAATGTTCCAATTTATTTCAGTGTGCTCGGGATCTAGCGATAAACAAATCTACTTAGGTGAAATCGAGACCTGATAACACGGAACTCATATTTAATACATTTATGTATTTGTAAAAAAAATAGAGAGAAGAAAAGACAGAACCGTCTTTGAATATCGATAATTTTTCTCTTTGTTTCATTTCCTTTACTATATTGTGCATTGTTCAATTCGTATGTGATATATTTACGTATTTATAAAAAAATAAAGAGAACAAGAGAAAGAAGTGTCTGAATATCAGTAAATTTTTCTTTCATTAATTTCATTTCCTTCGCTACATTGTGCATTTTCCTATTGTCCTTTCAGAGATAATCAACATCAATAAATCACATGCGAGCTCATAATAATACGCGGAGCCGATAATAAGAGTCAATCGCCCGAATCGCTTTCTACAATTTCTACGATCGACAATATAACAAGCGCATCTCTCTGGCACAATGTACATACAGTACAATCGTTCGATTAATCGCTCTCGACCAACTCGTGCGAGAGTTCGCGGCGCAGTTCGTGGCGCAGAGCGGGGAGCACACGCGACGTGCGCGTGCGAGAGAGCGAATTTTTGTCACTACCCGTAGGGGAGTGCTGGCGGCGGCGGCGGGGCGGCGAAACTAACCACGAACTAAACAGAAGAAAAAAAGATGGCCGCCGCGAGGCTGCCATGAAGGGGCCGCGTCGCTGCTCGCGCTCGCGGAAATGGGACGTTGCGACATCCGAGTGTCATCATCGTCATAGTGAGAAGTGTCAAGCGTGCGGTGTACATCGGCGAGGGTGACACGGTGCGCCGGAGAGGAAAAGCGGAGCGCGGTAGCGCGCTGCACCGCGCTGCACTCGTCCTCGTCGCGCGTTCTAACGACGACGGTGACGAGAAGAGAGAGGACGGTGACGGTGACGACGACAACGACGACGGCCGCAGCGGCGACAGAGGGATCAGAGGGCGCGACAGCGACGAGGACGACGACGACGGCAGTAGCGACGGTGGCTGGCAAACTAGAGACGCGCGAGATGGCATCCGACGGGTAAGGGCCATCGGTCAGACGAGAAACCTGTCTTTCCCTTTAATTGCACCCGACTGCACCCGCGGGGTGCAGCGCCGTTTGCTACTCTAGGGAAAACGCGACTCACACGGGTACGGGACCGACGGTGCTCCGCAGATCGATAG
The DNA here is from genome assembly GCF_000204515.1 of Acromyrmex echinatior. The sequence continues at coordinate 981,091 of NW_011627004.1, read as the reverse complement.
TGAATTTTTTTTTACATGCACCCGTCCCAGTTTTCTCCCTCTCTCCGCGTCTCCGTCTTGCACTCTACTGTCTCCGTTCTTTCCCTTCGTACGAGCAGTAAGAAAGAGAAAGAGAAAGAGAGAGAGAGAGAGAGAGAGAGAGAGAGACACAGGAGACTTCACCGTCGCCTTTCTGATAACGGAGCGTGAGCACAATTTTCCGCTGCACTCCGTACTTCTTTGCGGCGCTTTCGCTCTGAAGTTCGCCGCTTGAAGTAGTTCGCAATTGGGCGGGTCTCTCTCTCTCGCTCGCTCCTTCGCGTGCGCACATTTTTCGCAGTTCGCGTTTTTCGCTCATTTGCGTTGGTCGCCGTAACGCGTTTTCCTTTCGGTACCGTGTCTCCATTTTTTTTTCTTCTCCCGTTCTCCATCTGTTCTATTCTCCCTCTTTCTTCCTTCCTCCTTCCTTCCTTCTCTAAAACGATATTCCGCACATACGCTCTCAATCCATGCGCGAATGGATCTCCGCGGCCTATTTCAGCCAATTAAACGGCCAGCATGACATCAGAGTGGACAGCCTCTCTCGTTGCATCGCGGCCCAGCATTCCTATCAATTTGCGGGGTCCGTTAAGGCAGGGGTGCGGCAAGGGCACGGACGGATGGACGGATGGATGGACGGGCGAAACACCCTCCTTCTTCGTTCACCCCGATTATCATCGTGTCGTCGTCGAGAACATTCTTGCAATAATTCTTGCGAATTTTAGACGGTCCCTCAATCCTCTCTTTTTCCAGCCCCCCTCGTTTAGTTTGCAGCGACGATTTTTTTTCCCCTCCCGAGATCGAGCAGTACGACGTTCCAATTAGATTCCTCGGTTAATAATCACAGTTAATCACCATCGTTGCCCGCTTTGAAACGTACACATACTCGCGATATCGCGAGACATCTCTTTCTTTTTCACGCCCGGTCTATCCCGAATTCCTCGTGGAGATCGATGTTGCCGACGTATTTCCCGAAGATTGCAGCGAAATGCCGTGGATGTAAATAAAACATGGAAGCTACGGTGCTTCGTCGGTCCCGTTGCAACGCGACGATATTTCCGTCGATGTCTTGCACCCGGAATCGCCTTTGACATATCGATCCCGCCTTACGATTTTATCGTGAAAAGATGTAATGAAAATTACAAATTTGTATTTATGTGCGCATATATATAGTGTATGTATATATATATATATATATATATATATATATATATATATATATATATACACACGCACACACACACACACACATTCATCAAAAGTATATGTATGTACTTCACTTCATATATATCATTTTGTGAGTGATAAAAAATTGTCAGAGGCGCAAGTAACTCGTAACGAGTGAAAGTTTAAAGGAAAAGAGTGATTTAGAGCTGTTGCGCAAGGTATATACCTTTGTCGCCGGTTATTTTAGGATTCGATAGATTCGCGATCGCAGGAGAAGTAAGGCTCCCCCCGACGATAGATATTAATGGCTGACAATTACAGTAGGATGGAATGGGTGGAGATCATAGAGCCACGCACCAAGGAACACATGTACGCGAACCTGACCACGGGAGAATGCGTATGGGATCCTCCACCGGGTGTACCTGTGTAAGCTACTCTCCTATATTGACTCTTTAATGCCTATTTCTATCAATGTAAATTAACTTTAATCTCCGTTCAACTTATTCCTCGTCTTTTTCTAGTTTTAAAGATTAGAAAAAGATGAGGAATAAGTTGAACGGAGATTAAAGTTAATCTACATTAGTAGAAACGGGCGTAATAATTTTCGTCCAGAATCCTAGGCAAATTTTTTTTAATTTTTTAATATAATTTTTTAGCATTTCCATATCTTCTGAATCCCGTTTCAATTATATGAAAAATTGAACCCGGTGAAATAATTTTCACACACAATGTAGGATGCATTTCATCTGGCGCTCACAACATTTTTATTTGAAAAGCAGTATTTGTAAAACATTTGTATTTTATATTTCAGCAGAGCACAAGAAAGTTTTTGTATTTTGTACTTCATGGGAGCATATAAAAATATTTTATGTTTGGTATTTCATCATACTTATTAATAATAAAAGATTGAAAGTATTTCGTATTAAGATCGAGATTATTCTTTAAATTACAAAATACAAAAGATTTTCAATTTTTTGATTTTAAATGCAAAATACAAAATACACTTATATTGCAAATACTATGTTTTAAGTAAAAGTATTTCAAATATACATCTTTCCAAGCTTCTTATTCAACATTTGATTTGAACAAGAAATAAATGGCTGCGTTCAATATAAAAAGCAACTTTGCAAGTATTGTAAAATTTTTTAATATAAATGATTTATACATATAAGTCTATACCTATATTTGAAATTGTTTTAAATACAATTTTAAGATGTAAGCCAATCAAAGATATTAATATCTTAACATAACATTACTTAAAATAAGAATGAACTATGAATATTATTCTTAGATTCAGTGAGAAATTAAGGATAAGGCTAATCATATTAAAGAATTTTACAACAGTTGCAAAGCTGCTTTTTCTGCTGAACGTAGTCATTTGATTCCAAGAGTGTTGCAGGGATCAAGTGGAATGTAGTCATAGTATTGTGGTAAACAAAAAATGTTATATAGACACAAGGCTCCATAACGGATAGTTTTTGAGTAATGGTATATCAAAGGTGTAAAGCTTGGGATAATTGAAAAACAATAGGAACAAGAAATAACAAATTTTAAACTATCAGAAATTGTGTGTATATAGATAAGTTAAAATATTTATGGTTTCTAACAGATTGAAATTTGTGTTTCTTTGTTCCTATTGTGTTTTTTAATTATTTTTTAGGTTTAAAATTTATATTCATAGATCATTTGTACACTACAGTTGCTTTCCATTAGACACAAGCCGATACAAGCTTTATTTTATTTTTCTTAGTATTCAGTGAAGATAGAATGAACAAAGACAAAACGACTTGTGTCACTAAATAGAAAGTATCCTCATAGCTTAAAAGCTATCTATTATTGAGTCTTGTGTTTATTCCTTTTTTTGTTTACTACATTATAAGCTATTTTATATGTAAAAACAAATTCATTTCACCGGGATCCAATTTTCTATATATATAATTAGTCTTTTTTAAAATTAGTCTTTTTTATAATTAGTCTACCTTTTGTCAGAATTTCTGTATAATTTTATAACTTTTTAAAAAATTTCTCTAATTTTTTATATAATTTGGAACATTTGGAACATCAGAATGTTAACAAAGTCTATATTCTTTAAGAGTTTTTTTATGTATGTGTGAATATTCTGAAATATTCTAAGATTTCTCATTCTATATTTTTCGAAAATATTTATAAAATTTGAAGAAATTTAAGAGGTATTTTTAAAAAATCTTTATGAATTTTTAAAATATGAAATATTCTTAAAAATATGAAATTTTGTAAGAATTCTTTCTGACTCTCGTCAGAGGTTTTCTGCATCTATTCGATATTCCTGAAAATTCATGAAAAAATTAGCCTCGAAATATTTGTTACAATAAATCTATATAGGTTTTTTAAATCACCGGTAGATAGTATATTTTCAAAGTTGGATCAATATGTAAGACCTAGTTAGCTTTTATTTTAAAGTTATACTTTAAAGTAAGTTGTTAAATTCAATTATATCCACTTAATTTAATTATATTATACGTACCGGCTAATTATTTTAAAGTGGTATTATTGTAATTACTTTAGAGAAAGTTGTCTTAGAGAAAGTACTAAGTCATCAGTTATCACAATATGTAGTACACGTCCCGTTTTATAATCTATAGGAAAAAGACGGACAACAATCAGTGGTGGGAGTTATTCGATCAGAATACCTCGCGGTTTTATTATTACAACGCAACGTCTCAGAAGACCGTATGGCACCGCCCGACGGATTGTGACATCATACCGTTGGCGAAACTTCAGGTAAAATAAACATTTCGATATCGTTTGATTTGATTTAACACATTTCTTATACAATATTGGTGCTGCGAGATGTGAGTCACACATTGATTGAGCTACTCCAGTGCGTTCAAAGTACGATAAAATCCAGATAAGATCGTGCCCCTCATTGGGATATCTGTCGGGATCTGTACTTATGAATCACATAAAATCTGCGAGTTCCGCATATCCTCTCGCACGCGCGCGAATGTGTACATATTCATAGATGTGTGTAATGATTTGTGAGTTTCTCTGGAATAACGTACGTTACAGAACTCGTGTATCTTAAAGTGGCGGAGATATAAGTGTGCAAGCGCGTCTGCTCTCTTCTCAGCTATAAATAGACGTTTGCAGCAGGGAGAAAAAATTCTGGTTTACATTATACTACAGTACTATCATGAAACTTCTTTCGTGATAATGTTATTAGTTCATTCTAGATTTGACAAAAATATGGTTGCCAGATGTTCCGGAAAACTATTCTACTTCACACCTACCTATTATAATATACGATTAAATGTAACATTATAAATTACTCTCTATTTGTGTCATAAAACATATTGTATTCTACATTTTATATATAGAGAAGATTAATGTTGGCGATTAATTATCATTAACTTATAATTATGTTTTATAAATCCGTTAATTTATTTATAAATTCTTATATTTGTATAGACGCTAAAACAGAATACGGAACCTGCAAGCGGTAGCACATCCGATACTCAAAAGGTAACTGAGCCGAGAAAGAAAGAATCTGTTTCGACGCAGACGCAAACTCCTTCAGTTAGTCGATCGACACGATTTAATCATCAGGAAAATACGAATCTCACTCCGACATTGGTAAATTTAATTTTCTCACAAGGATTAGACGATACATACATTTGGAGATTTTTACATGGCTACATTTTTTCTCGTAGCAAGCTCTTTCTCTTGGTACGAATAAAACACGGACTTCTACGGTTGGCGTTGATCTTCAGACTTCTCCTCCTTCTCCGTCTCCGTCCGCGAGGCGACATCATCATCACCATCATCATCACAATAACAGGCATCACAGGCACCATGATGTACCTACAACACGTACCAGACAACACAATCATTCACAGGATTCTGGTAGATCCAGCGACAGTTCCGTCTCGCATAGTAGGACCTCCTTGGAGTCGACCGGTTATCGTTTGTTGGATTCGCCGCATAGGCACCATCATCGTTCAGCCGCGCAAACGCCGGTGAACACCGCACAATCCTCTCCTAGGCAGCACAGTAGCGGCACTCTGGAGACTAGATGCCACAAGAGTGGGACTCTCGAAAGTGTGAAAAATCAGAAATCTGTATCGTTAGTAGGAGAACCACCGCCACTGGGTCTATCACTTTCGACCAGCACACCTCTGTTTAAGAAGAAGACATTCACTGATCCACAACGCGAAGGTAGGGCTGGAAACTTGGACCTAGACAAAAGTAAAAATGGTAAGGATGTATAATATATTTATGTTTTTATGCTTTTGCCATAATTATTTGTTGCAAGCTCCCCCCCCCCCCACACACACACACGCGCGCGCGTATTTTTCTTTGTATCGATTGATTTTTCGATATTTTAGGCAGAGAAAGTAGTAGAGGCTCGTATGGTCCTGAGCCGAGTACATCGCCATATCGCGATTCTCTGATGGAATCCCGAGTCTTCAGGCAGGAAATGCCACCATATCGTCCGCCTGAGGTTCAACTTAGCCATAGTTACAAATCACAGAGCGAGAAGTATGGTTCCTTAATGGAGAGTGGCAATCGTTACCATAGGGATAGAGAACGGGAAATGCAGCAACATCATCGAGAACGAGTCAATAGTCTTGACAAGACGAACCCGCCAGGCTTTTATCCGAGTTCCATACATTCAAGAAACATGAATAAACAGCCGCAGGATGGTACAGGTAGCATAGGTAGAAGACATCATGGATGTTCCGCGTCGCTTTCGGAAGCAAATGTCAGGGACGTATATGGTGCAATGTTATCTGAGAGAAACGATCCTGCCAAGAGTCTCGGCAGATCTGCTGGCGTACATAGTGGTAATTCTTCAAAACAAAGAGGTCTTGAAGCGGTAGAGCGGGAGAGAGAGCGGGAGCGAGATAGGGAGAAGGAGTATAGGCGAAACACAGCGTGCAATAACTCATTGGATAGTAAGCAAGATAATCTTTATATTTCTTTCGCCACCTTCCTGTATATATGTGCACGTATCTTTTGCAATACATGAGTAATTATTATTTTACAAGGTGTGCCGCAGCCGTTGGGTCGTAGTTACAGTTTTGTGCAACAGCAAAAGCAGCAACAAAAGATACAGCAACAGTTACAGCAACAACAGCAACAACAGCAGCAAGCTAGAAGGAGAGAACGAGACGACGATGCTATGCACGAACGTTACTTGATGATAAGTCAAACCCACGAACAATCTAGACAGAGACTCAGTAGTAATACTAGCAGTAGTAACAGCAGCAACAGCAGCAGCAACAGTGCCGCGGGTGAAGAAACTGAGGGTCACGCCGAAGGAGACGATATCAAGAAGAAAAGAAGTAATGGAAATCCCAGTCCTCCGCCATCGCCGTTTTACGGTAACCTTCTGGCTGATGCTGATCATCTGTTACCGTTACAACATTATATCCTTCAACAAGCAAAATTATCAGGTAATAAATCAAAAATTTTTATGATATTGCAATTTTGTGCGATGGAATGTTTTATTATTTTTTTTCTTTTATTCACAATAGGTTGTTACAAGTTTGGAGATCCTTTATTAGTAGAAGAAGGGGAAGATTCTTTAGATGAAGAAGGTGGTAGAGGCGAAGGTATTGGCGGAAGAGGTGATGACGATTCCGATGATCAATTCGCCGACGACGAAGCGGCCAGCAATCAAGGCGATTCTTCCAGTCAAGAATATCTCGAGGATCATTACGCGGGTGAGATATTATTTTGAAGAGCATAAAATGTTATACGTTTTTATTGAACAGTTGTAATTAACGACGTATCTTGTATGTTTTTTAGATTTAGGTAATTACGATACCGCGGGCTTAGCGACTTACTATACCACAGCCGATACCCTGACAAGGCCGCAAGCGCGACCACCTTCACCGCCGAATATCGTGTCTCAAACGGAAGTGAGAGATAGCGTAGTGACTACTAGACAGGTCTCTGTACCCACCGTAAGTTCAACTCCGAGTATTGGTATAACGAATGTCGATAACACTGATCTGGAGGAAGCGCGAAGAGACGACAGTACGGGCGGTGGCGACATCGAAAAATATGCACAGGACAATCTCAATTTGAATTGCGGCAGACCGAAAGGACTGAGACTGCTATTTCGAAAGAAGTTCAGCGTTCGAGACATTCTCAGTTGGTCGAAAGATCCAATTCCGCAACCGATGCTCGCGATGGTGGACGGTGAGAAACTACTAAAAAGAGAGGCTTGCAATTTATTCCGATTGGTTCAAGTATATATGGGAGATCGCAAAGCAAATGTTGGTATGACATTGGACGGCGTCGCCATGGATATCGTGAATACCGCGTTCACGAAGCCGCCTCTGCGGGATGAATTGTACGTTCAGATCTGCCGACAGACGACGGAGAATCCGCGGAAGGAGAGCCTGCGACGCGGATGGGAATTGATGGCTGTGTGTTTGGCTTTCGTGCCGCCTAGCGCTACATTCGAGCCCTACCTGGAGGGCTACATGAATAGGCATCGCGATCCAAACTTCCAGTTTCCTGAGGTCGCCAAGTGGCCAATACACGTGCAAGTCAGTCATTACGCGACTGTAGCTTGCAGACGATTACAGCGGATCGGCGCGCACGGTAAACGACAGCCTCGCAAAGCTACGGTGGAAGATATCGACCAAGCGAGGGTAATAATTTGCACTAACAATTACTAAAATATCAATTATCGAATATAGATTAATTCACTTTGCATTACAATACAATATTCTGACATCCTTTGTGCTTTTTTTATAGATACAAATCTTCCGCGCGTCTATGTTCGGCGCGACACTCTCGGAAGTAATGGCTTTACAAAGGGACCGCTTCCCGCTTAGAGAGTTACCATGGATACAGACTACGCTGACACGCCAAGTGCTTGTGCGTGGTGGTACGCTAACTGAGGGTATCTTCCGGGTGTCTGCGGACGCCGATGAAGTCAGCGCGTTGAAATCTTGTCTGGACAGGTTTGAGGATGGTGCGATTCTGGCAGCTTCACAGGACGCTCATGCACCCGCCTCCTTATTGAAATTATGGGTACGCGAGTTGTACGAGCCGTTGATACCGGATTCCTTCTACGTAGAATGCGTGTCCATGCGGCATGACGATCCGGAAGCGTCTGCGGCAAATGTGGCTGCGCTTGTCGAACGTTTACCGGATCTTAACCGTCGTGTGCTGTGTCATCTAATACGTTTCCTACAGGTAAGAAGTCATTTTATACATAAATCGATAAGAGAAAGTCGAATGAAAATTTGTCTGTTATTTTCATCGTGCGCTTAGCGATGTGCAATCGTGTGATTCTAAATTTATATCGAACAAAATATCACACTTCTTTAAATAAAGTATAAACCTATATACACAGTAACATTTAATGTTATACGCATGGTGAGAGTATGAAGACTCAAGAGCAGCATGCACTCTATATCATTGAATCAAATTGAATTGAACGTCTTTGGAGAACATGTGCTACGATACTGAAACAATTTTACAGATATTCGCTAGACCCGAGGTGGTTGCCCGTACTAAAATGGACGCCAATAATCTTGCGATGGTGATGGCGCCGAATGTATTGCGGTGTACGTCCCAAGATCCTCGGGTAATTTTAGAGAATGCACGGAAGGAGATGGCCTTCGTCCGTACTCTCATCGAGTCATTAGACACCGCTTGGGTCGATGATCTTCACTGACCGTATCCTATCGCGCTAGAAAAAAGTCCGCTCTAGACTATTATGCCAAATGAATCAGCTGTATAGTCACGTCTATTGTTAGTTATCTCTTTCTCTCTCTTTCACTGTTCTCAATTTATCTTCACACACTCTTCTTGTTTGTCCAGTCACCAGTTTTTCCCCATAGTCCTCCTATATAAATGTTCTTCGTAACGGTAATTTAGTGCTAAAGTCTACCAAGCTAATCGATCAAACCTGCTCCCTTATTTCCTATTTATTATTTATATACAGATTCTATGTTATATGACAGATTTTAGAGATTATATTAGATTATATTATGTATATCGCTATATTATATCATATTATATATTTTACCAATCCCTTGTTACCGCGTCGAACAAACGTGGACGGCTTTTTTACTCAATCATTGTTGAATCTCGTGTAAGATAAAAGAGAAGAATCATGTGTTACCGTGTATAGCTGCGCTCCGCGATAATCTTTTTGTATAAGCGACGGATTAACGTGTAAAGCGTTTTATCGAGGAGTAAACACTGCGAAAGATTAGCAAGCTGTAGTCGCAGGTGTGTTTCTTCCCCCGAGATCTCCAAGAACAAATATAACACATTTTACATAAACTTCCACGAATACACAAATCTCACATATATTTTATAAAAATATCCCCATTTTATTTTTGTGCAATAGTATCCATACTTATAACTAATAAACTTTATTTTACAATGCAACAATCTATACAGATATAAAAAAAATAGCTCGGAGTATTCTTGTCATAAACAAGAATTGCCTTTTCATTACATGTTTTGTACATTTTATTTATAAAGATTATGAGCAAATAGCAGTATAGTTTGTCGTCTTTGAGTCACCGCATTTTGCGCATCTTTTTTTTTTTTATAGTTCTTAAGCAAGAGAATATCACAACCTATCGTTATATTTGTATTGCGAGAGACAATACGATAATCATATCATCGTATGAAACAGAATAAGTGTTAATGTATAATACATAGATCGGCTTAATAGAAGCCTTACATTAGTAATCACTCAAGACTCTCTAGCGATAATCACATCCATAAGAAATTAATTTTAATGCGTTACGTCTACTGTTATATACAACATGTACATAGTAAATTGATCAATACTAATACTGAAGAAATCGTTACCAAAAAGAAAAAAAGCATAGCGAGAAGTTCAACTTTTCTATCGAAAGCACGCTCATGGCTTTGATTTCGCTTCTAGACGTTTATTCGCTAAGAATTTCTCTTCTTACGAACTGCTTTCGCAATCAATCGTGTTATTAGAATCTAATCTTCGCCGACGGGACAAATCTCCAGGAACTCGATTATAGATGTGTAGAGCAATGAGTTGCGTCAGATCGTCTCGTCCATAGAAGTGTTAATTGGTAGCTCGTGCCGCATTTGAAGAAAACGGCAGATCGCGATAAATAGAGAAAGAGAGCACAAGTACATAAAACCGCCTCTTCCATCGGTATATTGTCGGCGAAAAAAATTACGAGGATTACCGCGATTCTCTCGTTTCGTTTCATCATCATTATCGTCATCATCATCATCGTTGTCCGACTTTCAAGAATCGCCTCTGGATAGTAGCAGCTGCGTTTTTGTAATTATATGACGCGCCCAAAATGCGATTTCCCGCCGCGGAACGGATCGTCAGCAATTGTCGACGAACGTGGCGGTAGATCCGCTCGCGATCTCTGCGTACTCTTGTCTGCTAACCGAGCAAAGCTTGCTGGAGAAATCCGCTTCGCGTTTTCTAAAAGCGGTACAAAGTTAAGTGTATATCTACAAGAAGACAATCCCAAAACCATTATTGGTTGCATTCAACAGAAAAAGCAGTTTTTGTAACCCAGATAGCACACAAATGTTTTGTGAATGTTCTATAAATATTCTAAGAATATTCTACGAATGTATATTAAAAGCACTGTCAAATATTAATGATATATTTATAGTATATTCAAATGGCATAATTATAATGTTCTGTGAACATACTTAATATTTTGTACAAAGTTTCATGGAATATGCTATGTATTTTTATACGAATATGTTATGGAACATTCTATAAATGTTCTTTTCATTATGAATATGGATCTAAATAGAATATTTTATGTATATTTATAGAACATTTGAGTCAAATATTATGAAAAATATTTGTATTTTACGAGAATATTCATCGAATGTTTTATGCTATTTGGGAAGATTCTTTAATATGGTTTTTAACGTCTTACCGAATTTAATATAAACTAATCATATTAAAGATCATATAGATAATCATATTATCTTATAACGGTTGCAAAACTACTTTTTCTGCTAAATGTAGCAGTTGTCACACTCTAGTTTCTCACCCTCTGCCCGGAAGATCCATAGCATCCACTTTGACGCTGTTAACATACAGACGATCATTACACCAGAAGAAGCACAGGGATCTGGGCTGCAGTACGTCCATGTCGTAGACCCAGGAGAGTTCAATCCGTCGTATCTTACCGATGTTGCCGATGGAACCGGTCGGATGAGCAACGACCATCCGCGCGGTCGATCCGTGCTCCAGTTTCATGTAACCGCTGCGGGGGAGGGATAGTTCGTTAAAAAATAGGCAGGTAGAAAAGAACTGGACGGGGGAGGGGGAGGAGGAGATGGGCGTTCGAGCGCTAGAATATATATTCTCCGATGTTTTTATGTGGCTCGTTGTTTACGATCACGCAGCATCGGTTGCGAAACGTGAAATTAAATATACATATATAGTTGCCCTGACAACAATTTTTCTTGGAATCCTTTATATAATTTTTCAGGATTCAGGATTTTCTGAATTTGTCAGAATTCTTGTATAATTCTGTAATTTTTTAGAAGTTTCACAAATTTTTTACGGACTGGAACACTCAAAAAGTGTTGAGATAGTCCAGCAAATAAGTGTAAGTCAAAATGACGAAAAATAATATCAGCTTGTTTGCTGAACTTTCTCAGTATTTCGTCAAAACGACGACAAATAACGTTAACTTGTTTGCTGGACTTTCTCAGCATTTCGTTAAAACGACGACAAATAACGTTACACGGAAAGAATTTTTTTTAGAGTTTATCCTGAAAATATGATAGTTCTGGGACAACACTATTTCGAAGAATTTTATGTAAATTTCTCTCATTCATTAATAAAACTACAATAAAATATAAAATAAATTTGATTAATTTTACTAAACTTTACCTGCACAGTAAAAAATTTTCAAAATATTGTATTGTACCGCAACTATCATATTTTCAAGGAATTGAATTTTAAAAGATAATTCTCTCCATGTAGCTTGTTTGCTAGGAATCTAGATATATCTTTTCTGAAATTTTTTAAATACATAAATTCTGAAATATTTAAAAATTTCTCAGTCTATCGTTTCCGAAGGAAACATATAAAAAGTTTAAGATATTTTTTAGAAACCATCATAAATTTAAGACACGATAAATGAGAACTTTTTTCACCAAGATGATTAATTTGTATTATTAATCTTCGCAGTCGCAATGACCAAGAGCGACATAGACGAATGTGGGTTGTCGAAGCGATAACGTTCGCCAGCATGATTACTTACCTGGGCGTAAGATCCATGTTGCGTATCATGCCTTTGTCGGCGTGGAGAGTGACTTTCATGAAGCCCTGCACCCAGCTCTCCGCGGTCGGCGGTTGGGCGAGGTTGATGGTAATTCTATAATGTCTTCCTAAAAGGTGATTATGATTGGTATCAGAGAGTATCTCAAGAGAGATCGAGGGGGAAAGAAGAGAGAAAGAGAGAGAAAGGGGGAGCTCCGTTTACTGCTTTTATCGCGGTACGCGCGCGGAGAAAGTCGCGTCTTTCGCGATAGAGAAAAGCCGCATTGCTCAGTAGATATTCTTCTCTTCGCATCGATAGCGAGAAGTTAACAGACGTCTATACAGGCAAATTGAATAAATTTCGATCGAAATTAACGTTCATATCTGGCGGGCAAGATTTTTAATTGCGATTGCAATATTTCTTGCACGACGTTATGATATACAATCAAAATATCTATTTAAAATCATGAGAGAACATTGCATTGTAATGAAACATTGTAATGGAAAGCTGATGATTTCGATGATGTTCTTAAGCTACAGTTATTATTACTGGGAAAGTTAATAGTTATCGTTTTTAATTTTATAACGTCAAAATTCATCAGCATTAGCATAAGTAATCTTAATATCGAAGATTATATAGCCAACCTGGATTATACGTATCTATAGATACTAGATAGCAAGAAATAGCGTTTGAATTTATTTTCGTTAACACCATTTAATCCTTCGGAGCTAACGATGAACTCCACGAGTTTTTATTACAGTTACTGACGTTGGATTTGTAAGACTCATTTAATTTATGTTAATTAAAAGGCTCTCTAATTAATTTCAAAGGACTACCTAAGCGGAACAACAAATCACAATAATATTAAAATGGCGTTAAAATAGTAATGATTGAAAAGTAACTGTTATTCATCATTTTGGAGTCATTTTGGTATAATGATGACTTGTGTTCTTCTTGAGCAAAATGACATAACTCGTATAAAAAAGAATGTATGTAAGACCAGTATTTATAGTCGGTTCTTATTTTAAGATCATCTTAAGTAATATCTTAAAATATTAATGCAGCCCTCCTTCGTAATATTTTAAGTCTGTACTTAAGACGGTCTTAAATATAAGAATCGATTATAAATACCAGCCTAAGTATATTTCAATAAGAATAATCTAAATTTGGAGATGTAACATAAAGAAAATTTGAATTGTTTGACATTTTTGACCAAGAGATTTATAATTGAGTGGGTTCAATAGATCTACCGTCACTTCCGGAAGATTAAGAATCTGCTCAACCGCTTTCAACAGATATCGTACTCACTGCAATAAGGATCATCTTTGCCCGTCATAAAGAAGAATTTGGAGCCCAACAAGGACGAGACATCTTGTCCCATGGCTTGACGTTTTATCAGCGCAGGACTGGTGTCCGCGTGGTAACCCATTACGCCGCAGCTCAGGCTATTGTTGCTCTTGCAGGAGAAGCACTCGCCTCGCAAGAAGCTTGCGTAGCTCGAGCACTCGTGCGCCACGTACTGGCACTTGGAGTTGATGCTCTCGATGAAGAGTTTGAGCGCGCGCACGTGGTTGCAGGCGACCAGGACGCGCGAAGCCTCCTCGAGGCCCTCTCGTATTAAGGTAAGCGGCAGTGATGGCGTGGTCTCGCTCAGATCCGTGCAGCCGGGCTGTTCCTTGCCGTTGTTAGGATAGAAATCCAGGTGTCCGCAAGGCTGGCTCATCCCATATCCTGGAAGGCCTTGCCATGTACTACGTTAGTTTAGAGAATGTGACTCACAGTGGGAATGCGACGGAGCTCCATTTATTAGAGAATGATTATCGAAATGATGACTGACGAATATTGTTACACATATATTTAATAAATAAGGATTTTATCAAATAAAGCTATATTCTATCTAGAAGCTATATGCTATCTAGAAAGAAAAAAATCTGATCGTATTAATTGAAAATTGAATAGAGTATGTCTTGGAAAATAAACGAAGCAAAATTCTTCTATAAATTATGAGATAAGCATGATTAAGTCCTTCCTGTTAAACATACTAAAATTTCTTGATAATAATATTATATAAAATTATTTAGTTTGATCAATATAACTTTTTAATTTAAAAAAAAAAAAGAACATTTAGTGAATACATTAGAAATTTTTTTAAATCTGTTTACGTTGCTTGAAATTTCCAAAAATTTTTACACTTAAGATATTTCTCTTTTTAAGAAGTTTTTGAATTACCAAGTTTTCACATGAGATTTTATAAATTGATGAACTTAGTTTTCTGAATTCTTGTCATTCGCTAAGTTACAAGTGTTTTATAATGTTCTTAGCTGATTGGAAAATTAAACATTGATTTTTTCGTAATTCTAGTAGATTCGTCATCTTTCGAGTGTTCATTCTAATCAATAGAACTTCCTAGTTTTTCGTTACATGCACGGTCGAACTCAATAAGAAATCTATTCGAAGCGGTAGTGTCTATTGCGCGTTTACCTAAGAAAAATATGCTCTTTCCATCGGTGTGAATTCCTTGGAAATATGGCTCCGCAGGATCCAACCCGGTAATACGTCCAATATTGCCACCCAATTTCTCGCCCGCATAACCGGCTGTGTGGGCACCGAGGCTGTGCCCGATTAAATGTACGTCGTTCGGATCTAGGCCGTAATTTGTCTGAAATTTTATCAGAAATAAGAATAAATATATAAATACAGTATTTTGCTACAATCATACAATTAAAAAAATATATAACATAAAACTATAAAACGATTTACGTCATACTTGATGCTACGAATGTTTTAGAGATTTTTTGATTAGTCAATTAATAATAAAATTCTTTTTTCTGATTAATCAATTAAATGTTTCGCAATACTTGTAGCGGTAAGTGGATCGGATTATAATAATGTGTATAAATGACGTACTTATATATTTAACGTTTGTATATATTTGTATATATTATATTTAGTGAATTTATAAATCTAGGATGACTTGGACACCCCACACGCGAGTAATAAAGGATTAATGGGATAATCTAGAAACATCTCTTACTTGTAAGTGCTTGATGAGATGAGCTATTTCGAGTCCAACCAGTCTCGTGTTCGCTGTCGCTTGAGTGTACAAAGGTAGACTTCCACCAGCCCAATCGACCACGATAACATTGTAATCACCGTGCACCAACAGTTCACTCCTCATTTCCTACGAGTATATTTTGTGGGTAAATAATTGGCGGTAATTTTCGCTTGTTATTTAAGAAACTGCGTCTGTCATCAAATGTAACTGTGTCACTAGGTCGCGTATATCTATTTGAAACATTGACGCAATGTAGCAGAAAAGTACATTTCTTTACCAATACGTCTAGCTCGCAATAGACGACGATGGTCGGGCGATGGAGATGCACGATGTAGACTAGTTTTTTACATACATGCAATTGGTATTATAAATACGACAGTTTGATTGCGAATACATAAAGCAAAGATTTCTATAAAAATCTAGGACGATAAACGAGTATCTGTATAGGAATAATAAAAGAATAAAGCTCACCTTGACCCAGTTGCTGAGTGGAGTGTCTATAAAGCCATGTATAATGAATTTGGTTTGTCGCTTAGGATTGAAGTTCGAGTTTTCGATGGATTTATTCTTGGCCACTTTTAATATTTGACCCTGAGGGAAAAATGACTGGACATTATTAAGTGTACACATCTGTGAGAGAATAAATTATTCGAAGAGTTTGTTCAAAATCATTTATGTCAATTTTAAATCTCAAATGCATGACGCATATACATTATTATTATTGAGAAAGACAAATGCATGCTAATTGCAAGAATTATATTCATATATAGATACGCGCGTATTTGTTTCCAAGGAAAAAAATATTAGCAAAAAAGAAAGTTATGAGATATCACAGATTTGCATTATGTTTTTTTAAAAAAATTTACAATTATCTTATCTTAATTTACAATTATTACCATTCGAAAGCAAAGTGCAAGTTTCAGCTTTAAGAATCTATTTTTTGAATTGCAGTGCGACGATTTTTAACGGAGTTGTAAGGACGAAAGTTAAAATGCTTCTTTTATTTAATTCGCGAACTCAGTAAAAAATTTTAGGAATATTAAAAAAAAAAACAATTTTGTAACGAAAACTTTTACGTTAAAAAGTCGACATTTTTCTCAAATTTTTTAAGGCATATAACAGGTTTATAGCATGAGAAGAAAATTTCCTATTTTGTTGAGCTTGTAAATTTTCTGTGTAAAAATTATCAAACTCACTGGAACTCAAAAAAACATAGTGACCTTCTAAAAATATTGATTTGAAAGCTTCCAAACTTTTTCTTTTAATTTAAATTGTTCATTTTTAATGAAATTATACACGCACAGCTAGTTGAACATAGAAGTTCGATATAGAACTACGAGCTTTCATTTCAATCCAATATTTGCCAATTCCGTCAATCGTAAAGCGTATATGCAAAAGCATTTTAATTTCACGATTCAGCGGTTTTATGCGAAGTAAGTGATATACGTTTGCGTGTGCAGTTATGGTAGAGGTATGTGATTTCACCGCTCATGTTATGTTGCTGATATATCACGCTCGATACTTCGCACAGACCTGTGGTTCTCTTCCTCCTATTCATTAATTCATAAATCAGAGATCTTATCAGAGATCTTCGCGCACGTAAGAATAGTGTGTGGCACATTGCACCGCTGCCTGCACATTGATATTAATGGAGTTAATTAATGGAGTTAATTAAGATATCCATTGGGTTCAATATCGACAGCTGATCCTATACGCGATATGAGACAAGAGGATGGAGGATATTCTCATTCGGTTATTCTTGTCGCAAGACAGACTCTGATGAGCTCTTTCAATACAATTTCTCAATATACGCGGTTATATGCGGAAGCGTTTACATTAAATTTACTAGCTATGAAATTCCAGTCGTCGAAGAATTTTGATCCATTTCACCCAGGTTTCACTTTCGCGTTAAGAGCCAAAACGCAAGACGTACTTTCGAAACACCCGTGCGATTTTTATTTGTAAAGTATCATCCACCTTTTCCAGTTCGTGTCGAATTTTTTGAAACTAATCACAGAAATGGATTAATTTATATTTTGACACATATGAAAATTAAAAATATGTTATTTATGTTATTTAATTCAAAATGTTATTTAATTCAAGGGATTGTATTATCATTGCTCCTTTAATTTCTAATAGCGTGGGGATAGTTAGGATTTCCTATTCCAGGTTCAAAATGAGGGTAATATTTTTCATAATAAATTCTTCGTGTTTTAAGATGTTTATTAAATGGATAATCAATTTAATTTATGATATTATTATTTCAGCTTCAGTTTATGATTACGTTTTAAATCGGATAGTAATTAGTGTGCAGTTTATACAGGATGATTCACTTTATTAATCTTAACAGGTAAATATTTTGAAAATATACAATTTTATCAAAAAACATTTCAAATAAAAATTGTACAGTATATAGAGAGACAATGATAATAATATTAGTTTTGAATAATGATAATATTATTTTTGAAATATTTATCTGTCGAGATTAAAATATAACCTGTATAACTGGAAGATGTATTTAAAATTTACATATTATTATAGGATTTAATCTTGACTACGTTTAGCCTTTATTTACTTTACTTTTTTTACTTATTCGATTGATTATGTAGCGATCTAGTTTAATTTTTTGCTATTTATCGAAGCATTGGTCTTTACTTACGTCCAAAGGATTTTGATTCGTGTAGAGGATGAATCTGGTATTAATAACTTCTCGCGGCAACGGGAAAACGTTGAGAGGTCGATGAATGAGGTGATACCAGCTCCTGGTGATGTTTAGGCAACCCAACTCGTCATAGCAGCGTGTCTCGTTTTCGACTAGAAAAAATTGTCTCTTCAGTGATTAATTTTGTTCGTTATAACAAAATTTAATTCTATATTCATAAATAATATGTATCTACTTTACAAAAAGAAAAACTTCATTGCTGGCAGCCCACAAGAGATGCATGTGTAAAAAATAACAAATTTTAATATACATATATTTCATGTATTGCACTGCCGGTCGAAATCATATATAAAATTTAAGAATATTTCAATGAAACATTACTTAAAAGTTCTGTTACATGCTTTATTTAATTTTTTTTCTTAATTTGAAGTAAATAGGTTAGTTGTGATTAACATAGTACTATTCAATTTTAAGAAACTGCTGCAGTAGAGTCTTTTTTCTAAAATTAAACTATTTCACACAACTGTTGATTATTTTAGAAGATGAATAGAAAAGTCTTCTATCAGGAAAAAAAATTTGTAGCTAGATCTAGATGCAATAAGTACAAAATACTCCTAAAATGTATGAATATTTTATTAATCTTTTTAATATTCATATAACATTCTAGTAATATTGTGTTTTATGGAGATTATTTAGATTAGTAAAATAATATATGAGATTAATTGTTAAGGTGGTTACTTTAACAAAAAAGGAATCTAATTTAGTGCTTTTATTGTAAAAAAAGTTGGTAAGAACATATTTTGTAAAATTTTCAAACATTTTATATTATTGTTCATTTTATTATAAAATATTGAATGAAATAACACACAAAAATTAAATATTATATTACGTAATCATAGTATATAATTGTTTTAACATAATTATATTATGAAATATTATATGTCATGGTACATGTTATATAATAAAAATATATTAAATTATACGTTATAATATTATATCAATTATATTAGTCTGCATATTATTCATATAGTAGACATTTTTAATTAATGGTCTCAAACTTTCGGCCGGCAGAGTATACGTGTCTTGGACATTGTAAAGAAGAATAAAATGTACTCCCAACATTACTGCGATCGAATTTTTTATCTAATCTGTATGATAGTTACAAGGCAGCCAAGGTATGTTGACTTCGATCCGATCGCTGCGCGCCCACTGCCAAGGGTCCAGGATTCCGGCGGAGCAGATAACAGGAGTCAATGCGACGAGGAGCAGGATCAAAGTTCCTTCGCCATTGTCGCCGACTCCTCGTCCATTCATGCCGCTCCTCATCCTCATCCTAAAAAAAACCCGACGCGATCGATAACAATTTACACAGTGTCGCTAATTCGCTAATGTACTAATGTTGCGTACTAATGTTTGAATCATGATGATGAGTTTTCTTTCATTTTTTTATACTCAATCGCCAATTAAAATTAATGTAAATTTTCTCCAAACAAAAGGATTGTTTTGATAAATAAAAAAGTAAAGAAAAAAGTATTATATATCGAAGATTATTACGGAAACATATTGCGAGCGCACTGGAATACGAATGCATGCAAAACTATTGAACGAACACTATGACTGTTTGTCGAACTTGTATTGGGCAAATATTGCGTGTTGCACGAGGATTAAATCACTACTAAATGTTTGAAAGGATGATCACTGAATCTAAAAGCGCTGAGAATAATGTTGGTGGGAGTTGAAGAGCCTTCGAACTCTTGTGAGCTAATAAAATCTCCAATCGTTTAGGGGAAAGATATTTGGCAAGGCGGACTGCACACATTTATGTTCAGATCACCTCGATGTTCAATTAATTGTTACCTCATGCTTCAAAAAGAAGTGGCCGGATTTTTTAATTCACTTCTAAATGATCACGCATTTTACTTTACATTTGACATTAGCGTCTATAACGTTTAATGTTAAGGTCTTGGTAGAAAAATTTTCATGCATGAATATATATATATACATATATATATATATATATATATATATATATATATATATGCAGAAATATGTATAAATATTCACATACATATCTAATTATGTACGAAATACATCCATACATTTTTTTCTTTTAAACTTATTTTTTGTAAACTTTTTGTTCTTTTAAACTTATTTTTATTTTTTGTAAACTTATTTTTTAGTGTAATAAAAATAAAATAATAATAATGAGAAAATATAAAAAATAATTGAAGGGACAATTATCGCATTGTTTGTTTTAGTAAGAAAATCACGTTTAGAGAAGTGTAAAAAAAATTGCTGGAAAAATGTAAAAAAAATTGTATGTATAATTTTACATACAATTGTATATCAGTAACTTTTTTACATTTCTCCAAACTTTCTTCTAAAACAAATGGTGTAAAAATTATTCTTTTAATTGTTTTCAATGTTTTTTCATTATTATTATTTTTATTACACTAACAAGTAATTTTAGAAAAAAAGAAGGACATATTTCATATATAACTATATATATTTATAAGTATTTAACAGAATTTTATGTTTACACATATTTATATACATTCATGCACGAAACATTTTATAAGCCGACAGTAACATTTGTTTATCCGGGTCTTTGTCTGTTCGAATTGACGTTGTCATAATCACGCGATGTATATGCGTATATCATTACTTGCTCTACGATATTCGTACTGCGTGTGATTTATAATGACATGTTGGCGGCCACGATAATAGAATGAGGAAGAGGAAGCCAAACCTCAGTTAACGTATTGGATATTTCGATGATATAACTCGGCCTATCTGTGTTCATCGTTACGGGTTTCAGACGTCACTTTTGCAATAAAGAAATGATCGTTAATCATATATTTGTTGAATAATAATCGCGTTGCTAATTGCATTCATCAATGAGCGAAATTTGCGAGTTTTTCAAGAAATTCTTTGCCATGCATCGGAATCGAGCTCGAACATTAATGGAATGATTGTTCTACTTGCAGCCTTCATTAGCTTATGCAATGAGGATTAGCTTATGATTATGCAATTGCGCGAGTATCGCATCTCATTGAATCTAAGATTATGTCATGCGCGTATATTGTACTTACGTAGAGATCGAGGGTTCACGATTGCAGGGATATATAACGGCTAGAAGCAACTCCTTGTGAGCATTATCACGTTAAGTTACCATTGATGCACGCTTTCACCGGCCAACTAAGCTATTCCGGTTATTCGTAGCGGAAAACGTGCATATTCAACGATCGACGTTAATAGATTGTTAGTTTAAGTGCACTATCCGGTAAACAGATCGCATCGAGTCATTTGGAATTGGTCGAGATCAACGAAGTGGCACGAGAGATCATTATTTGCTGGCGGAAACGCGATAGAGAGTGGCGAACAAAATGTCTTTATTATAAAAGAATCAAAATAGTTTCCAGAGTTTAATGGAAAATACGAATGTTACACATATATCGGCACCTACTCTTAGCACCGAGACATTACCGTATCTTTTGATATTTCTTCTTATTGTCCAACATTGATAATGAGAAAAAATATGTGGATACATAAAAAAAGAAACGATTGTCATGGATTGATTATCATGGAAATAATAGCAACATGTAAACAAATAAAATATTAAAGAAATATTCATATTTACTGTAATAATATTGCAATTATATTTACACAATTGGATAATTTGCATTAAAATTAACACATTTTATATGTTTCAAACAATCCATTTAAATTTTTGCATTACTTTAATACTAGATAAATATGTTAGAAAGTAACACAAATATTATATAAAAAAAATAATATAAAAAGTGTACTGATATAATTTGTAAGCAAACTGCGAAAGCATATTTTTTCAATAAAATTTATAATATATTAAATTAATATGTATTTTTATTCACTTATTTTAGAATTTACGTCTTAAAATGCATTATTTTTATGTTACTTATTCATTCATTTATAAATTGTGTTATTTTAATATTAAAAAATGTCGAACATGATTTAAAACGTTCAAATAACATAATCATAAAAATTCAATACAAATTTTTGACAAGGACTTGACAAAGACGTTTCTAACATAAATACAAAAAATGTTTTTAATATATACAAAAATAGTATTAATTTTTTTTAGATCTAATTTTTTTTACATCTTGATATTTTGTACTATATCAATACTAATTTGAAATTATCATGATTTATAGTAGAATTTTTCATAATTAGTATAATTATAAAAATATAAGATCACTATTACTACATTATAATAGCAACAATTATGAACATTCTTGACCATAATTATTTTATTTATAATTACAAATACCAAACACATTTTTCCTTTTAATAAAGCCACAAATTTTTTAATTTTCGCTCTTCAGAAAATCTCGGAGCATTCAATTTTTCTGCGCAAAGATAAAACGGAATTGAAATCCGATAACATCTTTTTCTGCCTCTTCGTAACATCGCTGAAAGACGTCATGAAATTAAGATTGGAATGGAGTCTCTGGTTATCGTTTAAGGTAAATTATTCTTGAATTAATTATTTACAGCGATAAATAGATAGATATCGGGGTGGAGGTATGCATTGGAAGGAACGGAATGTAACGGGTGGAGCAAGAATAATTCGAAACCTGTTGCCGAACAAATATGGGCAGCGCCGCGCGTTATTTTCTGCATTCCTCAAATGAGCAGCTGTATATTGAGGCCTGGAGGCTTGTCTTCCAATCGCATACGTCGTTTCAATGAGTCACGTATAAAGAATACAGTATAAACAGTGTTCTGCCTTGGAGCGCTTTATTATCCGCCTCTATCATGATTGTGAGCAATTCTGAGGCGTATACACAATACGTGTATATCGTTTTCGAGCTGTATGCATGAACTGTTCAGTTCATGCATACAGCTCGTTCATCAACTGCTCATGATATGGCAGTTGTTTTTTTTTTGCCTTTGTATCGCCACTTTCCCTCTATTTCCGCAGAATATTCCTAGAGGCGAAATATGTAAATGTTGCGATTATTCTCGGTTATCCATGTCTGATTGGCGTAGAACGACATTGACACAATAATTGCCGCAGTATCTCGAAAGTTGTATGTTAATGTCCTTTTATCCAGTCGTTGCTTTATTAATTGCTTGCGTTGCTTACGATTTTAATATGTAGAATAAGGTTGCTGAAATTGCATCATTTTTAAGATAAAGGCTTATAACTCAGGAATTGTAAAGAATATTCTTAAGTTTTTTTTTACAGCATAACAAATTATAGTCTCTTTTCTCTTCCTTGTATATTTTTATTATTTTTTGCGTTATAACGTTTTAAATGAGAATTTTTAAATAAAAAAAATTTTAAAATTAAAGGAGAAAGATTGTATTTTAATATGCTGTTAAAAGTTTAAGAATATTTTTCATAATTTCTGGAACAAATAGTAATATTTTAGAAGGTAATTCAAAGAGTTTCTATGTGAAAAAAATAAATACTTTGCAGATTTAAAGACATATATATTTTTATATATATAATAAAAAGGAATAAAAATGTAAGAAATTATTATAAGTAAGTAATATAAAGCATGCGATTTAGAATCGAGATTAGATTGTGGTACAATTTAGAAAACTAAATAGAGTTTTTTGCAAAACTTTATTTATTTAATCTATTGTAAAGAATGTAAAAAGAAACTTTATAATCTTATTAATCTTATTTTAATAATAGCATTTCAATCACGACAATGTATCAAAACACAGGCTATTTAACTTACATTTTCTGCAATTCAGCTATATGAAATATGTTGAAAATAGCAATACTTACGTTTTTCCTTATTTACATAAAAAACAACTTCTATATTGCGCTTTGTATCACTTAGTAGTGCAACACAGCAGTGTTGCACGAGTATCATCCCATGTAGTTCTTGAATAATTCATGAGTAAGTGTGTAAGTATAATAATTGAATTTTTAGGCGAGATAATGCTATTTAAGAAGTCGGTACAATTTCGACAATCTTACCTTACACGGAAAGAATTTTATCTAACATAAGTATTTTAAGTAGATCTTAAATTAATTTTGTTGGCCCATCAACACGATTATGTATAATAAATTCAAACATGACGAACAATGCTACAAAAAGTTTTGAGATTTTAGCAATCAGTTGAGCGTCCTATATGTATAATTATTTTATTTAATAAAATTATTGTGAAATCTGTATCCAATTAAATTTTTAAACGAAACCGTTCTTTCTGTGTACTCTGAAAAAAGTCTTGTTGCATTAATTTCAACAGTACGAAAGTTGCAGCAATATTGCTTCAATACTTTTATATCGATCTGTTATATATAACTGGATATTGTGAAAAATATTGCATAAAAATGAACATTTAACAATTTCTTTTTAATTAAATTTCATTAGACATAAAAAAATATTATGATAACAAGCAAATATATGTGCCTTCATTAATAAAAAGATTGTAGCAAAAGTAAAAAAAATCTCGAGTATGACACACTAAGAATGACACCGAATAGCTAATTGAAATTTTTATAGATTCAACTAGAAGAGTGCAAATCAAACACTTACAAATCTATCGAACAGTCTGATCGAAGTAATCAGAAATTCAATTACGATAACCAGAATTCTGATCAGTATGAATTAGAATACGTTTTGTTTGTACTTTTTATTGGTACAATTATTTTTTTCAATGTAAGGTCGAGATAACGGTCCACAACGGTCATGACAGGCTTCGAGATCATGTTTTTGCTTCGTTCGAAAATTACGGGTATTGTTTTTGTGCCTTTTATTGCTCTTGCCATTGCAGTGCTACCGACTCTCGGAAGCTGTCACGAAGTGGGAAGCCGAAAGGAAACCGGTCCCCCTCTTTCTTTTTCTTTCTTTCTTTCTTTCAGTCGAGTCCCGCATTTCACCGTTTGCTTCGGGTATTAAATAATTATTATTTCGAAAGCGGGAGAGCGTATATGTAATATACGCGGCGCCAGTCGCTACTGGAGGAAAGGAGAGACGCAACGTCGGCCTCCTGTAATTGTGGCCCAGATTCGGCGTCCTTCCCTGCGGCAATGCTGTACCACTTCCTGTATACCTTTGTGCGCTCTCTCTTCTACTCTTTCTTTCTTTCTCCCATACGCCCTCATCCGTAAAATCCATATCAGACTGTACAGTTAGAAAATTGTCTTAAAAACATTTTACATAACCCAAACGGTTCACTTAAACTTTATATTAATTTAACAAGATAAATATGTTAGAAAGTAACACAAATATAAGGTAAAAAAATTGACACGAAAAAATGTAACACTGATATAATTTATAAGCTAATTGTGGAAACATTTTCTTCAGTCAAATTAATATTTATGATGTATTAAATTAATACATATTTTATTTATTCATTCTAGAATTTTAAAACACGTTGTTTTTATGATTTACTTACTTATAAATTGTGTTATTTGTATACTAATTGTAAGAAACGTTTATATTTCTATTTAAACGTTGAATATCAATTTAACACAAAATATTCAAATAACATAATTACATTATATTAAATTATATATGTATGTTAAGAATTTAATATGAAATTTTAACAAAGACTTGACTGGACCGTTTCTGATATACGTACAAAATGTTTTTTACTGTGTACGTTCGAATTTATGATTATTGTTACGTTTGTTTATTTATTCATAAATTAATGTTGTTTTAATTGTAAGAAATATTAAACATCAATTTAATTAATACAAAGTATTTAAGTAATACAATCACACATTGTGTTAAATTAATAGTCAGGTATTTAAAAATTTAGCACAAATATTTTGAGGATTGTATTAACCCAAACGAAATGTTTTCTGCTGTGCATCCTTTTCCCATGTCAGACTGCAAATTAAAGATTGCGGATTATGAACTGAAGATTCAACTGTAAATTTTAATCCTTCTGATTGATGGATGGATTCTAATTTCCAATTTGTAATTTTTTATTTCCAATATGTAACGAATTTTATACATTTGAGCCTTTTACACATTCCTGACTCCATTCATTTCTGTTCTCTCTTTTCCCATTCTGGCAAGCTTTTATGTTATTCTTGCGACTGTGATTACGCAATTATTTTACGTTAAATTTCCCTTGGAGAGGGATTTTCAACAGCTGCTTGCGTAAAAATACGCATGACAGAAATTCTATACCGAAGAAATGTTATCTTCTTTCTTGCTTACAGCTAATATGAACAACGACACGTAATAATCATCACATTTTCTCGTGACAAACGAAAATCTTCCGCGAAACTCCGGGTGATTCTGTCCTTCCTTCTTATCTTTTCTCGCAGTACATTTTCCGGTATATCTCCGTAGTTTTCCTTTCTTACGCGAGCAACGTGATGCCGTGACTGATTGTACAGGAAGTTTATACTAGTATGTTCTTTATCCTCTCCTCCACATTCTTTGTTTATGTCTATCCTCTTGCGCTTTCGCGATCGCCAAGAGCATTTTTACGACACGTACTCAAATCGATTCGCGTACTGTGTTACAAAACATATCTGACGTGCGAAATCTTCAGTCTGAAAGGTTGAACTTTTCCACAATGTTTATACAATAAAATTTCGATTATAGATGTTATTATAATTACATCTCACTTGCGATTTTCGCAAGAGTATGTAGTATTAACATAGACCACTATTCATAGTCCGTTTTTATTTTTTAAGTAGTATCTTAAGGTGCTAAACGGCTCTATGATTGATTGATTTATGATGTCTTAATCCGTACTTGAGATGGATTTCTAAAAATAATTGACTATAAATACCGACTATAAATTCATATTAAGAATCTTCTTCTAATATTATTCTGAATGTAAGAAATGTCGAAATTCTGAGAATTAATATTGTGCTACAGTAATTAAAGTATAATTATGTTCAATGCATTAATAATTCATTAATTAAGCATTTTAATGTATCGAGAAAGAACATTGTTTCGTGTTATTTTCTATATCCAAAAAAAGTTCGCAGGTAAATGTCTCAATGACTAATACAAAAAGGTATATACTGTATTATATCATATCGATTGTATCAATTACTGACCTTCTAATAAAATAAATTGTTTAATTTTAATTTTTAATTTCTTACAATCATAAAAAAGCGCACTACACATTTATTAGATATATGGTATATATAATATTTTTAAAAAATTTAAAAATATAGACTGCCTTTCTTAAGATAGTAAGAAGATGAGTGAAAATATAATATAACTACGAAATAAATAATTTTTGTCGCAATATATAACTTGCGATCAAAATTATATTTATTTATCATTTTCATATAAAATATATTTAATTTCTTCTTCCTTCAATTTACCTTTTTCTTGCTATTATTGACAAATATCTTAATAATTACAAATATATATATTATTAATTTTTTAAATCACTGAGCACATTCAATTACTGGGACATTTATTTTAATCGACAATTCGCTTGACGGATTCTAGAAGAGCGGAATGTCTCGATGAAGGAAAATTACTTTCAGCGACGATTATCTGGCGCGTCGATTAAAGCGCACCTTTCTCTATCTTTCTCCCCCCTCCCTCTCTCTCTCTCTCTCTCGTTTCCTCATAGTCGCTCGTGTTTTTATGCGTTCTTCTTTCGCGCGTTACGCAACACGCGTGCGGCCGTAAATTCGTACGGACCCCGGCATAAATTTCACCGTCTCATCTCATCTCGGGCTCGGCACGTTCGCCGAGGCTCGCATCGCGTCATCACGACGATAATTTAAAAACAATTTCCACCGCCTCGTTTCTGTTCGCGCCCGATGTAATCAGAGGTATCGCGTAATTTAGCGAACAAAGTACTCGTTTTCAGCGGTTGGCGCGTTCGAGGGATCTTCCTTCCCTCCTTCCGTCCTGCAATCGTGCGATGTGTAATATAGGTTTCATGCGATTAAAAAGGAGCCGGATGAGATCCGACGAAATCGAGGAAGTCAGCTGGCTGATGGGAACCTTGGTATGTACGAACATTACGCGAGTTTCGACAGCTGCGACTCGCGCAAGAAATCCACGAGAGATAATAATATACCGAGAGAAAAGTTTTTAATATTTGTTACTACAATTACGTGTTACTATAATTATGATTATTACTGCCGTAATGTTGGCAATAATAACTATATTATGTTCTATCAACAAATATATGTAGTTGGTAACCAAAAAATAATTATAATTATAGTTATTATTACCGTAGAAATAATTCTAATTGCTATAATTTATTTTTTGATATATAATATGGTAAATTACTAATAATAATAATAATAATAATAATAATAATAATAATAATAATAATGATAATAATAACATGTTACAGTATCAATAAAATTACCATAAATATATCATTTTTTGGAATAATTATATAATATGGCTGGCCCAAAAAATGACTATAAATTATAATTAAATTAAATAATTGAAGCCATTTTTATCGAATTTTTACTAACATTATAACAGTCGGTTATTACTAACATTATAACAATTATAATAATTATAATTACAGTGTAACATGTAATTACAGTTACACAGTTAAATACCGAAAAATTTTTCTCTCAGTGTAACGTCACATCTGAAACGAATATCCAATTATTTCGCACCGCACGGTTACAGATCTTACAGCGTATACGGTACAATGAGAATTATGACGTCACGTAATTGCGACTTTACGCGTCGAGGACCACAACTTTGCGTGTCCGCGCAAAGCTTACAGAAAGGAAGACGCTTCGGCCGGCGCGATTAGTTTTTACGAAATTACGTTTCTCCACGACGTGCGATTTTTCCGACGGCATTAATTTATCATCGCTAAATTGAAAAGCGACGTTTTAGTAGTTAAGCGCGCGTAAGTGAAACGCGAGTACGGAAGTACATATCGCGCGTTTGTCGTCATTTTGATAAGCCGTTCTTTACTTCTTTTCTTCGTCCTCTTACGACGACTCGCCACTTAATTGCCGCGACAAGTAGCTTTTCTCGTGTCGCACCGCGAAATCTAATCTCGCAACACCTCGGTGATTCGGCGTTCACTGTTGTCGACGGACGTCGGACTCCCCGCGTCTCTGTATAGTTACGTGCTTTAACAGTCATAGTAACATGGCTAACGATAACGTTCTTGCAGTACAATTAATTTAAGATTACGCGAAGTCCTGACGAGTCGTTTTACCGGCAAACGAGTCGTTCAACCCGGAATACAGGAATCATTTTATTACACTCACACGATTATTTTCTCGTCTCCCGTTGATATAACGAAGTCGTGTTTATTGCAGAGATAAGTTTGAGCATAGATGATAGGAGAGAAAGAAAAAGGAAAACGTCAAATAATCGGACCTAAAATAACATTTAATTTTGTCCAAGATTATTTATGTAACGACATATGTACATATGTGTGTAACTAATTATTTAATCAATGATTATTATACCTTATTTGTAGTTACAATTTGTAGTTACGATTGTTTGATTGATCCAAGGACAAAAAAAATTGTCAAAAAAGGATCCAAAAATATCATAAGAAAATGATTAAATAATCATGGAACAAAATAAATATCTGAATAGTTACAAACAAAAAGTATATAAATTGTACAAATAATGATGTTGTTTTAGCATTTCAGCGAAATATTGTCTTTTGTCTGAGCCGTGTAACAAATGCTTATCGAAATGCTCGCCGTTCGAAATTTGGCTCGATAATTTGGGCATTTTTAAACCATACAATACAGGAACATTACATGTAAGGGTGGCCCATCCAAATTTGATTGCTTATAATTTTCATAAAAATGAAACTTTCATATTATTATAAAAATTTCTTTTTAATCGAGACGCCATATATTAAGGATCATTATAACAGTATCAAGCAAATGTATGTATGTTCGTTACAAAAAATTTAATAAACAATGGGAGAAGCATTTAAAAAGTTATTGGAAAAAAAGTTAAGTGTACCATATCAGAAAAGCGTTTAAGGATTAATGGTTCAGTTGGTTGTTAAAATACGTCATACAGTAAAGAAATTTATTGTTCATATCATTTTTCGTCGCTTGGTTCTGATTTCTAATTACGTGTAAGTTTTTATTTTATCGTGAGGAAGTCTGTCGTATGATAATTTATATAATAATAAGTTATTCGATTTAGCCTTTATCACCAAATAAGTCGGAAACACAGTTATATTGATAGAAACCGTATATAACAATCTCATATTTTTATAACATCGGACTTAATTCATGCAAGGTAAACGAATCAACTATGGACTTCCTACAGGATGGATATTACCAAAAGATTTTAAGGGATGATTTCTTACATAAATTTAAGATAAAAACTTCATACATATGTCTAAAATTTAACGATTTAATTTCAAAGGTATAGAGTGTGTCAAAGTTGAAAGAAAAATTTCGAAAAGTTATTCTGCTCGAGTTATTCTTATGATGAAACTTTAAATGTACACGAAATAGATGTCAAAGTATATGAATATATCTCCGTTTTAACATTTATAATTTTTAAAAATTGTGATACAACTCTTTTAGACGTACTTGACGCTTGTGTTTTATTTAACTTATTTTTGACATTTTTAAGCTGTTGCGTTTTTCTACGACATGATTTATATGAAAACTTTCTTTTTTCTATTCTAGTTCGATTTCTATTCAACATTCGATTAGTTAAATGTTTTGCGAACGAAAAGAACTTTGTTTAGCGGAAAAGTTCCGCTTAATTTCATTAAACGTACACATGTTTTATTAATTTAATATCTATTTTTGTTCACTTACTTTTTTTTAATCTTACATTTGTCCGAAAAAACATTCCTGCATACTTGAAAGCTTTAACCACGAATTTTTACTATCACAGAAGTCGAATCATGTATTTTACTTATTTTATACAGCTTTTAATTTATCTACCAGAATTCACAAATATCGATTGTGCCTTTAAATTGCAAATTTGTCGACAAAGTGTTAGTAATATAATAGAAAATAGGATAGAAGAATTGTTATTTGGATAATTTTTACGGTAATTATATAATATACAAAGAAATTTCCCAAACACTCTCTTCCCCTCTCTCTTTTCCCATCACGAGTGTGAGTGATACCCGAGTTTGCCGTCACGATTGATAGCTTTCCCAACGATCGGCCTTTACACTGACCTACATACCTGACGTAACAGTACTCGGCTGGTGTATACATATATATATATACATATACCTGTAGAATCAAAGTAACGGCTGCCTTGCAATCTGCATGTACTCACGCGTGCATACAGCTCGAGCGAGGCTTGTTCACGCGTGCCATTACAAGCTCGTGAAGACGAATGAAACGGATGCGACCGACGGCGCCTAGCTTAGCGGTGAAGTTTAATGCGCACCGTTGCACAAACGCTAAAACGAGGAACGCTCGGAACAACGATCGGTGGCACCGTGACGTGCAGCTCTCGGTTGCGAGAAACTCTCCTTGCGGTGAAATCCTCCTCGGTGCAACGCCGCGATTTAACGTGGTGGCCGCACTTTGACGAGCGGCCGCACTTTGTAACGTTACGAGTGTTACATGTTACGGAGATCTTGCGATTATCAAGACTTTAAATAATTCGCGTAATCGTGAGAGTGTCGTACACGTATTTAAATAATATTATGTAACGAATATACTGTCCTTCTGGCATTTTAATTACAGTGCCGAAGAAAAATTGCTTCGATTAAATACGCATATATACGCATATAATGTAGGATGGAATTTGTATTAAAAATAGATAATGGACCGATCTCTTATTAATAAAATAAGTAGTGTATTTTTCAGGTGTTTACATTATTTCGTTCGTTCTTTGTATGTTATGCGTCTTCGATTTTATTTTTAATAGCGGAGAGATTATAAGAAGTTCTCTCTAATTAATCCTCAATTATAGCTGTGAAAATTATAATTAAGTTCTAAAGAGTCTCGTGTAAAGAACCGAATGCAAATGAATCTCCGTCTTTGATAGAGAAAAGTTCAGTTTTTTTTTTATTTATTTCAAGTTTTAATTTATTCAATTTAGGACTTCATAATGCATAGATTGTGCAATTCAAAAATTTTTGCTTCGGGTTTATATAAATGACTCATTGATTTATAAATAGAGGTTGTATAAATAGAGGTAAAATTATTTAAAAAAGAAAAAAGAAAATTGCCTTATATACCTAAGGTATTTTAATTGACTGTGCATCTGCATTAGTTAAAAGAGAACAAAGTTATTAATAAAAACTCATATAATAGTTCAGTATAATATTCAATTTAGCATGATGGTTGATTTAATGGATAAAAAGAAAGTGTTAAAAAGGAATTAATTTTAATTAAAGATAGAAAATATAAATATTGCTATACGAGTTTCCAACATAGACGATGGTCCAAATGAGGAGTTGCTGTAGTTGAGAGTTAAACGCGAATTGAAATGCTATATTATAATTAGAAGTTGATGCAACTTTCGGAGTTTTAATTCATGACAATGTTAATTCGAATTTTTCAGGTTTCACGCCAGGAATTTGCTTCCATTCCGCTCTAATTAGATAATCGTCGTGTTCCCTACTTTATTACGAACACGAAGAAAGCCGACGTTTCATCTCGCACAATTTTTATACGGCACGAAGCTGTCGCGGGAAAGGCTAACTTTTTTGCAGCTAAATCTAGCATGTATTTCTCGCTCAAATGTAATTGATTCTCGAGTGATTCTAGGATCTCTAGTCGACATAAAACACGCCGAATTCTTTCGAGTTTCTGAGTTCCATCAGAAATAGACCTTATTTTCGTAAACTCACACTGAGAAAAATGCCTAGTTAAAAATGGGCACATCAGAAGATTCTGATTTTAATCATTTGATGTTAATCAGAATTCCAGTTTACAACTGGAATTCTAATAGATCAGAGAAGTCTGATTCTCGTAATGTTCAATAAGAATCGGGATTAATTAAATCAGACATTTTTTTCAGTGAATGATTTAGAGTTTAAATATTAGGAAAATTTCATATAAAAAAATCATGATCTAAAATAATTTATCATAATTTGAAGATTTTTTATTGATAACTTATTTCGTATTTTATTAATAATTATTTGACGATATGTCTCTATTGACATTTTGGAATTAATGTTTACTTTAGATATATGTCTAATTAAACAATATATGCATACATTTGAAATTTTTATATATTTGAAAACATTTCAAAATAGAAAAGCTTGATTAAACTGCGAGAATATATACTAACTTAAAATTAGTAAGTAATAAATCCTCAATGTTTTCACAAATTTGAACCAAGGCTGGTAAATAAATTTTCCGCTTTTCTCGTGGAATTTTCTCTCGTATAGTCGCAATTAAGCGCCTTCGTTGCAAACAAGTTCTCATCAGACTAATTACTCCTCAGTTCGGAGGAGTCATCGATGTACACCGCAATTTCCTCCGGCGTCTTTCAATCTCTTCGATAAATCAACGCGACGCGAATATGCGTATCTTCAGTTTCACCTGCGACCTGCCGCGGCAGAAATTCAATGTCATGACATTTGCACTTGGATGACGTGCCGGAATGGAGCTGCATTTTCCAATTTATGATTCAATTTGCGTTTTGCCGGAAGCACGCACGGTGTTTGCGGTATTCCGTGTAATGAGGCTCGGTGTTTGAGGTAATTACTGCTAGCAATTAATGAGATAAGGCACGCAAAGCCGCAGATTCATTAACCAAATTTCTAAAAAATAAAAATGTGGTTTTAACACGCCGTGAGTGTTAAATATAATTCTCACGTGTCGGTGTTGATATAAACACCATTATCTCTTACAGAAATTTACTACTGGAAGGTCGTGATTAATTATTTGTTATTCAATTTGTTTTTAACAATGTTTTTAAAATAAATAATTTCCAGTATTAGCCCTCCGTTCGCAATTATATTTTTACTCTCTTAGTTTGCAATCTGAATTTTTTGTCCAGCTCAAGTTTTTTTTACAGATCTATAGGCTTTCAAAAAATGTAGAAAAATTCAGGGTTACTTTCTAACATATCTATTATTACCAAATAATCTATGATTTAAATGTTAAAATCTTTATTTAATGAAAAAAAATTTAAATTTGAGCAAAATTGAGGAAGAAATTTAAAAGTGAAATTTCATTTGTGCTTAAAAGATCCAGAAAGAAATTATTAAATTGCCCATTAAGGGCAATTAGAATGTAAGGAATGGTGCATGTGGAGTAATACTATAAGTTTTAAATCGTGGCGTTAAATTCACATCACTTTGTACTAAATCCATACCATGTTAGTATTTGTATCAACACTAACGTGATGAAAATTATATAAATGCCACATAGAAATGGACATAATCGTGATTATTCAATCAATTATCTGTTATTTTTTTTGTCTTGAATAACAGACAAGATTATTTGTACTTTGATTGCACTATAGTCGATAAACGCAATCGATTTACAGTCTCGCATCTATTTAATTAATATAATCATTTTCAAAATCTCTAATTTAAAACATCTTATTTGTTTGAATTAACAGATATTTAGTTGAATTAACAAATATTTGCTCGACAATCCGTGATCGCTACATTTAGGGATGAATCAACTAATATCTTTTTGATACAGCAACTTTTTTTCTCAGTGCATTTAAGGCGTTTGGCTAATCTCGTGTCGAAAGCAGCAAGTTATTCTATCGCTCAATTAGCTCATAATTAACACGTCGTTAATCGCCTCGTGAAACGACGATTGCTGCCGCGAGCATCGTTTCGTCAAGATCCTTCTCTTCGATATGCCCCGGCACGATCGATCTAATCCTCGCGCTGGCGCGCACAATTCCGCTTTAACGAGGCTCGAACGGACGCGGAAGCGACGGACGCGCGCTCGCGAGAGATGCGGCTGGCAAAATAGGAATGCAGATGCATCGCGATGCAAAGCGGACGACGACGATCGCGAAAGTTGCAGCCGCCGGCCCGCCGAGTTTCTATACGTAATGACTCGCGCCATGTGCTCGCGCGAGCTGCGATTTTTTTCTTCCTTTACTTAAACATTTCTCTGCCTCTCTGGCACCGACGACGATCATGCCGTTGCTCGGTGATCACGATTTAGCACTTCAATGTCGCGTCCATGTGTACGTTCCGCTTTTCTTCTCTGTTCATCGCTAACGACGAGATCGGCGACGACTGTGGACGAAAGACGAAGAAGACGAAATAACAGCAGAAAGATCGATCGTGAGAATAGTAACCGATTATTAAAGTGACTTGAAGTGACGATTGGGGAATCAAAGGGAGGCGTGCTAGACAAGGTCGGTAGAGATCCTCAAGTCAGAGATTGGACGCCATACGTTTGATCCGCCATGTTTTTCAGGATGTGCTTTGGATAGAATAAAATAGATTATGCGTAGGACAGAATCTACGTATTTCATTCTATCTTGAGCATCCTAAGGAGTATGGTGGATCAATCAGAAGTCGACTAAACGGTCCTATCTCTGACTTAAGGATTTCTAGGTCAGTGTAGATTACAGAGGAAAATAATGTGAGGAAATACATTTTGTGTCAGTTCCTCGTGATGAAATATGAACGGCAAAGTTCACGAAACATTGGCATTAGCATTGGATCACGATACGGCGATAACCCGCAAACCTTTTGGCATCTCTAAAGATAAAAGACATTAAATAAAGGTATAAAAAAAAAAATATTAAGTAATATCAAAATAACGTAGATATTAAAAGCGATAAATGATCACGAAAAGTAATAAATTCGATATCTTCTCTCCAGAAAATTTTAATATAAAAAAAACATCTTTTAAATTAAGAACCGGTTCTTTTACTCGATTTTTTACTTCGAATTAAAAGGAACCTGTTTTTTTTTTTTTCATCTTTGCCCCGGAAACACCTGTCCGAGAGTTTGTTTGCGACAAAAGAAACTCTCCGATCCGCGGGCGCCAATTCCTTTTCCGGCTGTAATTTTCTATCGGGTCCGGCCTACGCGCGCAAACGATAATTTATAACTGCACACCACGTTTCCTCAGGCTCGCCGAGAGCAAGTCGTTGAGATACGCTGCACGAGCCGTTTTCACGGTTTTCGAGCAGCTTGCTCGTGCCGACACGCAGCCCGCGCTTTTGCACGATTAACGGGGAAACCGCGTTGTCTTGCGGAAGTGCCGGGCACGCCGTGGAAAAACACCGCCCGTATGCAGTACGTACAATCGTATAACTCGTATGCAACGTTTTCTCATTTGCTGATCATTACATAAACGGGCCCCGCGAGCGGCCCTTTACGAGACCTTCACGCTTCGAGATCTTCGATTAAGAGATTGAACACCAAATATA
The DNA here is from genome assembly GCF_000204515.1 of Acromyrmex echinatior. The sequence continues at coordinate 944,695 of NW_011627004.1, read as the reverse complement.
TTAGGTGCGCAACTAAGTTCTCGCTGTTATTTTGATGCATTTTCATCAAAATAACAGCGAGAACTTAGTTGCGCACCTAACATAATCCGCTATATTTTTCAAGAATAAATTAGATCATGTATCTATCTCATTCTATCTTAAGCAGGTCCTGAAAAATATGGCGTCCAATCTCTTACTCTGCAAATTCAATAAAGTAGTAAGCCTTAAGAAATTGATCAATCACAGTTGAATGTGAGAAGAATAATCGACTATGATTGATCAATTCTTTAAGGCTTAAGGCTTACTACTCTATTGTGTTTGCGAGGATCTTATTTAAAGGCCGCAGTACAGACTTTTGCATAACTCTATAACTAATCATAGTATGATACATAAAAGAATCAACCAATCAGAATCCTTTCTTTCCCTCCAAGAAGAACTTTAATTGGTTTAGTTTCTTATGTACTATATATTATGTGTTTAATTTACAATAATGTGTTCTTTGCTTCTTGTTTCTTGCTTCTTATTTCGTGCTTTTTTCCTTCTTTGCTATTTTCTTTGCGTTTTATCGACAATCGCGTTTCCCTTCACGCTTCTGTTTCTTCCGAAATTCATCAACTTTTATCTCGGGCGACAGGAAATGAAAAAATAGAGATAACTAAGAGGCAAAAAGGCAAGAAGTAAAACATGGTAAAAAGGAAGAGATAATAAATAAAGAACATTGTAGATTAAAATTAATTACAATAATGAAACGGGCATAGAAGAGTCAAGCAAAAATCTTTTATTCTAGAACGTTTTTCTTAAATTATCAAATCCGTGTCGGCTTCCTTTCATCATCAGTGTACAATTCATTTGCTTTATTTCTCAAATCTCTTGTGGGAAATATACGTGACATCGAGATTTATTTAGTCTCTACCACAGATTATTTTACTTTGACGACTATTATATTCAATAATTAATTTAATGAAGTGTCTCGAGTATGTATTTTGTACTTTTATACCGGATGACTTTCCACATATTTTGTGTGTAATTCTCGATTCCCTATGGATAAGTTTTTAATCAAAGAAAATTTAGAATTTTATCAAGTGAAGAATATCGTCTCATTGGAGGATCTAAGCCAGTTGGTTTGATAACCAGAGCGATATTCACAGTACTTCTTCATAAGGGATTTGAGAGATAAAGCAGATGAATTGTACTGATGATGGCTCGAAAAGAAGCCGAAACGTTTGTCAATTTATAAGAAGAACGTCCTAGAATAAAAGATTTGTTGTGCTCTAACTATCACGCTTGATTCTTATATGCCTATTCCATTATTGTAATTAACTTTAAGTTTAAAGAGTCTTAAATTATTTAAGAGGCTCAATTTTGATCGTAGATTAAGCTTTAGTCGATGTGAGACAAATAGAGACGATGTGACGACAAATACTGATTAGCCAGCGGAGGATCAGCGAAAAATCGAATTATTGCGACATTAGCGACTGTGCCGCGTTATGTAACGTTCTTTTACAATATTTTTTGCGATAAGTTACAACAAAATCCCGCGCGGTAAATGCGTTCTTAAAATTTTTTGCGTCTGTTGCTGTCGAAAGAGAAAGAAAGGTGAAACGCGAGAATATTCACTTAAGAAAACCGTGATGTTGACTAGACATATTCTTCATTCTGAATTTATGTCACTCGTACCTGGCATGACAGGCGCTAGAATCATCCGTTTAAGTTCCATGATTAATAGCGAAATATAAGCCTAGGATAATCGGCGCAACTATAGTCATTCCGTGATGAAATGCGAGGTCGTGCGTGTGTTAATTTTAATGGAACGTTTCATCTGTGGAAAAGCCAACGTCCGCGGAAGGAGAAGCCGCGATCATTTCCTTAGATAACGAGAAAATAATTTCTTTAAGCGATTGGGGTATCGCAGACTTGCTAGCTCGTTGAGACTTGCTACTCGCAAGCGTCCGCCAAACTACATTCGCCGCCGATTTCCTTTTTCGTGCCACTGCATTCGTGGTATTTCAAAAAAACCTCCTCTTATTTTTTCAGAAAGATTCGCGTCACATGTTCGCAGATCTGTAGGAGTGAGAGTTAAAGGAAGTTGTAAGGGCATATATATAAATATTTACACATATATAAATATTTACGCTTTAAAACTACATATACATGTGAAAGTTGTGTTCATAACATTCTGTTTTTATTAAGCAACACATTTTTATAGATTATTTATTTTATTTGATATTAATTTTATCGTTATAAACAAAAATTTTAAAAATAATAACAAAAATCTAAATTTTTTTTATATGTACACATATCAATGTTTTAAGTAAAATACTAAAAATGACTCATGCAAAGTTTCATTGAGATTCACCAATTAGTTTGTAACAAATAAATATTTTGTTTATTTACTGAATAATTAATGTCTGCATGTCAATGTAACTTTACATAAATATTTTTGAATTTATAAAATATTTATATATAAAAAAATTGAGATTTTTATCATTATTTTATAATACATTTTCATATATTTCTATTAGCGTACAAATTTAAAAAATATTATTTTTTATTGAAATAACTTTTGATCCAGATGATCAATTGTCTCTAATTTTCTTGTATTACTTTTAAATGCAATTTAGAATAATAATTTGTAATTTTTTCAAGTAATGCTTAACATATTGCATTTGCAATCTTAAAAGTTGCTCCGATCATTGTTGCGACGCAGTGAAACAGGACTCCACGTACATCGATCGTTAGATAAATTTTCAAGCGTCGTTAAATTTGATTAGATCACGATGATTGTTTTCATTGTTTCATTTACTTTGCTATCTTAATGCTTTGGACCTTGGCCAACATGTCTCAGAGACAAAGATCTTTAAATAAAAGGTGTTGTTTAAATTGTCTGGGACTTTCATCTTACTAACAGTGGAAATCTATTTCCACTGAGGCGGGATCGATTTATGTATGCAAGCTCGTTGACGCAGCAAATATTTAATGATGATTAATCATAGTAAATAAGCGTAAATAAGTACGCTGTAATTATCTCGAAACTTGACATACGAGTTGCTGACTTGAATACGAAAGGATAGAAAAAAGCGAAAATTATAAACGCGTTCTTACGGGTCATATGATTAGAGCTAGAACTAATCGACAGTACGTGCAACTTTATTATTTCTGTGTGTGTGTGTGTGTGTGTGTGTGTGTGCGTGTGTACGACCTTGACTTCCTTATGCACAGAACAGTTTTACTAAAGTTCTTAAAATTTTAGCTAGATACAAATCTGAAAATAATTATATTGGACTTTAAATAACCAAATTGTTAAGTTGATAATGTAAAATCCAATTTGAGAGTATCCATTATCTTTAATCATTTCTATAGATAGCCTATTGCTTCTATTCAATATATCGTTAACTAAAACAGTGGAGTTAAACAATTTAACAAAAGAAACATATTTGACACAAATTTAGCGTTTCCTCTTGGGATACACTGAGTGTAACCTCGCATTACACCAGTTGCGTGTAAGTGCTGCACTGCAGTGTACATACACCATGGTGTACACTACTGCACTTCATGCTATCGTGTTTAATTCTACTTGACGTCCATTTTCAAATTTTTAATGTCACACTGACTCTACACCGTCTCTTTGAGATGGTGTAGCAAAACCCCATTTCGGGCATAAAATTTGCACTACACTATATAGCCACGGAAACACATTACACTGAATGAGTTCGTCTACCACCAGCCAAGGAAACACGCTATCTGAGTGTTGCACTGAGCTATAGTACAGCCAAGAGAAAACGCTATTAGTTTATTAAATAATATAGACGTTGTTTATTTTGGAATTAAGCAATTCAATCACAGAAATGGATCGATTTACACTTTTATATACATGGAAAATAAAAATAACAAATTGTTATTTAACTCAAGGAATAAAATTTAAATTACTATTGAGCCTTTGATGTCTAATAGCACATTGAATATTTAGCCTAAGTAAAAAAACAAATATTACTATCGACACTTTGATATCAAAATGATGTTATTTAATTAAATGATAATGCTGCAAAAAAATGTTTATGTTTTAACGACCTTCTTCTCACTTAGCAAGTTGACGTTATTTGTTATCACTTTGGTGTTGAAATGACAAGTAACTCATCACTTGAAAAGCTTTGGTTGCTAGGATGTCAAAACGTTTTGCAACATTATCAATAAATATGTAGGTTGATAGTTCTGCATAATTATTTTGATAATACAAGATAATTATTTTGTGTGATCTGTATACTGTTAGATATCAAAGGACAATAATAACTCTGAATTCTACTCTTTGAGTTAAAAATAACATTTTATTATTTTTAACTTCCATACGTATTAAGATGTAAATCAATCCATTACATGCTTAGTTTCAAAATAAATTACGTTCATATTAACATATGCACTTCTAATTAGTAAATAATAAACTAAATTTGAGTCAAATTTAATACATTTATTGAATTAAACAAATTTAATACATTTATTAATTATTTAACCTTATTGTTTTTAATTAAATTAACGACGTATTAAATAGGAGCAGTGACCTATAGAAATGATTAAAAATAACTCAAATTGATATAAATTTAACAGTATATTTGACTGAATTTTTATATTTCAATAAAACGATTCTTTCCATGTAGGAATCGTAATAGATCGGTGTCGTCGTAATCAATTTACGCGATGTGCAGCTTCATTAGTTTAAGGCTTAACTAGATGTCTGGTACGATTTCTGCCTTGCGATAGAAGGTCTGCGTGTACATATGCCTACGTATACATAGGCTTGTCTCTTGGAGAAAGTCGCGTTGCCTGTCTTTATCTATACATGTCTACAGTTGCCGTTCTTTTCATCGCAATCTCTGCACGCGCGCACATATTTCCGAAATCTTCAAAGCTATCACGTGAGAGCGCTTTCAGTTCGAGAAAGCTTTTTTTTTACGCGCGGATTGGACGCTTGATTCAGTTTTGTAGTTCCGTAAACCAGTTTTGAAATTCTTCGAGATGTACTCTGTGTATTGCGAACGCGTGATAAGCAGCTAGATACAAAACTCGTTATTCTACGTCGAAATGTACAATCATGATGTTAAATGGCACATTAGTTTGAATTATTTTTAATTATTTCTATTTATACACAATATCAGATCACAACTCCTACTTAATTTGTCGTTAATTTAATTAAAATAATGGAGTTAAATAATTTTACTTGAGAAAATATATTAAATTTGACTCAATACAGTTTATTGTTCACTATAAGCAAACGTTAATGTAGACGTTGTTTATTTTGAAATTAACCACAGAAATGGATTAATTTACATTTTGACATACACATGAAAGTTAAAACAAAATATTATTTAACTCAAGGGGTTAGATTACTATTGCTCCTTTGATATTTATAACAGTATAGGAAATGCATTGTTAACTTTATTTAAAAAAAAGATGTTTTAACCCAACAAACAAGCTGATGTGATTTTGACTTCAAAGATGACATTTTGATGACATTTTGATGTCAAAATGATGACAAATAAATCAGTTTGTTTTCTAGAAGCACATTCTTGAACAATATCGCATATAAAAATATTGTAGTATACAATTACGTATATACATGTATATTACTCGAGGTTTCCCTAGTATCTTCGTACGTGATTTTTTTTAGAATAAATCCTCTGTATTAGAAATTTTTTATAGTAAAGAATAAAAGGAGCGTTATTGATACATTGACAAATAAATCGTATTGCAGCACTGCAAATAAAAAGCTACGCGATCAGACATCGCGTCGTGATTTTCGAACACGTGTTTTGAATCAGAATCGTCTCAAGAGCGACGCACTCATGCGTCGCATAAACGGTGTTTTTCAACGCGACATGAGTAGTTAAGTGCTTAAGAAAGTTAGCTGACGAGTGTAGGAAAACAATAGCGATTAAAATATTTATTTATATATCTAAATTATATATATAGATATATATATCTAAATAAATCTGAATAATATATCACTAAATAAGATTAGATATACATGCATTTCGGATGACTCATGTAATTACATGACATTATTTTGTCAAGGTCGTGATTATAATGTAACTACTTTTACGTTAAACATTTTGTAAACAGGAAAGAATCTTTCAGATATTTTTAAGCTTCCTTTAATTATTTTCTGATTGTGTGAAATTTGTTTTAAGAAATAAATGTGAGTGTCGTGTATGAATCGTATTAAGAGTTGATTGAGTTTATTGAGTTTTACAGTCATAAAAATATTTTTTTACTGTAAGCCCGTTCACAGTTTATCACTTATCACACAATAAGAGAAAAAATTGTTGCAACAATTATAACTTAATTATATAATTTATAATCATTTTTGTGCCAACTATATACTGTTTTTGTAAAACTATAAATATAATAATTATTATTACTAACATTGTAGCAACAATAATTATAAAAATGGAGTTTCTAATCATTATTATTTTATCATATAATTATTATCACAAATATCAAACATTTTTTTCTCTCATACTTAGAGAAAAAATGTAGCAATTACATATAAAGGTGACAACTATTCAAGTTTTTATATGTAGAATTAATACATAATTAAATAAACTATTTTATAATTATTGCCACTATAAAATAGTTTATTTAACCTTTTTTTTTGTATATTATGTCTACATATAAAATTCATCAGATAATTGCTATTACTATGTATTTCTCTGCACGGAAAAATCAATTTTGAAAATTTAAATAGATACAAATCTGAACATAATTTTGTCGGATTATCAAAATAATTATGTAAGAAACTCAAGCATGATGAGTAATGCTGCAAAAAATGACATTGTAGCAATTAGTTTGAGCGTCAATTATTTTGATAGTCAGACAATATTTATTTTTATCTGTATCTAAATTTTTTTTTGCTTCACAAAATCGTTCTTTCCATATGAATGCAGTGCATGACGCTCAAGTCAGTGTTTCTCTTCTGTCACGCATATTCATTATTTTTTCAACGTTGATACGACGAATCCTTGCAATCAACTCACATTTTCGCAGCCGTTCTCTCATGTCACGCGACCGTCGTCCTGTCTATCGGTCCATCTTGCAGAAATTTCCCACGCAGCCGTTTAAATAGTAGTCGCGGGTATATCCACGTGATCTTCGTAAACCTAATGCTCAAAGCTCACATCACCCTCGCGAACCTCTCTGTAGATCCAGTGTACTTCGATACTGTATTTTGCTGACAGTCAATGCGGAACTCTGCCTTCGTTCCTCGTTCAGGAGAGAGAACGGCGAGGAAAAGTGCGAGCTGCAGCTCGTTCCGTTGACGTATTCGAGAGAGGAACGAAATGTTGCGCGGTGAGAGGCCGGCACTCGACTGTTCGAATGCACAGTGGATTCGCAACCTGCTCCGGAATACCTGTCTGCCCACCACCGGATAGACCATCAGGTGTCCGAGGTTTATTCGGGGGTATATGAAGGTTTATTCGGGGGTATATCCCGTCGGATCATGATCTGAGTGAAGACGTCTGGAGGAGGAACCTCCGTTATTTTTTTGAAAAACTCTGTGGGTGGAAAGAGAATGACGAGGAAAATTATCAATACTGAATTACCTCACTTATTAAAGATCAAGAAGTAAAACAAACTAATCTACGTAGCCAAACGTAGACGACGTGGCGATAGAAAACGTGAAGTGAATGCGGAACTTGGTTGCCAAGCAGCAATGACTTTGAGATAAATTATATATTACTTCCTGTATGTTTTTTTCAATTCGTTAATTTCGTCTTTTTTACTTTTGGACAGCTCTTATTTCTCGAGTCTGTGATAGACATTCAAGTATGTACTGAAAACATATTACTAATTACATATTAATAAAAAGTTTTGATATTTTTTCTAGTAATTTATTCAGAATATTGGCTTTTATAAATCAAATATCGGAATCACAATATTTTACGAAATATTTCTACATGAATTTCTTGTATGTACATTTAAAAATAATCCTTAAGAATAATCCATAATACAACTCTGATGAAAAAAATTCTGATAATATCATACAATTTTTAAGAACATTTTTGTATTTTAAATTAAGTAGATTTCTGAAAAAAATATCTTAATCTTCTTCAGAGAGAAAAAAAATCTTAAAAATCTTACAGAATGTTTCAGAATTTTTTTCATAAGAATTTTAGAAAAAAATGTAGACTTTCTCATTACTTCTAAAGTCTAAAAATTTGTACAAAAAATTTGAGAAATTTTTTAAAAAGTTATAGGATTACAGAAATTTTAATAAATGCTAAAATTTATATAAAAATTAATAAAGAATTATTTAAAAAGTTCTAAAAAATATTCTAAAAAATTATCTTCAGGGAATTATGAACTTACTTTATATCTAATATATTATGTAATGAAGTGTATGTATAAATATGTGCTGGCTTGAAATTAAATAATTCACATATTATATTAAAAGTCTAATTTAGCGAAAGTCTAATTTCGCTCACTAAATCTTAACTTACAACATTGTCTTTCAGATCTCATTTCTTCTTAAATGAATTATGTTTGTTAAATCTAGCGATCGTAAAACTATATAAGGGCGAATCCTCTAACTAAATAAATCGACTCGACTCATATTTACCCTTTTGTGGAATTTTTTATAAATTTTCATAGCTCATTTGGTATGCAGAAATCGTACTCGTCGCACTTTGTATTACGGCCTACTTTTGCTTAATTCAATGCGACAAACGAGATTACGAAATTACCATCAGAACGTCTCTATCATCTGTATACAATAAAACAATCAAATGTTACACAATACCAACGCATTAATTGTCTTAAATATGCTACTAGTTCAGAAGTATTTTTTCACGCAAGTGTTTTTCAAAACATTTTATTTCTTTTCTCTCGTCTCATAACATCTCTCATTTCTTCTCTCCATATTAGAAACCTTCGTCATAAAATTTATTGCGCGATGCCATGTGGTTAGTTACGCCATTGTTACTATTAAGCCCATCATAAGTGAACAAAGTGGGATTGACGCTTTTACGGTCACAAATTACGGGGTCAGCGACAATTTATTGATGTGACGACGACATTACACAAAAGCGTCTGGCGAAGGAGGGACAGAAAAAGAAAGAAAAAGAGAGAGGGAGAGAGAGAGAGAGAGAAAGGGAGGATGGGGAGAGAGAGAGAAAGAGAGAGAAAGAGAGAAACCCCGGGCGCATAATGACAGTGAAAGGATCGTGACTTTGCCATTGGCTGCGAGGGAAACCGGCGCTATTATATGCGATTCGTGCTGGGCTCGCGATCGGCTGTTCACCTATGACAGTCGCAAAATAAGCAACTCGTATCGAAACGGAATTTCCGGAGATTAAATGTTATCCACGTGAAGTCGATTCCCCTATGAGGATTATGAAGACAAGCGTTTAATTTATGGCAATTATTCTTAGAACTCCACGTAGAATAATGGCATTATATAGACTGAGAGGATACTTTTCCTGGCATTATAAATATTCTCCTTTATCTCTAACTTTCATAAGAAAGGATAAATGGAAAAATTTCTATAGCCTTCAACATTCTATCGTGCAATTTCCTTCGCGCAATTTCCTTCCCTAACGACTCTTATATATTTCTATAAGGCTACAACGAGAAGATCGTTGACTTTTATCATCGATCTCATTGTGAGCAAAATTTGAAACTAGTATAATTTCAGCGATTTTTTATTAGTTTTCTACTCTTTATCATGCTACGGATAGGACAGAATTCGTTCTTACGATACTTTCCGTAAACAAGAGATTTTTCATTTAGATATATCTCGCGAAATAATTATAAATAATTTCAATTATGTCAACGAAATTATACTTACTTCAATCCTTAATTGAGAAAAAGTGAATACACGTGGATTTTATTGGTTCTTTATATGAAATTTGTGTTGTGTGTGTGTTCCATGTTGCGACAATTATCCGTGGTAAGAATCTTAGGTTTGTTAGTGATTAGTGCTTTCGTATCGTCCGGACATAGCGTGACCCTGAAAAAAAAAAGGAAAAATGGCAGTCGATTACGTAATTCTATCTAGCAATTGCATCTAATAATTATGTAGTTATCTCTGCGCAATTATATAAGTAATTACGCTGTTTAATAATTAATGCAACTAATATGTATATCTATCAAATTCTATAAATGTCAGCAACTCGTTTATTGCGCCGTTCCAACTTATTTCCTTTCATCGCTGTAAAAATATTCGCGCATAATAAAAATTGCACGGGAGATAAGCTGGAGCGGCTATAAAGCCGAGAAGAAGTTATAAAGATGCGAAGTTATAAACGTGCGAAAGAATAAGAGAGATTTACAATTATTTTCTTAAGAATGTGCTAGATGTATAAGTAAAATATTTGTAAAAAATGATTGAAATTGGAAATTTCTATTTTTTGATAAAAATAATTAATATTACATATATAATGAAACAGTTCAATAAGGTTAACAGATTTAGCATTTAATAATATAATTTTATAGTAAGTTTGAATGAAAATTTTACCACATTTTATCTTTAATACACTAATTTACAAAAAATTATTTTTTTTATTTTCAACCATGTGTTTCTTATAGATTGTTCAATGCTCAAAAAACAATGCTTTAAACTAAATTTCATTAGAACGTCAGATTTTTTAAATAATCGAAGTTAATATGCAAAAATTTTTTTTGCGACATTGATATTTTTTTCTAAAAAAGTTTAAATTATCTTATTAATATTTCATCAGACATTATAAACGTATTATTCATTCTTTATAAAATGTATTTTTTTAAATGTCAATATTTTACCAAAAAAGTTGTTTAACTATGTTATGAATGATTTAAATACACACAGGGTTTTTCTATAACAGCAAATTTTCTGTCTATGACAATAAAATCATATACAATTATAATTTCTAATTTATTGTTATTGATATACATATATAGATTATAAATTTTGAAAACATTTTTTTTGAAATTTTTTTGAAGATATTCGAGATGAACAATTAAAATGAGACATTTTGTGTGTGTGTGTGTGTGTGTGTGTGTGTGTGTGCGTGTGTGTATTTTTATGTGTGCATATATGTAGTAGAATTTATCATGATAAATTACACTATGTATGCGTAACCATAAACTAGAAATTATATATATATGAGTTCATTATCATAGGCAGAAACTTTACTATTAAAAAAACTGTATTTAAATTCTTTATAATATAGATAAACAGTAAATTATCGAAATTAAAAAAATGCATTATATGATAAATAATACATTAATGACTTCTGATTATAATTTCAAGATAACGTTAAATTTTTTTCACAAAAAACATCAAATATTGCAAACAATCATTCTTTGCACATTAAACCTCGCAATCACTTTGGAATACAATAAAGAAAAATTTGTAATTTTTTCTTAATTCTTTCATTTTGTTAAAAAAATATGTGTAATATATCTTTAACCCTTGCATTCGAAATGTCACGTGTTCAAGAATTCTTATGACATACGATTCCGATCTTTTTCACTAGATATTACTTCTTCGACAGCAAGCCGCGAGGTAAGCAGAATTTCTTACCCATGATCAGTCTCCAAGTTTTTTACAGTCAGCATGTCGATATAAACCCGTGGCGTATGGAACAGTCTCCATGTCAGTGGGTTCCAGACTCGGGTCTCATATTTCCAGATAATTTCCACTGAGTGCGGCTTCCCGACAACGTCACCGGGCAGTACGATGGTGTGCGTACTACCAGGCTCGTAGTACTTCGAGGTTGGACTCAGCTGCATCTCTTCGGTCTTTTTACCGTTTACGCCGATCACACGTACAACGAATAACCCGACTTCTCCGCCGTGTAACAAACTTTCGTTCGTCTTTGAGATATTTATCGTCAACTTATAGTGAGCTTCTGTAATTTAGAGAAACGGTATTCCAATTATTTGAATTTTAGTTTCAGTTCATCCATAAAGATAAATGGATTGTGTGACCCGCGTTTAATTTCAGTTTTACAATAAATACTTCTCTGCCAGCTTTAAAAGGCATAGTCGATAAGTTGATTTAAATTTTGGTAGATATATATAAAGAACTTTACTAGTCTTTACTAGTCATATGGAAAAATCAATTAATCAAATTGATTGAAACTGTAATATTTATTTTGTAACTTATAAAATGTTGATTGAAAGTTTCTAGACACAATCAAATAAAAAATGGACAGATTTTGCTGTAGCACCATTTGAAAGTTGCTATTTTGGATCTAATCGATACTGAAAAATATTTTTAGCTACAATACACATTTTGTTTTTGCATATGAGTAATGCAGAGTCCTTTAAATCTGCAAAAATAAGTAAAAAATAAATTCAACTTCTACGAGATAGTAAAAATTCGTTGTTTATGCTTTCACAAGTATGTAAGAATTTTTTCAGATTTTTGCAGTTTAGAACAGTGGAGTTATCTGGAATAGAGTTGTGCTTAAATAATTAAAATTATCTAGATAAAGAAATAAATTACATATAAGATAAAGATGACTTGCTAACATTTATTTTATCTAAAATAAAAATGAAGATAATACACATTTTAATAATGTAGATTAAAAGAAGATAAAACAATTTTAAATATTTGTATTAGATAAAAATATCTAATCTAGAAAATTATCTAGAGAATCATTTATATTAAATAATTTTATCTAGATAACGGTAAATACTGATCTAACACAATGTAAAAATCTACACTGAAGCTAGTATGCCCGATGAATACAAAAATTTGTAATTGAGCTCCAAATTGTATTTATTCAGAATTTTTACATAAAAAAAAATCATATATTCATTTCAAATTTTGAATTTTCAAAAAATATTTATTCACAAAAAAATTATGAATATTTAACGAGTATTCATATTCATTCAAACAAAATATAAACTAAAAAAGAAAGCTCTAATAAGCAATCGTTACTTCTTAACTATACCAGTATTTTGATGACTTTAAGTAAAAAAAATGAACTTTATTTATTTTTGTCATGTAATATTCAAATTTTATAAAAGAAACTTAGAAATTTTGAAAAATATTTTAGAAAGATATACATTTTTTGTTTATAAATTTATCTATTTGATAGAGCGCCATATATATTATATTTCTATATAATTCCGATTATATGATAGTAATGTTATAAATATTTTATAGGATATCTTGGGCGTGATGTTTATTATGATCTGTGGACATTAAATTTCAATATATATTATTTATTCTCAATAGAAATGTCTTTGTTTAATCTATAGGTTAAACAAGGATGCTCATCGTACAAGTCACGGTTTAAGAGCACGGTGTAATCGTAGCCATTGTTTTTATAGGTTTTTGTTTTCTCTTGTAAGATTCGTAAAGTAACTTGTAAGTCTTCGTAATCATATTAAAAAAATATTCAAATGGAATGAACAAATATTTATTCGTTTCTTGACGAATAAAAAAGAAATGTATTTGAATGAGTATTTTCATTAATTTTTTATTCATTTATTCGAATATTAGGTGTATTCATCGGACACACTAACTGAAGTTCAATGAGTGTGCTGTATGTCCATAACTTTTTGGTTCTTCCGTGAATGAGTGAGTGTTATTTTTTAGTTCTCTTCCATGTTATATCCATTTCATGCAGCATGAAAGAAAACTAAAAAATCGTGGTCATAGTACGAAAGAGAATCACGGAAAAGAATCAAAATATATTTTACTGACGGAAGATGTAAAATTTAACATAGATAGAGGCCGATAAAAGGGTACAAATGAATTGTTACTAACTACAGAATGGTTTATCCGATCCGGTCATCAGATACACAGATGCGTGATAATTTCCAGGCTGAGCGTCCAGTCCGAATCTAGGACAATATTGGTTTACGCAGTCGAAACAACTGCCCTCTTGGAATTTGTCCCACGAGCTGCAGGGCACGGCTAAGAATGGGCACGGTGTATTTATGCTTTCAATGAAGTACTCGTAGCTACGGATATGATTGCATCCTAGAAATCTTTTAATGCCTGAAAAAAGAAGTGTTTTAGGTTTGAATTTGGATATATAATTTTTGGCAAATATATAAGTCGAATATTCTTTTCTCTTAAAGGATACAACGATGATTAAATAAAAAATCGATTTCTTTTATATTATCTAAAAGTTCAACTATTAAAGCATATATGTATTTAAACTTTTATTTAGAACTTCAAAGAACTAAGGAAATTATAAAATAATATTTTCGATAAAGTATATTTTCGAGTTTAAGACATGAAGAAAATGGTTTGATTTCTGTCCTATAAATCAAGTTAAGAAGAAAATGCGTATTTGATTTCGAAATTGTCAGAAAGAAAAAAAACTTGGTAGAAAAAAGGTACATGTGTTAATATTAAATTTAGTAAATAATTTCATAAAGTGTCACTATGGTTCTGCTATGCATACAAACTGACCTTAAATGATCGCTATTTTGTTAAAAATTATTAAAACTGCTATAACAACATAATTATTAAAATTCTACATAAATATTATTTCAGATGTCTAAAAGAGAACCTTGATAATCATTAAAAGTATGAAGTATTATATATTATTAATATTTTTATATTCTTTTATTTTAATATAAAAGCGTATTTCGAATTGTGATTAAATGAATCAGGAACTTACCACGAATGAAACTGCCGCGTTCCAAAGTAATGGAATTCAGCACACCCTCGTTACAGCCAGGCTGATTGCGACCGCTGTTCGGATAGAAATCAATGTGACCAACGGGTTGGCTAATGCCTAGGCCACCGCTAATAAAGAGATCACAATCGGTATGAATGGCTGTCACGAAGTTTGCGTCCGTTGGATCAAGCCGGACCATCGGATGTGTATTGCTAAAGTGCGGTTCCGCCGGATCAAGACCTTGAGGAGAGAAATTGTAACGTAACAAGTGTTAGCGTAAATCGTATTTCGTCAACCGAAATTGGCAACCGAAATCGGCGCACGAGTTTGGCAGGGACCACGCAAATACGATGCGTCGTCAGTGGAATAAATTTGTAGTAAAGAGAACGAATTCTGCATTGAAATTGGACGTTAACTGATAAAGAATTGTTGATTCTTCTAGAGATTTATCGTATTTTTTTCTTTAGTTTATGTGTGATCTAAATTTTGACGAATATACACACATATTGTATATGTGTATAAAAATACAAATATAATATATATTATTATGTTAAATATTTATAATTAAACTATCTATATATATATAATTGTTTGTAATTGTAATATATAATTACTTACTTATATATATTTGTATGTATATGTATGTAAATAATATAGATATATAAACTTTAATAACAACTTATAATAACTGAAGAAGTTCTTTAATAACTATTTTCAATTATTTTTTACTATTTTTAATAAATTCAAAAAATGCTGAAAATTATTAATGTACTTTAATAGTAGTTATGACAATATTTACATCGCAATAAGAATTGTGAATTAATGTTTTCATGTATGTCGAAGAAATTAAATTTTGGAGATGATACGAGCTACAGCATTTATTTTTAATGCAGGTATATCGTTCTATGATCTTAATGAATGTTTAATGAATGTCTTTTGTTCGATTCATAAAGCACACATGGTTCAGTTCCTGTCACGTAAGGATTACTGAAAGTTCTATCGTAATACTGTAATATATTACGCAAAAATGAAAGTTATTTTGCGATTTGTAGAGACAAAACATTAACCGTTCAGTCTCTTTACTAAGATAAATTTCGTTGCGATGATTTACCTTCGTAAACGTTCTTGCATCATGGCGCATAGCATAATTTTTGTTTCCCTGGACAAAATTTACAGATGGCATGCAGGAAACTCGGAATATTTTGCGTAGAAAAGATTTATTACAACGATGATTGATGGCGAACGATTTACATTTCAATATTAAGCCAGAACAGGATAGCAATATGAATGCATCAATAGTAAGAGAAGCGTCATTTACGGTTAAAACCAGATGTTGAAATAATACATCTATATGTATTTTAAATAAAGGAAAGTTTCAACTTTCACTTTTTCGACCGTTAGGGGATTTTATGATTCTATTTTCTTATTTTTCTTCACGAAAACTGAAAATTATCATAATATTGATGTTACACTCAAAGATAAATTGGTCGATATATTACAAAAAGAATAAAATTTTTATTTACGAAATTATTTCCAGTTATGCTTCAATCATTTAATTAATTCAGACAGTTGTTGAGTCCAATTTTTTAAATTAATTTTTAAATGTTTGAATTAATAATAATTGATTGATTTCGTAATGGTGTAATAAAGATTTTATTAACTTTATTTCACACACAGATTATATACCATTTTTTTCTTAAGTGCAATATCATTATTATGATGATTTTTGATCTCCATGAAGGAAAATAAATATATATAAAAAAAATGAAATAAAATAAAATAATTCTCAAATGACGGCAAAAAAAGTTGCATCCTCCTTAATATCTCACATACATACATTACTTTCGAATTTGCAACACGATCAAACTGAAATAATAATAATCCTCCAAATTAAATTAGACTTGACTTGCTACTGTCTTGAAGTCTGTGAAGAACTTATTGCGAAATTTCGGATTTGCATTTCGCTTCGATAATTTTCCTCAGAACGCACTCTTTCACGCCTATGATTGATGATATCCCATTATCTTTCTCGTCCTTATTCGGGAACGAGGCCTATTCTCCTGCTATCCTGCCACTTCTTGGGACAACGTGCTCTCTTATTCTGGTTGTTTACCGCAATCTCGGACTCGGTCTTTGGAATGCAGTCTCTGGACGGGTCCAGGAATGACGTTTCCCTTTCGCATCTTCGACGCATGTCTTGTCTCGTCGGCTGTCCTCGTGGAACCAAGACATCCTCCTCATTAGGGGATATCCTGCCTCGTGGTCGCGCCGAGGCGGAGAGAGGGCGTCGATTCGCCTACCCTCGGCGAATTCTGCGGGTCGCTTCGCAGCCATTGACGATATAGGCCCCGCCGTCGCCCTTTAACACACTTTGCATCTTCTTCTGTTATCCTGGTAGTTCCCGATGGGATCGATAGCTTACGTAACGACCAAACCCATCCACCTCCGATCGGGTGCGTTCGATCTCATCGATACTGGCGGGGGAGGGAGATAGAAATTTTGCAAAGCTGTCTTTTATACGTACAAACTCGCTTTCGTACGCGTCTAATCGATTTATCGTTGGTATTGCAAATTACATAATAACAGTACGATTTACAAAACAAGAAAGAATGGAGTATTATTTAAAAAAGTGTGTAATAAAAATTAAATCTAGATGTGTCAAAATTTTGGTGAAATAATGTAAATCGAATGTTAATATGACTAAACGTTTAGTTTACTTTTCTAATGATTATCAAACGATTGATTACGACTATTACGTTTAGAAATATTTACTATACATTGCTAAACAAAATACATTTGCTCTTACTATTTTTTTTTTTTTAGTATATCCCTACACAATGATTATATCTTTTAATGTTATATGATTTTTAATTTCCGCATGTCGCGATACAGCGAATTACAAACCGTCATCATGCTCAAATGATACTTATTTATTCGCTGTCTTACGATACTGCACATTATATAAATTCCCCGATGGCACAGGAAAATATAATGAAAGTAACATAATTTTACAGTCGTTACATTCACTGTAATGACGATTGTTTCGTATTTGCTTGTTGTAACGAGAAGAATCGTTGAGTCTTAGCTCATTATGTTTGAAAAAAATGTTACTAATCATTTAAATTATAAGTTCGTGAAATGGAAATTCTGATGGAAAGTTGAAGATTCCGATGGTAAGTTTTAGATATTAAAATATATGTGCATGATGAATAATCAGACGAATAAAACGAATTTTGATTATATCAAGTAGAATTCTGGTTTTATCTTAATTGAATTTTTAATTATTTTAATTAGAATGTTTGATAAATATAAATATATATATATATATTTGTTTTGTTCTTTTTGGTTGAATTTATCAGAATTTTAATTAATGAATATTCTTTTTCCAGTGTAAGAATAATGAAGTTACAGAGTTGAAAAATTAAATTTAACTTGTTTTATGTATTCCAAACAGTCAAATTTTTGTGTTAATTTAACACAAGATGAGTACGCGTTAGAAAATAATATAAATATGTAAAAGTTAACATAATAAGATTAATACAAAAATTTTACGTTTTAACACAACTTAAAAACAAATTGTAAAACATTTCTTTAGTAAAATTTATATTTATAATATATTAAATTATATACATTTTTTATTTATTTATCTCAGAAATTAAACTACACTATTTTTATATACACTATACTTGTTCACTTATTCAAAAATTGTGTTATTTTAGAAACATAATATTTTAATTAAAAAAATATTAAGTAATAATTTAACACAAAGTATTAACATAATCATATTATGTTAAATTAACATCCGAAAATTAAAAATTCACAATAACAATTGTAATAAAAACCAATTTTAACCTAGTTCAAAATGTTTCTACTATGTTTACTGTTCGAGAAAGTATCTGACTTTTGTTATTAATAATTTTATTATTAAAATAATTTTTTATTCCAATTTTTACACGGTTAATAACGCTTTAAGAATGACGTTGAATCTTTTCGAGCAAGACGTTTCTGCGGCGACTGCTATCCTGATCATCTACGATTCAATCGGCTATCTTCGTAATGCTCCGAGCTGTTTGTGACTGTGGGAGGGGACAAGCGACCCACTTGACACAATGACCAATTTTAAGTAGAAAAAATGAGGAAGAGGAAAAAAGCACCGTATCGATCTGCACCTTTATTCTTTCACATATGACTTCATTCCGTGTTTTTCCTTTCTCCTTTTGCGTTTTCCTTTTGCAATCACTTCTTCAATCTTACATAAAGAGGGTTTTTACGCTCCCTTCTTGTAATCGCTTCTTGAACTTCTTATAAAGAAGTTTGGTTTTCTTATTGCGTAACATAATCTTCGGAGAACTAATCAGTTTACATTCTTGCTTATTTATCCACATTGTATAAAAACTTGCTTGCTAATTATTGTGCTATGTCGACTATGTTATATTGCGCTATTTGAAAATAGATAATATATCGTGATATGGTTGCATGGGTAATATATCGCTCTCTTATTAAGTTAAAGATGATAATTTAAAAAAAATTAAATTCTTCAGAAAAGAAGAAAAATATTTTTCAACTTAAGGGCTACATCTAGTTACAAAATAAAAAAAACAAATTTTCGTGAATTTCTTTTTGGAAAGATGTATGTATAATTTTGTATAAAAGATTTTGTATTTGAAAGAACCTTTCTTGACAGTCTTCATATTTTTTTTTACACAAAAATATATATTTATCTATAATTCTATATTCTAGTTAACAAAGTTATAAGAAATATTTGGGAAGTTGATTTTTAAAAAGTATTTTACGATGAACAGTGCTGCTCGGAACCAGATTATTAGAGATCAAAAATTCAAAAAAATTGAGTTTATCTAGTTTTTAATCGATTAATATTTCAACAAATTGGATTCCTACCAAATGGCGGTTGTTTAATGTTAAGATGCCGATTTTCATTTAAAAACGGATATTTTTTAGTCCATAAAATAAAAAGTATACATTGAATACAAAAACCCTTCGATTAAAGATTTTGATATTTAAAAAAATACACAAAGTGTGTGTGTGTGTGTGTGTGTGTGTGTGTGTGTGTGTGTTAGAGATAAATTAGTGCAGTGATTTTTGAAAAATTGATTTGTTCAAAATTTTTAACTAGACGTAACCCATTAATAGAAAATTGTTGACTATAGTCTAACTAATTCATGATAATAAGACGAAAATCATTTCGTCCAATTTCCTGAATTCCTTGTGTTATATTGTTAAATCTAATCAAATTTAACCTAATATGAGTCGCCACTGCTCTTACTAAATATATCCTTATTTTTTACTAAAACGATTAAATTTGACACTGTATAATGTTAAATTGACCCTGTATAGTGTCAAATATAACCATTGTTTTAATAAAAAATAATGATATGATTGAGTAGGAGCAGTGACGACTCACATTAAGTTAATTTGACACTATAGATTTAACAGTATACTTCTAAAGTAAGGAAACACCAATTGCATTTTATAATACATATACAAAATTTATATCAATAATTGTTCATTTAACTTTACCTGTAATTCGAGCTAGTGTATAGTTGTATCGAACGCGTAAATGGAATCCGACGTAACCGCAAGTGTGAGCGCCTAGACTGTGGCCGATGCAATGCATCTTCGAAGGTAGTAATTCCGTGATTTCGATTAGTAGTGCTGCCATACGAGCTGTCATGGCACCCACTAGCCGTGTGTTCGCCACCGCTTGTGTGTAGGGTGGTCCAGCACCGGCAAGCCAATTGACGATCACAACGTTGCAATCCTCCCGCAACAGCAACTCCTTCATCACTCTCTGGCAAAATGTTTACATGAGTGAAGAGTTTGATAGCAGTATAATCGTATATTTTATAGATGATTAATAGAGTTCTGTATGAATAATAAATCGTGGACTTTATAAAGTAAAATATAAATGAGAGAATATTTGAAGCACAAATAAGTAAAAGAGCATTAAATATAGTCAAGGCTGAATCTAATAATCAGAAAACATGATAGTGTCTCAGTTAATATTTTTAAATTCCAAATACATCTTAAAGCTGAAAAATCATTATAGCTATATTGAATCATGACATCAGAAGTGAAAAATGGCAATTTTTGTCACGATTGAACATGGCTGTGGTGACTACTCAAGAACCTGATTACATAATTATTCTTTTTTGAAAGATATTTATGAAATATCGATTTTTCAAAAAAAAAAAAAAATTGTGAGAGACACTCACCAAGACCCAAGTTTTGTCACCGTTGTCCAAAAATCCGTGGATAATGAAATACAAATTGTTTTTCTTGTTCAAGGGCGATTTCCGGATTGTTGAATTTCCATCGATCTTTAATTCATAAGGTTTTCCGGTCTGTTCGCGTGTATAAAGGATGTAATGAGGATTGATACTGTCTGGTCTTGCGGGAAATGTGGACACCGGTCGATCCTCTCCAGACCAGGGTGGTCCAATGTAAAAGCATCCGAACGGCTCGTAACATCGCCACATATACCATTCTAATTAATAAAAAGTTGTTTTTACTTCTTTAGTATTTAACAACAATGAAAATGCAACGATGATTTAAAGGAGGGTATGTACAAATCTGAGTCCAATTTTGGCTCAGAACGGACACATTAAAAATCTATTTATCATGAAGGTCCATAAAAAAAACTCATTTTATTCAAGAAAGCTTGTAAAAATTTTCAAAAGTCATAAAATAAGTTGTTTTAACGCTTTGCAAAAAAAAAATTATTTTGTTTCTAATGATGCGTTTAGATATTTTATTCTGACACATGTTGACATAAAATGTCTCATAAATATTTCATAAACTATTAATTTTTTGATAATCGTACTTTAATAATTTTATAAACAGAATAATAAAGTGAATTAATTAGTATAAAAAAACACAGTTGTTTATTTATGAAAAATTTTGCCTAAATTTTTTTTAAGCAACTATGTGTTTTTTTTGTACTAATTGATTTATCTTATTAGTCTGTTCTTAAAAGTATTAAGGAGGTATTCTCGCTTATCGTTTTTTACAGAGAAAAATGATTGATTAAATTAACAGGAATTTTGGTGGAAAATGAACGATCCAAAACTTTGATTAAACCACATTATTTTTTGATAAATCTATTAGAATTCTAGTTGAGATAACTAACATTCAGAATTTTCTTTAAATTATTAGAATTCTAAATTTACTAGAATTCTAGTAATACTTTAATTTAATGCAAAATAAAGGAATCATACAGTAAAAAATTCATATAATTTTATTTAAAAAGTAGAAGTGACCTTCATATCTTTTTGATGCATTCACTTAAAATGAAAAAAGAATACCCAGTGAGAAATGATAGTAAAATCAATTTGACGTCGATTTAATGATTTCGTCATCGATTCGACGTCGATTCCATTATCATTTCTTACTGAATATGGACGAAATCCATAGTTCGTTCTTAATTTCAAGACAATCTCAAGCAATGTCTTAAGATGCTAATATGGTTCTCTGATTGATCTTAATTTCATGACATTTCAAGCATTATAGCTTAAGACCATCTTGAATCTTGAGTAACGTCTATTAATTCCGCCCTATATATGTGATCAATATACATCCCCTTTGAAACCACGCACGCGCGCGTTCTATTTTTGTCTAAAATATTTTTTTTCTAAAATAAAAAAAAATATTATAGTTATTGGGGATAGGACATTAAAATGGTCTATTATATATTATATTATATAAAGTTTTGACTCAGTGTCAATTGCAAATATTTTGACATGCATATCTAATTGGTTTATTCGCTGTCCTTTACTAACATAGTATCAACCGTTTCGAGAGACCAACATTAATGGGATTACTTTTCAGGGGTTATCAACGCACTCATATCTCCGCACGCAGTTCTATCAGTTCCTCGAAGACCCTGGTGATGTTTTGTCTCCGCGTTGGAGATCAGTGATTAGCGATAAGGGTAATATACGATTGCACGTGACCGTACACTAATTCTCACTTTATTATAATTTTTTTTCGACCTTTGGATATTTTCTTAACATTCAATCAGTATTCGTGAACCCGGAGATATTTCCAATTACGCCAAATATTGTGAAAAATTGTTTTAACAAATGTTTTTTACAAACTTATTTAATTTTAAATAATCTTATTCCTTATAATTTTAAATTATATAATCTTATTTCTTATAAATTTAAGTTGCACAATCTTATTCCTCACATTATAACCTTCAAAATAAAAAAAATCGTTCAATTATGTTAATGTTAAGCACAAAGATATTAATTAACTAGTGTTGTTTCCGTTAGATATTAAATTTTTCAACGCTTGTAAAGATGTAGGTAAATTAGGGATTAAATAAAAAGAATATTTAAATAATAAAAATGTTTCTAAAATTAATGAGTTTCATTTTATTAGCCTTTGAAAAATAAGAATCCAGCAAACCCACAGTTAGAACATGTAACATTTTTTCATGACGATACTTAAGAGGATCCTAAAGCCGTTTGTGTTACCAACTAAATCATATAATTTTTGTATAACAAATACTTTTTTTCTCTTTTACAGATTCGAAAATCTTTTATTCCAGGGTTAAAGTTTACGCATTAATTCGTGTTTGTGAGGTAGAGTTTATGCTGAGAACGATCAAAAATTTCGAAATCGATATATGTTTTTTCTTAGTGTCTCAAGCTGTCAAAGTTCGTGACAACGTTTGTTTGATACAGAAGTTTCGTAATCTGTACTTACAAAATAGTAATCCACAAACACGTTTGCACGAACAAATAACATCGAATTCTTAGAATTAGACTTAGACACTTTATTGCGACGAATTTATTATATGAAAATTGACACGAACGTGCGACTGAGTGTATCATAGGTTGAAATATTGGTGTGGTAGTATATAAGACTATAAGAGGGTCCGCACAAAAAAGGAACAGAGAATAGAAAAGAGAGAATAAGAATTTTAACCTATCAGAAATCCAAAAGGATAGTACAAAAATAACTTAAGCATTTTAAGGAAACAATAAATCATTAGAGGATGAACAACCTTTGGGTTGTCCATTTGTTATTGAAGGATAAACTACAATATATGTGCTATAAATCCACGAAAAAAATATGTAAACGTTACGAATAAAATTACTTTTCAAAAAAGTTCAAAGTGTTTAAATTTTTATCTAAAAATCCGCACAAACTTTTTTCGATACTCAACACAAAGAAGCAGCAAACACAGGTTATTGTTTTACATTCTCCTTCTTATATTCTTACTTTTTCACGGAGTATTTCAACCTACAGAGAAATTATTTTGAAAATAAAACAAGATTATAGTAAATTTTTCGAAATTGACACTTACGGTCGTCGAAATCAAATTTGTTCTCCACCTCCACCGGCGACAAAGTTGTAGTATTCTGAGCTACACTAATATTCCCTTCCTTTTCGGGCAAGGTAGACATCATTTGGGCTGTGTATGCCAACATTATCATCTCGTTAAGGAAAGACATGTTGGAATATTTTTTGTACTAACAGATATTCATACAATCTTCACGTTGATGTATGTATATAACTTACACTTTTTACAATATCGAGTTCTTTCGTATTACGATAATTTGATCGTATCATACATATTGTTGCACCAAATACTAAAATAATATTGCAACATTAGGCGTCTTCATAAAAACAAGTAGAAACCTTTGCACTGTTATTTATTTGTCGAGTAAATTATGTTATCACAGTGTTCTGATGTTAACTTCATGCGTTAACTTCCAATGAAAATAAATTATAGACGATACGTGAAGAATCTCTTTCTTTATTACTTCACTTTTCTTAATGTTAAAATTTGAACCTTATCACTTCACTTTCTCTCGAAAGTTAAAATTTGAATCTTCAGAACTTTCGTGGTCAGTCGAAGATGGACACTTCGCTTTAAATACTACAGAAATATGTTGCGACGTCCTTGGCGTCGATTCTACGAAGATCTCGTGAGTTCTAAATGTCTGTCTCGCCGACGGGGCAATTCATCAGTGCCAGCCACTATGTAAGCCGGATGATAAGAAGTAATAATAATGAAAAAATCGATTGACGCAAAGCGCCAATGATAGCACTCGTGTCGGTGGCTGTCTCGATATTGAGCGTTCGTTTCCAAATAAATGAAATTTTAATAGTGCGCGCATTCAGTCGCGCGGCACACTAATTGACTGTGATATTTCAAGTCATTAGTGTTTTCTCGATTCTTCTGGAAATTCTTAATTTTTATATTTAAGCAATTTTCTATTTTTAAATCTATAAAATTATCACTTTTTCATGTAGTTTCGATTTTTTTTAATGATCTTTAATTTATGTAGTTTTAAACTTTCAAAAAAAAAAACACAATTTTCAAATCACACTTATTGCTGTGAACAATTCCCTTTTCGATCGATCGCTAAAAATTTTCTATCATCCGACAGATTGATTACGTGAAGAGAAGAATCGGTTAGCGATGACACGGTCACGGTCAAGCGTCGTCGATGAACTGCAGTCCACTGATCGGCCATGTACTAATCACTCAAATTTCTGCTGACCCAACTGAACATCATATGTTTTCGTTTCACCCCACTCCTCGAAGAGTTCAACTGGAAGCTTCTCTTTCTCCGAGCGGTCCGGTTTCAAAATGGAAAGATGAGACAAAGATTACTATATTATTTTAAGATTCTTTTTCTTACAAAAGTAGAATCACTCATTTTGACAGTGAGGTGACATTGTAACATATTGTATTATATTTGAATGAAAAACAAATTTTGGGATTGCTTATATCAAACACATAAAAAGTAATTATGTTTTTTTATATTATTAAAGAGAAATTTTTGGAATTGATTTGTAAAAACTAAATATAAAAAATTTTAGTTTAAAGATAATCAACAATTTAGGTTATGGAAGTTACTTATGTTTCAAGTTTATTTTTAATAATTTTATCGATATTCTATTATGGTCTGTTCATTCGATACAATTATCTTCTTTACTCTTTGCTTTTTGTCCTCTTCCTTTGTCGATAATTTTATTGTTAATTAAGTTTTCTTGTCTTATTTAGAAAAAATATATTTCCTAAATGTTACATTTGAGGTAGATTACATTTAAAGTATTTCTAAAATAAAAGATGGTAGTATTGTATAAAAAAAGATGATTTTATCTCTTGGAAGTTATATTATTAATTCAGATTTCAGATCGTTTTTGGAATCATAATATATTTTACAAAATAAATAATATTTGTTATTTTTTATAAAGGCTTTTTCTCGAAAAACAAAGCGTTGAACAAAAATAGCTTATTCTATATTTTTGACTTATTTTTGTACAAGAAATCTCTTTCAATCCAGTTATATTATAAGTTTATTCTGTATTTATAACTAATTAATATATTTAAAAAAATTTACAACTTGTCACAATCTATTCCGATACTTATTTCCTACGTGGAAGATTATTAAAAATATTACCTTCTAATATTTATTAATGTGAAATAAATAAATTATAATTTTACATTAAAAATATTTATATTATACGTACACAGCTTTTGAGAAATCTTTTTGCGATATCCGTCTAATATATAAGTTGGCTACAAAAAAATCATGAAAGAAACGTAACGGTAAATCCCATATGTCTCCCATGTGTATGTGTGTAGGGTGATTTTTAAGTAAGTAAAAAAAATTAAAGGGATCCTTGATTTATTTAGAAACAAAATTGTATGAACACATATCCTAAATTGCTTCATTTCCAAAGTATAACATATTAAAGTTGAAAAAAAGATGAAAGAAATCTGGA
This sequence comes from Acromyrmex echinatior, assembly GCF_000204515.1. The sequence continues at coordinate 918,335 of NW_011627004.1, read as the reverse complement.
AAAAACTCTTAGAAATATTTTATTTACTAAGTTTGTGCGAGTATATATGTAGTATCATGTTCCAGGAAAATCATTTTATACTGATAAAATATTTTTACATACCTAGGACACGTATAGATAATATGTACTTTGAAAATAAAACAGTTTAAGACATACATTCACAAATTTTGTTTTTCTAAAATAAGCAGAGAAATATCCTTTTCAATTTTTTGCACTTACTTAGGCATCACTTTATATATTGACATAAATTGATATAAAGCGCAGAATTTCAGAAGATATACTTATTTAGACATTTCAGTAAAAGACTATTTATTTTTTTCATATAACAATATCTCGTAGATATATCCCAGTTTCTTCATTTTTTTCTTCAAATATTGAACTCGAGAAAAATCTGTCTAAGTTGACTGACACTTTGTGAGTAACAGCCGTTCAAGGCGGATCATTAAGCGAAGCATTTCTGTCTGTTCTACGGAATTCAGAGAGTATTATCCAAAGTACCTCAAAAAGACCGCCTTTTTTGTGGCAACCGCCTTTTCGTGGAAACTTCATCTCCTCTCAGACGGTATGAGACGATAAATCTGCCGGTAGTTCAGCGGCTCGCGGCTAATTAAACCAGATCAAAGGCACTCAAGTGCTCGTTAAGTCGTTCCCGTTTTTCCTCCTCGTCCCAAGTAGCGCGACAACTGTTCTCCGCATCGTCAAGGTGCAGTATTACGATTGTCGTGACATGATCGCGTGCATAAGAGACCGTGTTACGAGTTTTTGCAAGTAAGAGCAAAAAAAAAAAGCAAACGCATGTTCTTGTTGCATCGAGGTCAAACTTTGTTCCTGAAGATGAACAGGCATGTGGGAGTAATTCATGCACGTAAGAAATGCAATAAAAATTGACTTTCACGTGATTTTCAAGTAGATCCTTAAATGTAAATAACGTATTAATATTGCCAGTTGAAATACAATTATTTTAAGCGGCTTCTGGATGCTCAGTATTATTGTTTATACAATTATATTGTACGATAATTATTGTATAATACTACTCTTTAAACAATTTAAAGCAAATAGCATAGAAGCTTAATATAGTCTCCAGACAATCATTAATATTATGCAATATCAAATACTCCGATGAATTAGCAATTTAACTGAAGCAATAATATTAACTGTTTGAGGATCGCCTTAAGAATTACTATTAAGCTAAAACAATTTTATATAATAATTTTAATTCTAGTTTTTTACTTTAAATAGTTTTTTAGTTTATTGGGCAATATAAACGGTATGAAAAAATTGAAAAAATGAAAACGTATCAGCTGTATTTTTCGAACAAAGAGGTATACTTGTTTTTCGGATGAAACATACTTATTTAGTGAACCGATGGTGAAACTATTGTTCACGAGCCTCATTCAAAATCCCTTTGAAATAGGATACGAAGTGGGCTTCACGCGAGAACGGGATAACACAAAAGCTGTTTTCCGGCTAGGTATATCGAACCGATCGATATACGGGTGGGTCGAGAGCCGGTAACGCGCGCCATAGAATTGGCGTACCGCCCTATGGGGTGCCATCAACCCCGGGGTTCTGCCTGCGTAAACGAAACCTCGCATATATCTCCAGCATCCCCCTTCGCGAGTCACCCCCGTGGGGTGAAAATTCTCCTCCTGCTCGATCGTGAATCCCTAATACCTCTCACCCCCAAGATTCTCTTATGGTGCGAGCTATTACTTATTAAAACATTGGCGAGATCGCGTAGTCGAACGATGCGCCAGGTCCGCGGGACTCCTAGCTATTCCTGCGGGCTTGGTAGTTGAATCGTACGACTGTTGCATCGTGATTACTGCGAAAAGTATGAATGACAGCTGAGCGGAATGCTGGGGTTGCAACCCCTGCCATCACCGGCCTCATGCAGGATCTGCGTTCACAATCCTGTTTTTTTAAGCGCACCGTGTATCTACATTTGATCTCGTGATAGTTTTAATATGGTATCCACAATAATTTCAATTTTTTTAATTTTACAAAGAATATTTCCTTTACGCATTAGAAAATTTAATTTAATCTGCAATTATATCTTTTACATTAAATACACAAATATTTATGTGTTAAATAATTATATTTATTTTTATGTTGAAAATAATTTATGTTCATATTCATGATTATATTTATTTGTATTCATAAATTATATTTATATTCATAATTACATTTACATTTATACTATATCTTAACTAATTAACGTGTGATGAAAGACTGTGTTTCTCTTTTACGCGGCACGTTTAAGTGTTTTTATGAAAAGCATGAGAAAAGTTGCTAGTAAAACCGGTTTTCGCGTTTACACTTTAATCAATTAATTAGCTAAATTGCGATATTACATGCGGTCGTTTACCCCAAAAAAGAAGAAGGCAGCATGGAGGAGAAAAAAGGGGGATTGAATGAAGAGGTGTGCTCGTCACTCGCGCGTGGGTAGCCACATACACCACAACGTGGGTCTTTAATGATACGACGACTGCCGTCCCCCCTTTGACCTTGAAGGAGCCCTTGAAACACTCCTGACAACCCTTGCTACCCTGTTACATTGCCCTATCCAATCCCCATTCATTTACATGCGCCTCCGTGCAAGGCGACCTTCGGGCTCGGCCGAGCCACGAAGTGATTTACCTCGCTGCGCCAGCAACATAAAGCAACCCGCACGAAGCGCCGTTCAGTTAAATTGCTAATTATTCATCGGAATGTGGTCGCATTGCGATGTACTTAGCAGCAACATCGTATTTCGCAACGAGTCTTTACAGCTGTATATTTACGGTACAATTTATCTTCAAATTATAAAGCACCTGTAGATTGATGCATTAAAGATATGCATATATTATCAAATGATAATAAATAAATTGTTAAAAAAACATTGACAAAAGAAAAAAAGCCTAGTAAAACTGACAAAGAACTGAAATATGAGTATAGAAATTTTAGTGGACAATAAATCGATTATTTAATACTTATATTTCAGTTCTTTTGTCAGTTTTACTTGGCTTTTTTTCTTTCTTCAATGTTTTTTAACAATTTATTGTTAAAAATTTATTGTTAAATTATTAATCTTTTACTTAATTTCTCTGACTTATCTTTCAAAAAGCTGACCGGCGAAAAGTTCTCTAAATTGCATGTACAATTCGAAAATTTATATTAAATTGAAAATATTTTATATGTTCTAAACGATCCACCCTAACGTTTTATTACGTATTAATTTAATTTTATACGTATTAAAAGTTTTATACGTAATTTAACACAAGATGTTAAGAAGTAACACAAATATTATGTAAAAAATTAACACAAAAAAAGGACTAAACTTTGTAAATAAAAATTATGGATGCACATTTTTATTCATAATATTATATACTAAAATAATTTGTTTTATTCATTTCTTATAATTTACGTTTTGAAACACATTATTTTTTATATACTTATTTATATATTGTTTTATTTTATTACTAAAGAATGTTGAATATCACTTACGTAAAATTTAAATAACACAATTAAATATTATATTAATTAAATATTAAATTAATACTCGGGTGTGTAAAAATTTAACACAAAAGTTTTGACAAAGACTAGTTTTAACATAAATACAAAATATTGTTCACTGTGAAGCTGACGTTGAGATAAATGAATAATATTTGTGTACTACATCACGATGATGTAAATTTAATGTGTAGACCTTAAAATTTTTGTTTGTGTATAATATTTGTTCGTTGAAACATGCGTCAAATCTGACTGTACTTTGCACTTTGTTAATCTCCCGTTTAGTTAAATATGTATTTCGGTCAATGTACATCAGATAAGAATTACGTCGCGGCATAGGTCAATCGTGGCAAGATTTTCTTTTAAAAGTAGATAAAATTAGAAAAATCCATGTCAATAATTAATGTTTATAAATGCTTAATTGCTTCCTTCAATATGATATCGTAATGAACTCTGGACAAGTAGCAATTTCGCTCTGTGGAAAAATGTGTGGCAAAGTTCTGAGTTGTAAACTTGCAATGTGATGATATAAAACTATAAACTTTGACTTTGTTGTTCACTTTTTCAACTGATGAACCAGGATTTCCGCGATCTTAGAAATACACTTAATAACAGGTTCGCTACAATTTAAACATTATTCTAAATATAATATATATGTAGATAAATATGAAACAACATTTTGCACTTTTATGAAGTTTGTAGTCTTAGATTTTATTTTAAAGAAATTTAATTTTACATCGACAAAAAAAGAAAGCAAAGAATATAATAATGATATCACCTATGTACATTCATTATAAATTATAGCAAATAATTAGCGAAATAGAATGAAAGTTGAAGAAGTCTGCGACTTCGAAGAAAAAAATCACGAGCTCGTAAATTCACAAACTTTTGGAATCAATCTTTTACAATTCCTTTCCTTCGCAATTCGCAGTCTTCCCTTCGCGTTTCCTCCCTACTTCTCGAGCACGTACGCCTTTATAGGGCTCACCGATTTAAACCTTGTTCGTCTTTATGAATCCCTGTTCTATTCGCCGACACGTGTCCGTCTGGGGTTGCGTAACCCTTTGAACGTGCGGCTCGACGTGCAAAACTGCGACACACATTATTAATCGCACGATGTCGTAGAAAAGTTAAATGAGAAGTTAAGCTAGAAGAAAAAAAAGGAACATACAAAACCAACTTCATTTTTTTTATCAGGCGAACATGAGAGCGGAGAAGCGAGGCTGCACGAATGTTACGCGACGCGATGCGACGCGACGCGACGCGACGCGACACGCCGTGGCGGTGCGTACGTTGCGTATAGTTTCATACGGTTCCATATCGTTGACCAAAGTGAAAACCACTTCCGCCTGCGTGTTTTACGAATACCAGCTGTATGTAAAGGTGCGCATATACCGTAACTAGAATTATACATATATATTGTTCCACGTTTAATGATCGACCTGGAGTGAAATTTTTGTAAACAAAAATTTGTATCGCACATCTCATTTGTCTTCATTCTAAGGAGTTTAAATTTAATTAAAGATCTGCGAAATCAAAAATAAATGGAAAAGTCTTATTTTTCAGATAGTTTTAAAATGTAACGTTTAAATAGAATTTTTATTTAATGTTGAATTTTTATTTAATTATATATAAAAATGAAGAGGTAAACTTTTCCACAGAATAATTATGTATCACCTGTCTTTGAGTCCGAATCTATAATAGGTTTTTAAGCCATAGAAATGGACAAATCACAGTCGATTATTCTCGCGTTCGACTGCAATTGGTCAATTTCTTACGGCTTAAGGCTTAAATCATCTATTGTAGATCCGGACTTAAGGAGCTCAAAGGAGTTCTTGCGAAATTAAAATCTCAATAAATAGATTAGTCTTATACGTCAGCCAGTTCTAAAGATGTGTCACTCAAATAGAATTTTTGTTTAATGTCGTTAATATAACATTTATATATAATTTTTACTTAATGTTTATTAAAAAATAGAGAGACAAACTTTTTCGTAGAAAGTTAATAGTTATTATTTATCGTCATGTATCATCAGTTTTCAAATTTTAAGGAATTTAAATTTAAGGATATCTCGCGAAATCAAAATTCAAATTAGTAGGAAATCTTATATTTTAGCCAATTTTGAAGATGTTATATAATTTTTATATTTTTTATTTAATAAAGTTTTAATAAAGACGCGAATTTTTCCATAGAAAAATGGTCTAGCCGTGCAGTCCTTCCATGAATGTATTCAACTCGCTTTGATTTTATTTGCGATAGCTTTGTGCACTAACACAAAACTCATCATATATAAATGAATTTAATTTAAAAAATAATTTTTAAAGACAGAGAGAGAGAGAGAGAGAGAGAGAGAGAGAGAGAGAGAGAAAGGGGGGTCACACACAATTATTATGAATGCATCGATGCACGTGAGAAGATGCACGATAAAAACCGGTAAAACGAACTAACATTTTAATATCAATCACTTTTACAACGTCACGCAAGCGATGTGCATTTCGCGATAAGCAATTTTCTCTTCATAGTCATGGATCCGGAAGAAAAAATCCTTTCCTATTATAATTACACTATTATTTTTATGATAATTTTACCATTATATACATACATTTTTATGATAATGATATAACTAGTGTATATCATTTTAAATTCCTTTATAATTTTAGCAACTCCAGCGCTTATGTACAAACGCATATATTGTTGATTCAAATATAGAAATAAATTCGAAATATAGTTTTTGAATTTTAATAATTTAGTTCGCTCAATTATAAATTATAAATTATATTGCTTCAATTATAAATTACTTCGAATAGCATTATCTTAAGAAAAAAAAATGGATAATTCTTATAGATAATACTTTTTTTATTTTGACTGATAGATTCGGAAAATTTTATTTTATCAATTATTAAATCATTAAAAAAGATTAGCTAATTTCACGTCATAGAAAAATAATTTAGACTTCCATTCTGTAACTCTATAAGTGGCAATAATCTATTAAATAAAATAAGCTAATTGTTTTTATTTTAACAAGTTGATAAGATAAAGTTTTCCGAACCTATTAATTGAGATAAAAAAATTATCTAGATGAATTCGTTTCTCTTGTCTCTACTAACATTAGGAATAATAATGCTATAATTCGAAATAGTTTATAATTGAGTGAACTAAATTATAAAAATTTCAAAATCTGTATTTATTAGTCAATACATGATTCACATAGTTTTTTTTGTGTGGATGGAATTTGCGTTTAAAATTATAATTTATATAAATATGTCTTCATGAAATTAAAATACTGTAGTTTATATTATTCCTCTTAGGTGGAGATGTGCAAATGTTATATTTATTAGTTTCTCTAACCATTCAGATTTAGTCAGAATAACTATAAAATAATCTATTCAATAAAAAAAAAAACTGTCAGAGTTTTTTATCATAATTTACATAATTTTTATTTAATGATTGCAGCTAAAAAACTTATAAATAACTGATGATTTAAGTAACTATAACAATAAACATTATTTTTAAAAGCCAGTAACTTGTAATAGTAATTTGTAACAATAATTACTTTTTAAATAAAAAAACTATAACTGTAACTAGTTCACAAAGTAAAAAAATTCCCAATCCTGTTAATATATTAATTTTATTTTCTTCACTTTTTGTATTTAATTGACCTCTAATTAATCTTTATTGTAAAGCTGATGTTTAGATTTAGTAAAATTAATTCTACATGTAAAACTTGTATGATTTTCATTTTATATACATATATATAGTTGCTGCTACTGTCTTTTTCTTCAGATGCATTAGATCATGATAAATATATGATTAAACCGCTTCTGGCGTTATATCTTCAAAGACTGCCATTGCGCCATTGCCCTTTCGATAGGGATTATGGTGCAACAGTCAGGACCGAGAGTCCCCAAAAGACTTACGTGCGTGTTCTAAGACCCTGTGAATACGGCCCTTCGCGTGATGGCCCTAAAGGGGTCAATGAGCGCGTGACTCGTTCTGCTCGACGCGCGATTGTAATTCAACGACACGCTCGGCACGCGCCTCGTCGACAATGGTGTCGCCGTTGAAGGGAAGTCAGCTGGTGACACCGATTAGGAGAGCATATCTCGAGGAGTGCTGGATAGGCCGCGCTTGAAATTCAATCCTGATAATTTCCATTTTTAAAGAGATTTGCATAACACGTTGATGAACAAAGCCCAGTTCGATTATTCCATCTTGCTTCTTCTTTTAATTGTCGATAACTATCAATCGATTTAGCCAAATGTGCAAAGAATATACACATTAGAAAATTTGTATTAAATTTAATACAGATTTGTCTAAAATAATCCATTCAAATTTTTTATCGATTTTAAGATGAATATGTTAGAAAATAATATAAACGCTATGTAAAAGAAGTAACATAAAAAATATACTTCGACACAATTTGAAAATAAATTGTAGAAGTATATTTCGTCAACAAAATTAATATTTGTAAAATTATTGTATGTTAAATTAACACGTGCATTTAACTTTTATTCTATCTCAAAGTTTAGGTTTGGAAACTACATCATTTTTATGTTGTTTGATTACTTTCTCATAAGTTGTGTTAGTTTGATACGTATCGAATTCCAATTTTCAATTAGAATCAAAGTTTTTTTTTTTAATAAAACAATATTTATTAGAAACTCAGAATCTTTCATCCAAAGAATAGGAAGTGAAACTTTTTATGAAAAGTGTAATTTTATGTAGTGTCTAATTCCACTAAGATTTGGTTTTATATTATTATTGTCTTTAATTAGCATTATGTATTTATAAATTCTCTGTCATGTATAATATTTCTGTCGACTTTATAAGAGTCAGAAATAGCGTTCTTATATTTTGTGTTCTATATTAAATTTTCATTGTAATTAACGATTAAACATGTTATGTTTATAACAGGTCGATATCGTCGTTTTATTAAGTACTCTTATAAAACAGCTAAGAGAATTGTTCTCAAAAATTTGTTGACCGGTTTATAGTATCCTGTTAAACTTCAACGCTGATTTGACTTTCACCTCTCGAAGCCCTTGGCAAAGTCGTGAATAACCGGAAACTACTTTCGTCGTTGAATCGAATGTGTTTTATCAGATATATCTCTCTCATCTATACAGAACGCTTTATATCAATATATTATAAGTTTCAATTTTCAATTTCGCATATTAATTATAATAATTATCGCATATCTGCTTATTTATGCAGTTTTAAGAATCACAATTTGCATAAACTCTGTAACGTTACATAATACTATATATATATATATATGTGTATTAACAAGTTTGCAATATACATATTACGCGTATATTACTGCTTTCATATTGTGTTTCGTATTCGTTAATTAATGATGAATTCGGTTTCTTGCACTACACTGAATTAGTACACATTAAAAGCTTTTATGCAGCTTTATACAGATAAAATATCTAAAATGTGGCATACACTGTTAAATTCAATGCCAAATGGTATTCAATTTGAATTATTTTTAATTATTTCTATATAGCCACTATTTTTCCATTTAATATGACACTAATTTAATTAAAACAGTGAAGAACTAAAAAATAAATTTAATTTAAAGATATACATATAGCTTTACAAATACATTGTATTATATTAATATTTATATGTTAAACAAATGTATATAGAAAATCTGAGTTTATAATATTCTATTTTTATTGAACAACGTACTGTTATAATATATTTGTTACAATTTGTATTGTTATAAATTAAAATTTAAAACATAATTATGAGAATCTCAATTCCTTTATGTAAGTATTTTCAGTATTTAAACGATTTGTAAAGTTTCATTACGATCTGCAGTTACAAAGATTTAAAAGAAATATTTCGTTTTTACAAAACGACTAATGTCCGAATCGCAATGTAACTTTATATAAGTCATCTTGAATACTTAAAGTACATACATTAAAAAATTGTAATATAACAAAATAATAACAATGTAAAATAATGACAAAAATTCAGATTTCTGTCATTATTTTCTAATACATTTTTATACGTTTCCATTAGAATAAAGATGAAAAATATAATATTACTTATTATCATTGAAATAACTTTTGATCTAGATAATAAATCATCGCTAAAAATTTTATGTATTACTTTTAAATGCGATCTAGAATAATTTATAATTTTTTCAGAATTCTTTTATTTTGAATTCATTAATCATATATTCTTATGCCATAATTAAATTCTTGGCTGAAATTTAGTTCGTTATTTCCAAGTACATACATATGGATATGTTCATTTTAAAATTAATTCAATCATAGAAATGGATTACGTTTTGATATATGTGAAAATTAAAAATAACAAAATGTCATTTAATTAAATTCGTTTAGCATTGCTCTTACGATAATTAATAATGTTATATAATCAATTTTAACATCAAAATAATACATGTATATTAAATAACGTGATAATATCAATAATATCAGTTGGCATTTAATTATTTCGAATATTTATATGCTTTTACATTGAACTTTACTGATTTCATATGATTTAATATATGCAGCTTTTAATATATACTAATCCAATGTGATACAATAGGCGACTGAATTTGCTATAAGAAATCGATGCGACGATGTGGTGTGGGTGTTGCAAAATGAAAGTTTCGCGTCGCGTCGCGTCGCGTCGCGTCGCATCGGCCGACTCTTGCGGACGAGCGTTTATTACATTAACGCATCCTGGAAAGTTCGTAAATACACTACGGCAAGAGGCCGTTATGGGCGCCTGGATCCCTTCTCAGGACTGCCGAAGGGCTCTCGCACGTGTTTCGACCAGTCCTTTCTTCATGGTTCCCTAGTAAAAGTGCGTAGGCGTATGCCCTTTAGGGATTAAGAGTCACGGGGTCCCCCATAAAAGGGTTCGCTCAGGAAACTCGCGCTGAGGGTGTGTCTTGCGGAATTTCGCGACCCCGGGGTTGTCCTTCGCGAGATCATGGGTTCCTGTTGCGTTAGTTTATCTTTAAATCAGAGCGTTGAGCGGCCGTCGCCCATAGCCTTGTGTTTACCTCATGTCATCGCCGACAAAAGGGCTCGTCATTGTCATCCTAGCCGCCCGCGAGAACGAAGATCCAGGCTCTCATTGGGAGCGTGAGACGACTGCGCATGAATACTAATTGGCACCGAGGAAGATGGAATTAGGCAATCATCTCTGCGTGGAGGGTACGCGTGTAGGAGGACACGAAGAGATTAGGGCGATTAAGGGTCCCTAAAGTGGAATTGTGGGACGTGGGGACGATGTCGACGTACCTTCGTACCTTATGAATTGTAAAATCGTTGAAAGCGGCAAACGAGAGGAACCGCCGCGCTGCTCGGTTCTTTTATCTTTCGCTGAAATGGTTGGAAATTGAACGGAACGCAGAACGAAAATGGACCGATCGCGAAGGTAATTAAGATTCATTTTTATACTACTTGGATGATAGTGCACTAAACGTCAGCGGGTGTTTGATTTTTTTATCAACTTCCGGATGACTCGATCAGGAAATCATGGCGTGATTGTGGCTCGCAACTATGACGGCTCGGCTAGCATGAAAAGTGGAACACGATTCACTATGGTACGCTTATTTCCAATTTACGGAAATCTAGTTTTACAGACAATATTCCTTTTTCTCTGCTTCGCGAAAGTGACACGCTCTTGTTGATTTTTCGCTGAAAGAAGTAGAAGCATATATATTTTTAAATAAAATTTTATAATAAAAATAATTATTTATTAATTACTAAAAAAGTACATATAATACGTCAAGCATATAAAAAAGTATCAAATGTTATATCCTTAAAAAAAAATTTTTTTTCTTGATATTTAAAAAGTAACTAAATCCAAAAATGGATATAAAATCAATGCAATTATGACGTATACGTTAATGACATTGCAATCTTTTTTGATGAAACATTTAGCTAATTGCATCGATGTCCATTTTTATTCAGTTACTTTTAAAATACTAAGAAAATGTTTAATTTTGTAAAGGAGACATTTGATGCTTTTGTACTTGATGTACATTTTTTCTTTTGATACATGTAATTGATAAAAAAATTGCTTTTATAATTTCTTATACTTTTTATTCAAAGTAGAAGAACATAAAGATATTGAAATTAGAGATTTCTTCCGATTTGCGATACCTATGTAAATTCATTTGCGGAACTATTCTTACTCTTGTTGAATGATACTCGTAATTATGTGTCAATTGTCAGTTCCGCGCGCCAGTTTCACCCACACAGGTGAACGCGACGGTTTCGTTGAAAAATCGGTACGTTAAAAAGTGCGAGTTTTTTTTTTCGAGAAAGGAAGAACACGGAATCAGGAAACCATGGAGACTCCAAGGTGCGCAGAGAGAAACGCCCTTGCTGCGGTTAGCCGAACCATCGCGGGAAGTGCGTCGCGTCGCGATTGGCCGCGGGCTTATAAACCCCACCATAAAATTACGTTTGCCTCGTGGCAAGGCAAGACAAATCGCCTGGATGTCAACGATACCAGGAAATCATGATCAGGTCGCGACGGCCCACATTTCTGGCGGGATCGACGCGAGAGAAGTCCTTTTTTTCATCTTGACGCCGATCTTTTTCTCACCTTAATCCTCACTCTGGCAATCGAGTCTTGACTTTATATTAGAAATGCAGTAACGATCAATTCTATGTTGCGTGTCAAATTATTGCATCCAAAATATTATTGGCAAACGCGATTTGTTTTGCCAAATTATTAACTCTCAAACGATATAATAATGTCCAATTGTACTTAATTTGATTCATTCTTAATTATTTTTACAGATCATCGCAGCTTCTTCTCTATATAACGTTGATTTAAAATCATTGAAAGAAAAGATTGGCTGAATATGACATAACATTTCAAACAATTTAACTTAAAATGATGTATTAAATTTCGAAATTTAATTTCGAAATTTAGTTTATTATTTTTTAATGCATTAATAATTGTTTACGTTATAATTAATCATAGAAGTGAATTGATATTACATTTTGACGCATATGAAAATTAAAGATAATAAAATATTATTTAATTCAAGGAATGGAACTGCCAGTGCTTCTTTGATATTTAATAGTGATCCACTTCAGATGTTTTTTCGAAGGCTGGCACTTCTAAAATTTTCAAAACTAATCTACCTGGCAAATTTGAATACATTAGGATACCCTTCTTCTTTGGCGTAAAGGACAATGTTAATCGTCATAATGTCATATTCAAATGTGTAATATTTTTTGAAACGTTCGACTATGATATATTTTATTTTAATTCAAAGTTTCTTTTTTTCTCGGAACAATATTTAATTTAAAAAGTCTTAATTTTTCACCTTTTATCTTGATTTTTAAACAAATAAAAATTAAAAAAGAATGATATTCCAAAATTCCTGTTTTCTTCTTTGTTGTAACTTTTCTAAATTAGTAATGATGTGAATAAAAATTTGTCGTTATTCTTTAAAGTTTAGCGTTTTAATTTTAAAAAATTGGTAACAATACATTAATTTTTATAAAAGTTATTAGCAACCAAAATTAGGTTAAATATGTCATGAATGTGTCGTTTCTGTGATAAGACGGATAGCGTATCTCTTATAATAAACTTGTTTCCGCTGATATATAAATATGGATTATCTCGGTATGTACCGTTCGGTCGAAAGCATTGATCCCTTTCACAACGATTTTTTTAATGATTTTTTTACGACGAGAGTCTCAGCGAATACGAATGCCCACGTTACAACGGTACACACAAAGCCATGTTCGCTTATCGGAGTCTCTCGCCTGTCATTCGTTCCTCTGACGCGACGCAAGGCGCAGACGTCGGGCGGAACAAGAAGGGATCGATAATCTTGGACAGAAACCGGGAACTCACCGAGGGTATTAGGATATTATGACTGTGAAATACATGACGTGGCCCATGGCCAGCTTCCTGATCTCCTGGGGATCACTGACGCCTGTCGGCGTTGATACCACGCGCTGGAGCGCTTATCGAGACGTGCGCGCGTCAGGCGACGCACACACTATCTGGATGACCATTTTCGCGCATACATTACAAGCTCACCTATACACTGTTATATACTGTTATATATCAAAGCAGCAATGGTAATTTAATTCTTTACGTCATGTATACACCCTGCCGTTGGTGGAGGAGCGAAGTAGTGTACATGTATTCCTCTCGTGTTCGGAGGAATTTGATGACATCCTTGTGGCCAGTCCCTGATTAAAGGATCTTTAATGCGCTAAGGAGCTTCTGTTTCCCCTAAGCATGATTTTACGAAATTTAAAGAGCTTCTCAATTCATGTGAATCGTGATCGATAACTTTGAAAAACAGCAAAAGTTTATAATCCATTTAAGTAAGTTTATTAAATATGAAAAAGCAGGGAACGGATAAATTAATTATTTATCTATGCGACTATATTTATATTTATTTATACCATTTTATTTAAACCGGCACTGCTCCTTTTAATTTTGTATTAAATACAATTTAATTTCTCATAATGAGATATATATGAGGAATGCCATTGCTTCTTGTTCTGTTGATGACGACTTTGACAATGATTTATTTTTAGATGTAAGGAGACTAATAATTGTAGTATTTGTTTATTTCGAAATTTGATTTTGATTCGTACCATTATTAAAAATTCAACTTTATTTATATTGTATAAGTCGTGAAAAGATAAAAGATGCGCACAGGTAAGTGTTTGTTATACAACTACACGAAGGACAAAATGTAATTTAACACTCCAATTCTTTTCGAAGAATACTCTAGAAATTTCTGATTTAAAATTTCTAAATAAGGAAATTTTATCTTTCTCGTTTCATCTTTCGAATTATCCCGTTATCCGAGTTATTTGAAAACTTATATCATCAATTCAAAACGTACGGTTCATCATCTGTCGCAACGTACGCGTCCGACATCTTTGTTTTTATAACTACGGAACACGTATAATCAGGATACCATGGTGTCGATGTGGCAGTGCTGTCTGTGACAGAAACGAGCGACAATGATGACGCCAACCGTTTCGGATTCCTCAGGAGCTTCGCTTGCGACGTGAGGTGACGCGTAATTCGCCGTTCTAGCGCAGCGAATTCAATTTGTCCCGGTTGAAGAAAGATAAATCGCGCAGATGTCAACGGTATTAGGACAACATGATCATAAAAGAAGAAGCCTAGGGGGACCAGCCGGCCTTCGAATCCCGCGGAAAATATGCGGTGGAGGCGACGATAAATCCCGTCATCAATCAGACGTCCCTTCTTGAAGAGAGAATCATCATCCAAGTGAGATGCCCTTCTTCATAAAAGATCGACATATTGTTTAAATGTCAAGAAACATTCTTCATGAAATGTGCTTCTGATTGAACGTAGTTATTATATTTGATGGAATTACGAGGATTCTTTTTTTATTTTTAACTTCTTCCAAATATTTAAATAATAGTAATAAATTTGTTCATTAATTTACAGCTATAAATATGTGAAAATATTCAATATTCATATTGCGATTATCTTTGTGTCTATCATTTTTATCATAGTCTTTTACCGATGTGATCACTTTCGACAATATGTATAGTAAGTAGTAACTTATTCATCGATGCGTTTTGAACTCGTATACATAATTTTGTTTTATTTGACATTTGGCTTTATTTATTATAATTACTATATATTATTTATCATAATTACTATATATTTGCTGACCACTCACAATGGTCTTATTGCCACTGCATCACTGTCTTTTTCTTACATTGTTTTATGAATCTGCATCGATCACACAAGGTACGATTACTTCGATCCCTCAAAATGAAAGTGATTTTCGGAAGCATTTTTAGCAAGGAACATGAGAAAAATAATAAAAAAAAATCCTCCAATCAACAGATACCAAAAAAATTAACAATTACAAACAAAAAAATATGATGAATTTCGCTACGTGTAAAAAGTGGGACCCTCTCTAGACAGGTATACTTTCTATACCGATTCGTACCCGAAATGTTGGCGTTATAAATCACAAACTCCCTTCGTACCGATTCACAAGATTATGCCAAATCTCAATTTGAAAAATTAATTGAAAAAAATTAGAAAGTTACATTCAATTATTAACTGATGTGTATATCTCTACGCAAGTCTCATGAAAGAATCAATTTAAAAAAAACAATAGATATGATATAAAGATAGAGTAAAGAAGACAAAAAAACTATTAAGAAAAAAAGAAGATCAAAGGACGTATAAATATACTAAATGTTACTAGACTGAGATTGATTTTCCGAGTAATTTTGGAATACATAAAAGCAACACAATCACAATTATTTGTTCGATAATGTTGCAAAGTCTAATAATTAATAGCTTTTATATATTTCATAATTTATTCATTATTTATTAAAAAATACTTTTTAATTTCATTTAGTTCAATCATTCATTTTAGTTCAATCATTTTAGTAAAATATACGCGGCCTCTAAAACACGCTTCCCTGCCGTACAGAACTCATTTATCGTGTCCTGCTTGTTATCGATCGTATTTGATGCCAAGATACCATTTTATCAAGATATCATAAATGAGAAGAAATTTGCGAAAGGCAGAGACTATAAGGTAATAATATAACCTATAGCAAACCGAAAATATAAATTTGCTTATTCTTATTGTTTAAATTTTTTATGTTCCATGGGTTTTAAAGTACAGCGAAAGAACACTGCATTTGTTCTGGAAGAATATTATATTTAGCTTCTTAGTGGATTTCAATTTCTTGGGGTAAAATTATCACTGAGAAAGTAATTTTCTAATTTTTATCTTATTCAAAAAAAGTGTACAATTACATTCTAATTTGAAATTATTTTAACGTTGAAATTCCCTTAGGTTGATTTAAATAAAGAATAGTACTCATAATATATGTATATATATATATATATATATATATATATATATATACAATATATATATATATACAATATATATATTATATATATATATATATATATACACATTAAACAAATGTTTTAACGGATTAGCAGTTATAATTATTCCATTATCTTTTTACAATGGTAAATTGTTACGAAAGACTATCTCATTCAGCGTTATCTTTTACAAAATCCCTACTAGTACCCGAATGTTCGTGTCACCAATAAATATATTTCTCTGAATCAGGGCTGAGTTGAGGAATTATGCGTGAAAATTGCTACAAAATCAGTAAATTGTGCAAAATCAACAGCAATTTTTGAACAGTAATTGTTTTTTATCTGAGCGATGTTCCTATGACACCCCGGACGGTTGTCCAAGTCATATATTCCACAGGAGAACGGTATCGATCGTGCAGCAATCCAGAATATCGTTTTAGGTATTAAGATATTATAAGCGAGGAACAACTTGCAGAAAGTAGAGACCGTAATATAAGGTAATGCATGATATAAGCTATAGCAAACCCAAAATGTGATTTGTTTATTCTTACTGCTTAAATTTTTTATGTTCCATGGGCTTTAAAATACAGCGAAAGAATACTGTATTTGTTCTGGAAGAATATTATATTTAGCTTCTTAGTTGATTTCAATTTCTTGGGGTAAAATTATCATTGAGAAAGTAATTTTCTAATTTTTATCTTATTCAAAAAAAGTGCAACAATTACATTCTAATTTGAAATTATTTTAATGTAGTTGAAATTTCAAATGTTTTAACGGATTAGCAGTTATAATTATTCCATTATCATTATTTTTACGATGGTAAATTGTTACGAAAGACTATCTCATTCAGCATTATCTTTTACAAAATCCCGACTAGTATCCGAATGTTCGTGTCACCAATAAATATATTTCTCTCAATCAGGGCTGAGCCGAGGAATTATGCGTGCAAAATCGAAAATTGTTGCAAAATCCGCAAATTGTGCAAAATCAGCAGCAGTTTTTGAACAATAATTGTTTTTTATCTCACTGACCGACCATGACACTTTCCATGACACCTCGGACAGGTCACCTATTCCACACAAGAGGGGGTATCGATTAATACTTGGGTTCAAGGATACCGTTTTAGATATCAAGATCTCATAAGCGAGGAGTAATTTGCAGAAAGTTGAGACCGTATTGTAATGATATATGCTACAACAAACTCAAAAGATTAATTTATTTATTCTTACTCCTTTTACGTGTTAACGTGACTTAAACGTGTACTTAAACGTTTTGTATGCCATAGCCTTTATTTCTTTATGTTTTTCTATATGTATTTGCTTTAGAGTATAGCGAAAAAGGTTTCATTTGTTCTCAGAGGATATGAGTTTCTTAGTTAATTTCAATATTTTTGGATTATAATAATTTTTGAGAAAGTAATCATTTTCTAATTTTCATCTTATTCAAAAAGAAACAAAATAGTACTTATAACTTAATATACACATCAAACACGCAAATAGATTAGTTGTTATAATCATTCCAACACTTTTTGCGATGTTACTCTTTGGATTGTTACTGAAAGACTATCTTACTCATTTGATACTTTCTATACGACCCCGACTCAGGCTTGAAATGTTCACGTCTCAATCACAAACTCCCCTCGTCGATGGTTCGCCCCACCTCTTATTGATCGGACGAGACCCAAGAGATATCAGGCTATCATAAGCAAGGAGTAATTTGCAGAAAGCGGGTGCAAGGAGTGAATGATCGCGGTGGAGTTAGCATTTGAAAGGAGCATGAGAAGAGAAGACAAACGCAAAGTGATTTTCCCTGGCTTATCCGCCATATATCCGTGTTATTACCTACTCCTGAGTTCGTATTTGTTCTCATTACGTGTATAATGTGCGAAACGGAAAAGAGAAACCGGGGAATCGATAGTCATCTCAGTGGTTATTCCGAGACCATCCTCTCGGGAATAGCGAGCCAACACGCGGCGAGTCGAGCTCGGGGGTGGAGAACGGAAAGGGGACGGCTTCTGGCACCGACGATCACGGTTCTCTTTCTCCTTCTCTTTCTCTTCCTCTCTTTCTCTCTCTTTATACCGATCGTGGACAGCGAGTAGCGTCTTGGCACGCGTCAAGAAAGCCGAGGACAATGGAGCGACTTCTCCGTGTCACAGGGTAATATGAGCCTGGAGAAATCACCGAGTCGATCGATCAGCACGGGACACCACCCTGTCGCGTCCGCGACCAAGGAGGCCAACCGCGACCTAGGTCAATTAATCGAGAATAAAAGAATCTCGGTGTGCCGTAACAGGACAGCATGTCCGCTCCGGTCGTCGGCCACGATCGATCTCGTCGTGGTCGACGCGGATGGACGACGTGGGGGATATCGATGGGCGTTGGGTCGCCCTCCGATGACGTCACGGATACGATGATTCAGGCATGCGTCAGCGATGGCTGCCTATCGCCTCGTTTTGTCAGACCTTGCCAGAGCTCTCAGTCTAAACTCTTACTGTTAGACTCTAGTTTCTAGTTTATCATAATATTTAACTTTCGACACGCAAAAGCTTGAAATGACAAAGGATATTTGTATGTTTTATTTGCTTTAACGATTTTAAGGCTCTGTTCGCTCACTATGCTATATATCTCAAACTGTGAAGTTAGAAAACATTATGAAAATTCTTGTAAATTATATTTGAATAGAAATATTTTTCAATAAAGTAACATTTGTAATAGAATAAATTTATAAAAATATTCAAACAAAACGTCTTATTTAAATTGTATTATGTTTCAAAATTTACAGCTAAATATATAAACAGCTAGCTAGGAGTCCTCGTAGTCCTCGATTTATATATTTGATATTTATACTGAAAATTATTTTTTTCGTTTTCCGGAAGAAATTACATTATATTTATTTCTATACATATATTATTAATTTGTCATAGCTGTAAACATAATTTATTTCATTCTGGTTATGCAAATTCATTGTATACATATATTGTTATTTATTGATCAATGAAAAAGGAGAGTTTCCGATAAATTTTAAGTCAATTTTATAAATTGAGTTAATAAGTGTTGTTTTATTGAAAGGTACTTTCCTATTTTGCGAGAATTTTTATAGTTTTCTCTCTTTTGACATCACAGTTTGAGATAGTATAGTAGAGTTGAGTAAACAGGAGTCAGGAGCTTTAAGGTGGTACCTATAAAATCAAAACAATTAATGTTCATTTTTACTAATACAAATTAACTTTTATTTCAAGTTAATTAATCTTTAGCTTTTTTAAATTCTAAAATTAGAAGAAGAAAATTCTTCAAATTAGAAAGTAAGTTAAATTGAAATTAAAGTTAGTCTACATTGAAGGAAAAGGAGTAATTGTCGGTATTCCTATCCGACGCCTGGTAATTCTCTTTCCCAGAGAGACTACCGTGAGGCGTGGTCGCGTGGCCTCTGTGGGGTGGTGAAGCTAATTTAAACCATCGAAACAGTCGAGTTACTTCTCCGCCCAGATGCGGTCGTCTCGCCTGAGTGATTCCGCATAAAAGGAATGCGGTGACAACGATCAGGACGTCATAATGTCCGAGCATCTGAAGGTGCCGGGCCTCCGCCATCTTGCTGTCATCGGCAACAACCCTCGATAGGAGGGTCTATCCCACGACCGACTGCAGGCTATCGTCCGAGTACTATATATACGTATAATACACGAAAATGTTCGTCCGCGCCTTTCTGTGGAATCGATTTATTTAACTTGGCGCTCGGCATGATTGTTCTGCGGCGGCGAACGCGGAGGAAGAAGTTGCGAAAGGGTTGTAGGCGGTAACAAACCATTCATAGAAACTCTATCCGGCGATTAGGAACACGAGGAGGCGATTCGGCATTTGCTCCCCCTTTACGAATGCCGGCCGTTGCCGCTTCTAATTGCGGTGGTCCCTCGTCGGCTCGCATTCGGCACGACACGTTTGCTCGTCCGTGTGTATAAATCGTAAAGGATCACGGGCGTGGGTGACTTGAGGAAATTATGCCGATTAATATTAATAAAGCGCTGGAGAATAAATTCCACAGGTTAACAATCGTACAATCTAAGAAATTTATTCTTTATTGTAGATTGATTATTAAATACTTTATTATAAATCAACATATTGTAATTTATTGTTAATATCGTATAAAAGTATGATTTTAGTTCGGTAAACGAAATCATACATGGTCTTTATAGAAATTCAGTTTAATACTAAAAGATAATGATTAATTATCTTTTGAGTATTAAAAATACTGTTGTTCGGTTAAAATAAGTAATTAATTATTACTTACATTGAGAAAAATTTGTTTATTTGAAATTTAGTTGTATTTTATTTTATTTTTTTTTTCATTGGAGAATATATGTATTAAAGTATCAAATGTTTGACTTAAATACATACGTTCTTCATCGAAAGAAATAAAGAACTAAATTAATTTGGTCAAATAAATAATTTTTCTTCAGTGTAATATTTTAAGTTTCTGTAAGGTGATTGAATTTTCTGATAAAAACAAACAATTGCTTATCCGCTTCTCCAGATCTACTGCACGGATATAAAATTACAATTCTCTTTGAAAAGTAGAAGAACTGTATTTCTTGCAAAGAGAAAATTAACGTCGGCGCAATTAGCTTAATTGAAAACTAGAAAAGATACATGTTCCATAATGTAAGTTAACTTAATGTTTACAAAAATTATAAA
Organism: Acromyrmex echinatior; assembly: GCF_000204515.1. The sequence goes on along the minus strand of NW_011627004.1, from coordinate 897,291 downwards.
TCATAAAGAAATTATTTACAGATGTGTGCTAAACAAATCGTGAAAAATTAACTCTCCGGAAGAGTACATTACCATTCTGACAGTAACAAATGATACATGCAAGCACGTCTGAGGCTCAGATAAGATAATGTATAATTATGGCTGTTAGACGACGACCAGCTCAACTCCGATAAATGACTGTACACGGGTCACGCCTGCCCTTGTTCGACGTGTTATAGAGAAGAAAGGACTACCCCCTGTCGGCGCATGCAACCCTAGGATTTTCCACCAGTTTCCTTTGTTCGCGAGATTATCATTATATCCCATTATGTACGACGATTGGTGAACGGTCACAGTTCTGTACCGCAGTGTAATTGGATGGATTATTAACGGACGTAGGAGGATTATTGGCAGGGGAAACGAACTGTCAGGAAAGCAGAAAGCGAGGCGAAAGCCTATCGAGACGACCGATCGATCGTGTTGTACGTCCTTCTCTTCTTCATGCTGTATTATGTAAATGAAAACTGTGTAATAAATAGACATACCGTTATAAATTGAACTAGTGAGAATCAACGTGGAACAAATGGTGCGCAAATTATTTGAAAAAATATTTTTAATAATTCAAAGATGATTTAAGAATACAAGAAAGAAATTTTGAACTTTTTAGCCATTATTAGCAAAGAGAGCATACATTTTAGAATAATATCCGCATGTGCACGATTCTGAGTTATTAAAAATATTTTTACAACTAATTTGCGCACCTACAACTATTCTACGTCGATTTTTAATTTATTGCACGTTTTGAATTACCGGGAATCTTATTGTCTAAATTAGTGCAATAAATAGCTTTATATCTTAATGATTATTAGGCATAAATACGTTCTTTATACTTGGACGCGTCGCGTGGCAAAATATTAATTAATTAATTTGTTTTTATTCAAGCATATATACGTATATGTAAGATTTCTTTATTTATATATTTCAAATAGAAAATAGAATCTTATATACTTAGCTAGACATTCTTGCTCTTAATTAGCATTATAACCAGTTGAAATTATTACAGTTATCTTTCTCCCAATTTCTGCGTTTTGCACACATTCCGCGCGCTTTTTGCAGTAGTGCATTTAAATAAACATTTCCGTTTTATCGAGATCCTTACGTTTCATCCTCACTTATTGTACGTTCGCGACACTCGCCAAGGAGTTCGTTTCCGTGTCGTCTGTCATTCATCGCGAGAGTTTCCTCTGATTTTTTTTTCGACACCAGGACTGTATGGTGAGCGGGGGTGTGCGATCGTTCTATTTGGCGCGGCGATCAGGCGGAATTCGTTCTCTCCCTGAGTGTGGGTGGTTGGTTTCCAATCAATCGGCTGCTTCCGGCACTATCAGAGCAACATGAGCTGGCCGGGAAAATCGAACTTTCCTATCGTTTCCCGTTCGCGCGCATTTCGCGCGTGTGTGAAAAACGTGCGTGTCCCCGGTCGGCGATGCGTCGCTCCTGATAGACGGCGACGCGTCCAAGACTTTTAAAATCGTCCGAAGAAACCGCCGTAAGGAAATCGAGGGGGAGGGGACTCTGGGGGAGGACGGCTCGATCCCTCGATCCCACGTCGTACAGTCGCTGCGCCGCCTTCACATATGAGAACGATCGCTAAGACAGAAGGAAAGAGTTAGTCTTTCAAGTGCTTCGAGCCACACATCGCGACAGGGGCACCATGAAGCGGCAGAAGGTTTCCTAATATTCGGTGAGGTCGTTGGCCCCGAGACCGCCCCTCGATCCCACCGGATGGCAGATGGACAGCAGCCAGGAGAGCCTCGATATCCACGAACCCTCGCCATTCGGTTTATTGATTTGTTTGCGTGCCCGAATGCGCCAGGTAATCCCCACAGGGGATTCCGCGGACCTACTACAGGAGGTTTCTATTTCGGGTAAACTGCTTTCGCGGAGCGAACGAACACTGAGAGAAATACAAACACACCGAATGGTATATCATTTCCAAATCTGTCTTACACGTCAATGTTCAGTAAACGTTTTAATTTGAGAATTTTTACACTTTTTTAAAAACTAACGTTTGTTAGATTTTTTTCTAATAAATCACCTGCTTTGTACATAAAAGAATAATCGTCGTGCAAGAAAAGAAAGAAATATAGTTGTTGTGATAATTTATATTTCTATATTTTTTTATAGATATATATTTCTAACTGTAAATCAATTAAGGTAAGTACTAATATAAATTTCACAGTCGCACTTGATCGCGTATTCTTCTCGATTTAGCTTAAGAAATTCGAAGCTTAAGAAATTCTAAATCAGCATTTATTAATAATCTCTGTTATATGGCAATGCTAGAAAACGCTTTTAAAGAATTTATAGGCTTTCAAAAGCTAACGTATTGGTGATTAGATCTTTCTAGTAAATAATTACTCTATATACACAAAAGATAAGCAATCCTCGTGTACATGATAAAAGAATAAATTATATCATTATTACGATAATTTAGCTGTTCCTGACTACAAAATAATTAAGATACTAATATAAAATTCATAGTCGCACTTGTATTCATTTCAATATAGATTAACTTTAATTTCGGTTTAACTGATTCTTTATTTTTTTCTAATTTTTAGAATTAGAAAAGAATTAAAAAAACATACAGATTAGTTCAACCGAGATTAAAATGAAGCTGCTTTGATAGAAACATTAATCGCATATTTTTCTTAATTTTTAATTGATCTTTTATGAATTCTAAATCAGTATTCATTAATAATTTCTGTTCTATGGTAATGTTTAGAAAGTCTTTTAAAGAATTTATACTCTATCTCAGAAGTCAACGTTTGTGATGAAATCTTTCTTGTGAGTAAATCGTCTACTTTGTGTATAAAAGATTAGTATAATCTTCGTGTAAGTAAAAGACAAGACAAATTATATATATATATATATATATATATGATTAAGATAATCATTATTAATATTTAAGATATTGTTTCTAATGATAAAACAATTAAGATATTAATACAATATTTATACACTAAAAAGAGAAGTGTTTAACTTAAAAATATTAAAATATTTTGTTCCTGTCTTTATTTTTTAAACACTTAAAGATGTTTTAGTTTTAAACTTTTTCAATAAACAAAACACTGTATTCGGATTGAAAACCCTATGTATTAAAAAAAAACACATAGTGTTTTGTTTATGGAAAAAGTTTAAAACTAAACATCTTTAAGTGTATAAAAAATAGAGACAGAAAAAAACATTTTAATATCTTAAAATTAAACACTTTTTTTCACAGTATAGTCACATCTGATCGCATTAATATTTCTCTATTTTTAATTAAAGCCTTAATGAATTTTAAATCATCATTTATTTCAAATTTATTCTCGACTTATGATTCTCGACTTCGATACCTCCCAAGAATCACCTCGTCAGCTGCTGAAACCGGTTTAATCGAAAGGTGCTATCGAATATCAGATATTATAATTAATAACACATTCGGTTCGTCAGGGCAATCACGTGTGACGTTAATCATCAATTATCAGAACGTCAACCTTTGCAAAGGATGGGAAGAGGGACGTAGACGTTTCATCGATCGGTCTCTCGGCACATTGTTATGGACGAGGAACAGGCAAGAATCCTGACGAGGAAGCCGCTGGGTTTCTTGAGTTCGTCCTCGACGAAGACTGACCGTCCGTTCGATCGGCCGTCGTCGATAGGGAGGTGCAATGTGATGTTCGTTGGTATCAATCGTCCCGATAATCGGAAGGGCTATCGGCAGTCTATTGGTTTGATCCCCCGTTCCCAGGCTAGCAGAAGCGGCCGGGTGGTCGTACGAAATTCCCCGAGGGCCTCGTCGTCGTGGTAGTGGCGCCGTCATGGTAATCACGCACACGCACCGCGCGCAACGTCGACCTCGTCCGCGTCGCCGGTCGTCGTCTTACCGAAATATACCATTGTCGTATTGCGGTCGTCTCGACCTCTCGCGTATTTATCATTTTTTTAAGCCGTCAAAGCTTTCTCCTTGCTCGTACGAGACCGAACTAATTGTAAGGAATAATCGAAACTCTGCCCGAGTTTTTACCAATGAAATTGATAGTTGCGACCTTTGATTGATTTTCCATTGAATATCATTAAATTACTGTTTGTGAGAGAGACTTTTTCCTAGCTATAAATATTAATTCCAATGATTAAGTCGGAATTACGTCACTTGATTTTATTCACCAATTTTAATTATATTAATTTTAATTATATTAGAGAGCATTTTCTACTTTGATTAAATTAATAAATTGTTCTATGTAAGAATAATGTGTTTAATAAATACGTTTTTTAATCGCAATGAGCAGTGTTATAATTGCGCTGCTGTGTTATTACTTTTATACTTTCTGAGTTTTAGCGTTTTTTAAAATCATTTTTTTTTACTCATATGTATAGTCTTGTAAAAAATAAATCATTAATATACGTATAAAGAAAAACTTTATTCATTATTACATTCTCTGTATATGTACCTACCTACTGTTTACATTCTCTATTTAATTTTATTTATTCTATATGCTATTTAAAATTTTTTATTTAATATAATTTTTATTTATATAATATAATGTTAATATAATATAATTAAATTATTTTTTAATTTTACTTAAAATTATTCCAAAAAAAGAAAAAAATATTTCTACAATTTTTAATTTTATTAAATTTGTAATAAGATTTCTATTATTTTGTTACGCTTTACTTTATATTACTTTAATAAAATAATTTACAATAAAATATATAAACTGTCCTACCATTTATCTCTCTCTCTCTCTTTTTTTTTTCTCTAAAAGGCGAACGAGGCACGTTTATGACAAGCTATTCTTCCGACGTAGGAACGCCGCTCGCGGTCGCGACAAGGAAAGCAAGTCGATGACGGCAACCCCGCGGCGGGAATAATTTAATCCCGTGCCCGAGGGAAAGGGTTGAATAAAATATATTCACATATTCGCAGCAGGCGAGCATCCCGTGCGAGAAAGTTGCGTTGCGTCGCGTCGCGTCGCGTCGAGTCGCGTCGCGTCGCGCGCTCATAGCTTCGTTCCTATCTTCGTTCATTCGTTCGTTCGTTCGTTCGTTCGTTCGTTCGTATTCCCGGTATATCCGCGCGCGGTCGATCGTCAACGATGGCCGCCCGATCGTCGTCCTTGGGGACTCATGCTGCTCTGATCGCCACTCTCGCTCCTCGGAAACTATCGTTTCTCCCGGACGCCTCGTCCGAACGAGGACGCAATTAGACGAGAAGAGGAGGAGCAGAAGGAGGAGGAGAAAGAGGAGGAGGATGAGGAGGAGAACGTCGACAACGCGATTCTTCTCCGAGGCCGACAGGGGTTGGAGCGAAAGGGTTTACCTCGTCGGGATTCCACCCACGCTTTTTTCACAGGGTAACATCCGCGCGAGAAATCCGGTCCGCCGCTCTTTCGTCACGGGAGAACCCACGCTCTCAAGGTCGATGACATCGCGCTGAAGAAACTGCACCGCCTTGAGAATATACGCTAAATATACGCTGAGTCGTTGGGTTGGGCGGCGCATTAATATGTGTCGGCCACGCGAATCGCATATCTCGAATATTTGTATCTCGGAATAGTCGAGACATCACGTTTTGCTTTCATGGAAAATCGCGCGATAAGTTTTGTGAGGTTTTTTAATATAATTTAATTAAATATGAAAGTTTTATATTCTCGCGATTAATGCAGGATCTCTCTTTGTGCTTTAATATTTCTTGTGCGAATTTATACGTAATCTGATATTCTGTATATTAAGCGTCGTATTTTTCGATCTTGAAACACCATTATGAGCAGAACCAGAGTAATATCACTTTATTAAATTGACAAGCAATTTAATAATTTTTTATGCTAGTAAGCATCTAGTAAGAATATTCTTTATTTAAATATATCTCGAAAACTAATGTGGTTCTAATATTAAAACATATAAAAAATAACTAGACTAGAAGATTTTAATATATACAATTTTATTTAAATTAGAATCTGGAAATTCTTGTTCTACACTTTTCTTGATATAACAACTGGCGTTGTAACATTACTGTATGAAGCATCTTCACATATAAAAGAACATGTTTATTTAATTACAACTCTCGACTGTTGAATTTAATGTCAACTTGAAGTAACTCTGCGTTTTAAGAATATTATTGAATTACTGAAGATGGCCAGATTGTGGCCGAAACGTTTAATGTTTTAATTAATGTAATAATAATTAAATATCACAAACTATTATATAACTTGTGCTGTGGTTTTTTATGTTCTTTATTTAATGTTAATAATTATCTGCTAATAATCTCATTATCTTTTAAAGATAATATTTTATATGCGCTCTTGCAGATATAAAAGGAACTGTAAATTAATGAGATTATTTTGTTGCAAACATATTTACTCGCGGAATTATTCAATTTATTTAATTGATAATTAGAAGCTTTTGTAAAATTAAATCTCGAGATGAGAGATGCTCACCCTGAAATTAATCTTTATAGTAAAATAAATAATTTAAATAGTTAAAACACAAAACAAACACTGTATTATAATTACATTTAAGAATAATGTTATAAAACACTGGTGAGTTATGTAATTTGTTAAGCACATATGTATATATGTTAGATAACATAACTTTGATTGTAAGTAGCTTTTTCGTATTTATAATTGATCTATTCAAATAGATGGTCCTGTTTGTTTAATCTTAATAGGTGTTGTTTAATTTTTTAATCACATCCGAATTTTTATGTAAATCTCTATATGTATTAACAGTATAAAGTTTTCTGAATCCAATATAATGAACTACTCCCATATAAAAGTTTATATGTATCATATATCTAAAACAAAACATAAAAATTTTATAGATTGTTCTATTATTATGTCTGGATAATTGAAGCAGAATTCTTTTATTAGTTTAAAAGTTGTTTAATTTTTTTGTTTATTCTGATTCTTATGTAAAATTTATTATTGACATTATGAATTTAACAGTGTATATTATTCAAATTTTTTGAATGATATTGGTTGATATTAACTTTTTTTAACTGATTGTTTTGACTGATACTCTCATATTATAACTGAAACATCCTTAACATCTTCCATTCGATCATACGATTATCTCTTACTTTTTACGGTTATATCGAAGGGTTTTTAGGGTTGGCGCCTTGTTCGGCTTGGACGTCTGAAGACCTCCTGTAGGCTGATGGGTGCCTGGACGTTGTCACCTGCGGTGTAATTAATATTCATACGTATCCATTATGGGTATGATCGTCCGTATTCGCGCAACGTCCGTTGCTCGCACGTTGATTTTATCAGCGTCTGTAGCGTGTCCGAGGCGTGTCTCGGTATTACATCGTATATATTCGAGCGTCATCGAATCGATTGAGGTCACGGTCGGCATTCAGTTGGGGTCGCTCCAGAGAAGAGAAACCCTTTGAACACATTCGCGACCCAACTATATCAGGATACCATGAACCGCCGTGGACCGCCATTGGACACCATACAAGAGTGGTAGGCGAGCATAAATCGTGTCGTTTTCTCGGGGCGATGACTGGCTCGTCCGCAGCCGATCGATACGATTGTCCGTCGATGAGGATGCGAAAGTGAATGACGGCCGTTTGATGATCTGTGACCGATCTTAGACAATACAAGAGTAAACAAGTCGATCAGGTGGACATGGAAGGTGCAGAGGTGGTCGCTCGACCCTCGAATTAGGGGGTGTTGAAATAGGGGATGGCATGAGGCTGACTGCTAGTCCCCACCAAGGGGCGGTGCGGTGGTTAATGGCTTGAATCATCGATGGGTGATTCGCCGTTAGGGTGAAAACAGTCCTCGTCGCTCTGTCATCCCCGACATTCATCTATATTCAAATACGAGATTGCTTTTTGTATACCTATTATGCCACAGAAAACGTAATTTGACACATTCCTATTAGTAAAAATAAATAAAGTTAACATCAAACATATCGAATCGTTTCTTGAAGTATCTTTCATAGGAATTAATATATATTTATCGTTTTATTTTAAATTTTCATTTCTTTCGAGACGTAAATGTAATTATATTTATTAACGTCTATATAAGTAGTAATAATATGATATAATATAATTTTATATTTTACATTATAATTTTTTAAAGTCCGATAGTAATGGCGCGCAATCCTATTTCTGAGATAAATTCATTTAAAGAATATACGTGTATGTATAATATTAATTCAACATCTAACTTTGATCGTCTAATCGCGCTTCGTATTTAGGAGATGCCTTCACATAAACTTATCACAGTCTTATTTCCAATTTTATTAATATAATTTTATAAATATACGAGCATTCTCAGTTTATTGTTTTTCTTGCATGGAACAGGAGATTAAAAACAAAATTCAAGGAAGAATTTATAAAACGTTAAAATTGTTATAAAAATAAATATTATTTTCCAAAGTGTGCTAATTTATTTTTCATCAAATATAAAACGTTTACATCAAATTTGTAAGGACGCTTTGTGTTTTTATAACTTTGGCCAAGGCTGTATATCCAATCACGCGCGCGTGCAAGCAGGATCAAGTACTAAACCTCTGCGAAAACGTACAATCGCACCGCAACTGCAGAAAGAAACTAATAATTCCCAATTCAAACTCGGCAGACGCGAGTCCGTTCGCGATGTCCGCCTTCCACGTTGTTCAAGCGCTGGATCGCGCCAAGAGAATGTTGTGGCCTAATCGGTGTAATCAGAACACGGCTCATTCACCTATCGAGAAGGGCCTCCTACGGCGTGTCTTCTGGGCGTATATCTGTGCCGTCACACGGTATACACCTTAACCTTTGGGCGTTTCCGCTCTTTCTCGGCCTTTCGCCAAGGAGATCGTCGCGATTTCGAGCCTTCGTCGTCGCCAAACGCACTCGATACTTAGCGGTCGGCCTTGATTCTTCTGCGCCGATCGACGACCTGGACTTTCCCTCCGCGAGGTGACCTTTCGATCGCGATAAAAGAATATGTATATTCTTTATAAAATTATATCGCGATGTGCCGGCACGCGATTCCGCACCGCCTCTTCATGTCAGGGTTCCGCCCCGCGAGTTTGACGGCCTGCCCTCCGCGGGAGCCGCCCCCGCTCTTTGAACAGGAACACAGGAATCCCAAGGAACTGATCATCTGCCGATGAACCAGCGAAAGACGGCGCCAATTCGCGAGCTGGACCTTTAATGTCCGATCGAGATCTGTCGCGAATCACGTTACATTTTGTTGCGTATATAGTCGAACATCTCGTCCGACGAACGTATGTCCGTTGTCGTGTCGGATGACTGTCGAAAATACATCGATCGCTTCACCGACAATATGAGAACATTTTAATGGTTTCGCTAGTTTAATTAACGCCATGTCATGGTTTATGACACTTGTGTTACCACTTGTTGCACCGTATTGCATAGTTGCTGTTAGACATCAAAGGAGCAATGGTACATCGATTCTTTCGAGATAAAAATAATATTTTGTTATTTTTAACGTCTATGTATGTATCATAATACAAATTTTTCCATCTCTGTAGTTGAATCGCTCAGTACCAAAGTAAACAATGTTAAAATTATTAAATAATAACTTAAAAACTTGGCCAATGTCCGCCTTCCAGTTGTTCAAGCATTGGATCGCGTTACGCCCAAGAGAATGTTGTATTCTTAAATATAAATCGATAAAGTTTCTCTTGAGTTAATTCTTTGTTTTAAATTAATAATATATCGAGTAGAAGTGGTGATTTTTTAGATATGATTAAAAATTACTTAAATATTAGGTATATAAATTAATATTGTAAACTTAAAAACACACGTGTTTTGTCTCTATTTCTGCAGAAAATCTTTTCATGCGGTTCTGCTGGATTACGTTGCCTCGGTTTTATGCATTGTGATCCATCTTATCTTTGTGATCATCAGCATTGACACGTAATGGATGATTGTTCAAAATATTCAGCTAAAATTTAGCATGATGTATGACATTAATCATACCATAATAAGCTAACAGAAGATATTTCCTCGTTACATCGAATATTTCAATCATGAGCAGGAATTTCACGTTGAATTTGCACGCGTTGGATAAAGCAACGTATATCGCTGTGAAGTATACATATGTATATGTACATCTATTATACATATATCGCGCAATGTAATAGATGTGATGTCAAAAGAGAATCGTACCTCATGTTCTCCTAGCTCTTCAAGCAGCAATACCGTTGTAATATTGGTGCGATATCTTGATTGCTCTTGCGCGTTTCTGCTGTGCTGACTGGACTGTGTATAATGTGTCCAGTGTGGTCTTGAAATAGTGTGGATTCTAAGAGCGGTATATTCATAGGATCGTATATTTAAGATCGTTTTAAGTACAGTCTTAAGATGTCGTGAACCGATTAGCAGCCTTAATATTTTGAGACATTATTTATAAGACACTCTTAAAATAAGAATCGACTATGAATACCGATCTAAGATCTCTGGAATATTCACATCTGATGTTAGTCGCGTAAAAGACGAAGTGTGTATTTCATATATACACACAGACATACGTATACATCACACACACACACACACACACACACACACACACACGTATACAAAACGTAAAAATTATTGTTTTATATATAAAAGTTTTTACGTGGAAAGTCAAAATCTGATTTAAAAATACTTAAAAAAATTAATTAACTAAATTACATTACATGTTTAATTACATTATGAAATATTTTCCACACGAATATATATTATTATATAATAAGTAAAATTATATACTATAATAAGTAAGTATAAAATAAATATAATAGTATAAAATATATTATAAGTATAAAATATATACTATATAATAAGTAAAATTAAGTACGAAGTCTCATTTGCAGATTATACTGAGAGAAAAGTGTTTGATATTTGTGATTATAATTATAAGATCAAATAGTGATTGGAAATTCCATTTTTATAGTTATTATTGCTATATATTATATAATGTTATCATAATAATTATATTTATACCAAAAAAATATATAATTGGCCAAAAATGATCATAAATATACCATTAAATTATAGTAATTGTGATTATATTTCCTCTCAAGACACGATTTAATAAAAAGTGCTTTCATAAATACATATTAAAAAGCTGTAGAATTATAAGCTTTATACTTATAACGTTGTATAATCCAATTAAAAGACATTAAAGTCTGTACTGAAATCTATAGGGTTTTAATCATGATATAAATACTTGTCAAGAGAAAGGTAGAGGAATGCAGTTTGTAGCTGCCGGCTGTTAATCGACATTGCTTTCCCGAAGGCTGTGGCGGTTTCCTCAACCCCCGTACGAGCGTCTCGTGGCTTACAATCGATTGACCCATCCTGCAAAGTCGCCACCCCGGGGATGCGAAAGACCAGCCCTCCCGCTTACCCTCGCCCAGGTCGAACGACACGGATCGTCCTTTCAGCATGCGTAAACACGCGGGCTGCACCCCTTGAAACTGCCGCTGGCACAGGGGGATGAAAAGCCCCTTCCAGAAACCCATAATGAAGCGCGCAGCGCGCATTGCGCATTGCTGGTCGTGTCCCAACGCGGAACACCGTGGGTAGGTTCCAGGATAGGGTAGATGAGCATGCGTGTGAATCGCCCAAAAGTGTGCCTGTGTACGTACAAACGAACGTGTAGGCAGTGATGGATTTTGATGATCGGATACCCGTGTGCCATCTAATTTCAAGACTTTTAAATAAAACATTTTTATAAATCGCAAAAATAGAGAAGAACGTTCATTACCTTTAAAGATTGAGAGAAGATACTTCGTGAGACGTGGAGTAATTTGAGCTGGGATGCAATTTTCACTTTTTTTTTTTCAGAAACAAAATTATCGTGATAATAATCACGAGAGAGTCACGAGACATTATCTCGAACAATCTACAAATCTTAGTTAATTCTTTTTAGCTGAACGTCACTTCATCTTTCGGCCTTCCCTTTTCACCTGGGAGAAAAAAAGAGAAAAGATAAAACTGTACAAAAAAAAAAAGCTAAAAAGAACAGATCTTTTATGAAATAGAAGATTTTCTCTTTCGAGATGCCTCTCGAAGGTCTCAGCACACATCTCGCGCCTGTAAGAGGATCCGCTACTGCAAATACGTGTATGTGTGTATGTGTGTTCGGTGTGCCGGAGGAACGGGCGAACGGATGCCAGTGTTGGGGGATCGGTGGCGAGGATAGGGCGAAGGGAGCCGGCTGGACCAACCTCGCGGCACCGAAGGCTCGCGCGGACGACGCGAAAGGAGGAGAGAGCGATCGGCGGCGGTGTGGCTCGCGGGAAGTGAAGCTGGTCGGCCCGGCCGGCACGGCATGGGACTGGGGACTCTGGGAGTCGCGAGGTTGGACGGAAGGGCCGGGCGCGCGAGCCGCTCGAAAAAGGGTGCGACCTTCGACGGCCTCGGCCAGCCCTCGGGGAGACCGCGCCCACGCATTTTTAGCAGGATCCCAGAAGTCGGCTGGAGCTCGTTTGGCCTTGGAACGTATCACTCCGTCTCTCTCCCGGTTCTCTCCCGTTCTTCCCTCCCCTCCCCTCCTCTCCCGCTCCTTTCTACCCGACTCTTCCTTCGCGCCCGTCGCGATCTCGCTCTCGTACGCGGTCCTCGTAAGGGTCGTGTCAAGGGCCGCGCCGCCGGACCCGCTGCGGCAGCTGCTGCTGCCTTCCCTTCTCTTTACGGCGCAGCGCATTGCGCCGATCGCGAGAAACGATCGGCCGAACGAAGAAGCGAACGAAGACCAAACGAGTTTTCAGAGGCCACTGACTGCTATTCCCTCACGCTCCGCTTTGTCGGATGTATGAGTCTCAAGATATTGACTTGCCTTTCGCTAGCACGATCCTCGAATTTTGGATTCCTGGTACTACGTTACATCGAAAGACCGAAGGGCGTAGTATGGGAGAACGCGGTGCAGGTGCAGGCGTTTTTTCGCGGAGCAGGTCTTTTTGATTGACGAATTTACGGAATTCATGAATACACCTGATTTTTATAGATTTCTCATAATTTTAGGGTAAAAAGATCGTTATAAAAGGCGAAAACGGAAAGCATTGCGTAAACGGAAGCATTCTATAACATTAATTATTTTTAATTTCCAAATCAAAATGTATTATTTTTAAACATATAGAGAGAGTTAAAAAAAAAAGAACCATATTTAATCAACCCATTTCTATCAAATTGTTTCAAACTAAACAGCGTTCATATTAACGTACATACATTTAAATAAAAAACTAATTTGAATCAAATTAATATTAAGATAATATATATTTATTTAAAATATATGTATACTCGTATCAGTTTAATACCTAATTTTGATCGTCAATAAATTAACGCTTCTCGTATTTAGTTAATTCATTAATATATACACTGAAAAAATTTTTCTGGCTAAAAATGAGCGAATCAGAAATTTCTGATTAAATTTATTAGAATTCTATAATAATTGAAATAATTCTGATTGATATAATATTTCTGGTAAAATCTACTAATATTCTTATTTTTACCAGAATAATTATATTAATCTGCTAGAATTCTAGTTATCTCAATTAGAATTCTAATAGATTTAACCAGAAAATTCTGATTTGTCCATTTTCCATTAAAATTACTATTTAATTCAACGAGATGATTTTTCTCAGTGTACACTTCTTGAGTTAAACTATTATATTTAACTCCGTTGTTCCAATTAAATTAACGACACACATTGAGCAGGAATAGTGGATCTACAGAAATGATTAAAAATAAATTGGATATAATTTGAAATTATGAATATTTAAAAATGTTTATATGGATGGTAAAAGATCCAAGAGCGCACGGGAGAAAGGAGTAGTCCTACTTTGGAAAATTATACAAAAATAACAATTTTGCTGAAGCTAAAATATCTAAAAATTTAGCAAAATACAAATTAAAAAAATAATATTATTGAATTATATTAACCCTCTACCCATATTCATATCATATATTATTTATCATGTTCAAAACTTGATCTTTTTGTTAATAATGTAGTAAGTATCACACACGAGAACTTTTTAAAAATGCTTGGTCAAAAAGACCCGAACACGGATAGAGAGTTAAAATAATTATATAGAATGCTCGAACTATATAGAATGTCAATTTCTCATCATGCTCCAGTCTTCTACATAATTGCTTTGATCGTTTAGGAAATTATTTTCAGACCTGTCTAACTAAATTTTTAAATATTTCAGTAACATCGTTCTTTTCTCACACGTCTCGATGTTCAAGAGTATCACAGAAATTAGCGATACTCTTTTACCGAGCTTTGCATGCCTGATACTACATTACATTGAGGATAAAAGGTGAAAAGGCACGATACAGCACGAGTGCGTATCGACGTGTTTCGAGAAGAAACATCTCTATGAATTACAACTATGCAGAATTTTTGAATTATCAAATTTTACACTTTTGACATTACACTACATGAATACTGAAACGTTGAAAGTCACGTTACATAACAAATGCAATTTACATCACATTATCATTATTAAAGCTTAGATTTCTTGTAAAATAATTGTTCGAAATTTGATTGGAAAGAATAAAAATAAGAAATTGATTTTATAGATCTGCACGAATTGTGTGATATATAAAAAGATTTTTATTCACAACCACAAACAAAAACAATTCATCTTGGAAAATTGGATCTATAGAAACAGACCCACGCATTTTGACCAGGATTTTATCACAGTTTAAAGGTAGATAAAGGACATGCGAATCCTTCAGGATGAATATATTTGCTCATTTATGGAAAATCTTTTTTAAAAGAAGATTATAATTTATATTTTTTACTATTTTCAATATAACATTATATGCTTTTTCTATGCGAATATTTTTTTTATTTTTTTATCCAGGGTTATAAGTCTTTTATTATTATCTATTTAAATCTATTATATATAATAATAAAACAAAAATAAATATAATAATAAAATTATCTGATATTATTTTTTATTATTATACATTTTTTATTATTACATAGTTAAAAAAAATATCAGTCCACGAATGCAATTTATGTCATATAAACGCAAATATTTATTGTGCTGAAATAAATATTCACAAATTGCAAACTTTAGTGCAAAGCTGACCGAATAATAGCAGTATTTTTTAATTCACTCATATTTCTCCGTATTTGCTCACATTTATAGTTTATTTATAATTTAATTTTTCATAATAATCATGATACGTGAACCACGTGAAATTACACGATTTTGCAATACTTCGTTTTAATAAAAGGCTTATTTTGTGATATAAAAACTTTCAAGACGTCCGATTATAATAATTATAAATAATGTAACAATATGCCGAATAATTTAGTTTTATTTCTACAAAGTAAATATTGTCAAAGATGCGAAAAATATTTAAAGAATTACATGTTTTCTGTATAAAGTTATTTGGACACGCATGGTGTGTAGCAAGAGAATCTTGCCGTATGAAGATATCACGCACCATGAAAATATGATGTGCTCGCATCATAACGTAGCTCCTGTACATTCTGTTCCCCTATCTTGCGACATATGAGAGATATGAATCGCCCTATCTACGATGTTTCCCTTAGTTGAGTATCCTTTTAGATTCCTTTTAACTTTTTTTATTCAGTAATATTTATAATCACTGATTAATTCGATTAATCGTGGTAACAATCGTGGTTTGAGAATTTCGATATCGAGCATTTCTTGTCGCAATTAGGTATCGATGAAAAAAACTCTGTCTCAAATATCGCTTGCAAATACCACTGTTAATACTAAAATATCGAAACTAGTAAGAAATAACGAGACGTTAAAACGATACGTGCAACGTGCATGATCGTCGCACATTTCGCAACGCACCACACACATTTTCATTACTATTTCAGAAAAAAATGATACAATCGCGTTACCGTCCTCCTATAAAGCTACTTGCCGGTCTTTACTCGGACTCAACTGTGTACGTAATAATAAATAGATGATATGACACAACGCTACCTTCTTGCTTCGCGATAATATGTGCCTCTGGTTCGCGATTTCCCGCCCTGTCACCTCCTCGGTCCGTTTATTCTCCTGCTATGCCGATGTAACGGAGTTGTTTACACTGCGCATGTAATATGGCATCGATGCGCTTTTCTCCCGTCATAATTCGCGTCTCTGTTTCCTATATACACTCCTCCTCAGCGTCGCGAGATCTCGCGTCTCCTCGTTTCACGCCGCGGCGTTTTTCAGCGTCTCTCCCTCTCGGCGGCGCATTTTTGTCGCGTACGATCATGTCATCTCGAGCCTCTCGTGTAATTTACATATATATTTATTCAATCGCGAAACCGCGCAAAACTAATTTCCTCGCATCCGTTACATGGACTCTTTCTCCTCGAGCGCGATGCCGTCGACGTTTTCGCGAAACACGGAGAGACAGGATCGCATTAGCGCGAGGAACTGGAATGTCCGTCTCCGATATACGCGATGGAGAGTATCACCGGAGATTTCCTGCGGGAGTTGCTAGCAAGTGCTAAACGCCAAAAACCGGTCTCAGGTTATCGCGATACATCTCCTACCAGGAATGTATCTCGGCTCGGAGCGTACAAGGCCGCGAAGGGAAACGCGTCGTTGTGATGAAACTTGTTATGCAAGCGAAACGACAATCGTAAATGGAAGCTGGAGAGCGAATAGCGATACACGACGGATCAGGATCGCAGCCCTTCGCGAAAGGGTAACGTGCTTCGTTTCCGGCGAGCTCGAGCCTCGAGGGCTCGTTAAATTCTCATTGCAGTGTGGCTTTGTGTGTGTGTGTGTGTGTGTGTGTGTGTAATTGATTTTTACGCTTAAGTGTTATCTCTTTATTTCTAGCGTTATAAAAATGATATCAGAGACTAAAGAAGAGACTGAATAAATATTTATAATTCGATCTGCTGTTATTTCTATGCGAAATGTATGATATATATATGGATGAGTTTTTTTCAATCTTTGTACCATAATGCATCACACGTGACAGTTCTCTTCGTTTACTCTGGTATCAGGTAAAAGAAATAAGATCCGCTGACCAAAGGGTCCGTAAGGTAGCAAAAAGGGTCATTCTGTTCATTCTGTCTATACTCCGTTCCGCCTCAAACCACAGAAACCCGATGATGAGATATGAAAAAAATGAAAAGTGATATCCGTGCTAACAGGAGACCATCATCATCGCGGAGTTTGCCGACGGAAAAAGCTGGCATTTACATTTCTCCGAAATCACGTTTTGTCACGATTTACATGGAATATTTGCAGCGCTCGGCTTTATTGATAATTAACGTTCAACAAATGCCGCGAAATATGTGGTTGCGTTAAACTGCATACACAGCATTTCTCTTTTTGTTAAAAATGACGTTTCGCAATTTGTTACACTGTTAAATATCAAAAGATTGATGCAATAACTTTGTAGTAAAAAATAACATTTTGTATATGTAATAAAATTCGACTTATATTTGTTTTATTATTTATTAAATACATACGTTAATGACGTTAATGGCGTTGTTTACTTTACCTATAAAGCAATTCAATCATAGAATTGGATTGATTTACATTTTGACATACATGGAAGTTGAAAAATAACATTTTTATTTTTTGTATGTAATTAAGTATAAATCAATCCATTTTTGTAAATTTGCTTAATTTCAAAATAAATAACGTCCTTTAACTAAATTTTTTAAAACTGAATTTGACTCAAATTTAAAACATTTCTTGAGTTAAATTAATTGATTTTATTGTTTTAATTAAAGTAACAATACATATGTATATTGAATACGAGCAATTTAAAAAATATTAACAATTTATAAAAATATTAAAAATAATTAAAAATAATTCAAATTAAAGAGAGCATAATTTGATATAAATTTAATAATATTTTTTGAATAAATTTTATATTAATAAATACGAGTTTGGAAAGAATAATAGTTAAATTTATTTAACTCTCGTTCTATATTGTTATAAATAATATAAATTAACAATATATTGAATAGAAACAATGGCAACCAATAGAAATAATTAAAAATAGCTCAAATTAAGTATAATTAAATGTTTTAAATTTAGCAGTGTATTCTTTGAAAAAAAAATTATATAAAAGTATGAGCTTGGAAAAGGATAATTGAAATGATTTCTATTGTTTTAGGTAAATTAACAACTTATTGAGTAGCGGCCTATAGAAAATAAATGATTAAAAACAAATCGAACATAATTTCACATTATGAATTTAACAGAGTATTCTTTGAATAGAAATGAAGAAAAAAAGAGTATGAAGTAAAAAAGATTAAAAAATGGGCTTGGAAAGAGAGGATTGTATAAAGATAAGTCGAGTAACGCGTCGCGTTGAAAAGTGGAAACGCGAGTTTCGACGAGAGATAACGTAGTTATGCGCATTGCGTTGTGTGCGCACACGCATATGTGTTTACGTGTGCATCAAAGCGCGGTGCATCCTGGTGTCTTCGTGCTTGCCAGCGGGATTCGCGGTGGTGTCATAATGACGGCAATTAGTTTCGCTCCATTGAGTTCTAAATGCGGAGACTCAGCCATCAGGGATGCAGAGCGCCTGAGGAGGCTCGAAGGATCCTCGGCCGACGGCGTTGGCCGCAGGAACCACGGCGGCACGGGTTCTCCTGCGGTTTCATCCTACTATCCTGGCCGCTGTCGCCGTCTTTCTTATTAATATGCTAATAATATGCTAATTTTATCGAACGTCCGAGGATCAATTATGAACGAGGATTCTCACGGGTCCCGTCTCGGCCGTGCCCGACGCCGCCGGCCGTTAATGTCCGCGTCGATGTCGTCCAGGGTGTTTCAGGGATTACGGCCACGTGTAATACGAAACACCTGCGATCAGGGAAGCATAGGACTATGCAAAGTGGACTTATCCCTCAGGAGCCACATCTCCGAGACGCGCGACGTGTATCTCGAAGATAACTGGAAGATAACGTTATATACCTGCAAACCTTCCCCGCGTTATTCGTGAGAAATGTAAATTAATTTATTTCCGTTTACAATGCGCAACATGGTGGTCCTTGCGGCGTAACGATTGGCAATGACAATTTCAATTTTTGTCTGTGAGTTTATTATTAATTTTAGAGAACACAACAGAATTTTATTGATAAGCAAAAACTCTATGGAATAATGACAACACAAATAATCGAAAAAGATTATATTCAGCCAAAGAATCTTTATTGTTAGAGCTTGAATTAAAATAAAATAAAATATGTCATAGTTGAATATTTCAAAAATGTAACACACACTTTGGTATGGTAATGTAAGTTATTATGAATTTTTAGTTGTTATTATTTAATTCGCTAATTAACGTTGTCTTTTATGCCAAAGAGTATAATGTATTCAAATATGCCAAGTAGATTAGGTAACTTTGAAAATTTTAGAAACTTGGAAAATTTTGTCAACCTCTTCGAAAAAAGCGTTTGAGTCACTATTAAATTTCATCAGTTATTATTAAATATCATCACAAGAGCAATGGTAACTCAGTTCCTTGAGTTAATAACATTTTGTTATTTTAACATTTTGTTTTTTTTTTAACTTCCATGTGCGTCAAAATGTAGATCAATTCTTTCTGTGGTTAGTTTCAAATTAAACAAAGTACACATTAACACACTTGATAAATAATAAACTGAAGAGTCAAAAATATATTTTCTTGAGTCAAACTTTTAATTGTTTTAATTGAATGGTACATTAAATAAGACCAATGACGATCTTTAGAAATGACAAAAAGTAAATCAATTATTATATAATTTGAAATTATGAACTCATAGTATTGCTGCTGAATAGTATTTTTGAACTGAAATTGTAAGATTCACGCAAAGACATTATTAAATACGCTTTGATCGAATACAGCGATTTTTCTCTTATTTATGTTGAGGATTGTATCATATAAGTCTGTCTTTCCTGCAGAGATATTAGTTCCCGATTCGTTTATAATGTTTTTCCCATCCCCTCTCTTCAAAGTTTCACTTTACAAGCGAAATTCAGTAGTTTGACGTATTTCTCTATAACGCCCCACGCAAGTTGCAGCACAACGCGATCCGATCGCGTCGAAATATAAATGTACATTGAATGAACGCGCTTCGCGCGAATGAATAAAATACGCGCACGAGCACGAGCTTAATTCTATTATCGACCTGCGCAGTGCGCTGTGAGTTTCTCGGCGAGGGCGGCGTAAGCCCGAAGGGTTGCGGACACGTTCCTGAAGACGGTTCCAGAAAGATCGGGATCGCATCAGGCCTCAGGATCGCTCATGAATGCCTAATCGGCCGCCCTTTGTTAATCCCCCGGAGGGTAAAAAGATTTGCCGCTTCAACGGCTTTGAAAGAAAGTGGGACTGCCGGCTGATCAGGAGTGCACGAGAAGATGGAGGCAGCCGAATCAGAAGACGAGTTTTGTCAGCTATGGCATACCCAGAAAGTCAGTACTGATTCTTCAAGTGAACCAAGAGCAGATGCTGGAAAGATAGGGAAACGCTTACTTGAATGATAGAATTTTTTTAACGCAAATTATAGAAATCAAAGAGGTAGACAGTTCTTAAACAGTCTACCTAGATCTTAAATGCTTGTATGATTCTTGTGTGAATTTATATACTACGTATGTAGTTCCTAGAAATGATTTTTCGGTCTTGAAAACGGTAACTCTACTAAACTACCGCAGTAATATCACGAGTTAAATTGGCTAGCAATTTAACAAATTTTTGATGCTTATTCGCGTCTTCGAAACGATCTTAATAATGTTGAATAACATATTAAAATCTATAAATAATTAATTCTTATTGCGAAAAATATTACCTCAGCCGGGAGTCGAATCCGGATCTCTTGCATTTCGTGCGAGTGTCCTTTAGACTACCGAGGCATTTTTTTATTTTCAATTAACTAGCTTGTCGAAGAATAGATTGATTAAATAATCTCAACAAAACTTTGCTTAAATAGAATTTTAATTCGAGACTTGATTTTATACAGATAATGTTACATGATAAAATGCAATGTTTAAAAACAAAACTTAAATTAGCAATAGGATTCTTAAAAAATTCATCTCAAGATTTCGTGACGGTCTATATGATAAATACAACGTCATTGATATAGCGATGGCAAACGCGCTACATTCGAATGAATGAGTTCGCCAATAAATGTCTACGGTGCCATCGCTGTTCTCACTGTTGCGGCGCAAGATGACGATCCTCGTTTTGCTTCGAGACTCATCGGCGGCCATTTGATACCAAACTCAGACTGCACCCCATCAGGGTATCATAACAACGTCGCGTATCATTTCAGTCGCGGGCAATAAACTCGTCCGCGTCAAGAAGAAGTTCTGATGCCGAATCAGTTATGCTTGAGCAGGTTCGAACAAATTTCGTCCTGGCTTCCAAGGATATTATAAAAAGCACAGCAGCGTCCTGTCTTGAGAGATAGAAAAAGAGAGAGAGAGAGAGAGAGAGACATCTTGAGATTTCATCTCTCTTTTCAGTTCAACGATGCTCTCACCATTCCGCGAGATGATTCCCTCGCATGCACGGTACCGATTAGGATTATACGAGCGTAATTTAACCGCAGTTGTAGGCGCGGATATCGTTATGTGAATTTTTACAAGGGGTGCGAACCAACTCGACTGGCGATTAGGGGTATATAAGACAGGTATACGACAGAAGGATAGCGAGTGGTTCAATAAATAGTTAACCACTTCATCTTCGATTTATTCGACCAGTCTAGCTCTCACATGAACAGGAGAACATCTCGGCGAGGGTAAGATGGACGGTAAACGGTGCCACGACACAGAGAACAGGAAACGAGTAGGCGTGAGTTATGACGACGTATAACTTAACGACCGAGGTCATTAAACTGTGCGTGTCCCATGAGTAGATCTAGCTTGGGACAAACGCGAGAGGTAAATGCCAAAAGCAGCGAATAGATAAACAACCTTATGGGGATCTTAGGAGCGAGCAGAAGGTCGAACGCATGCTAGAGCCAGCCCTATAGTAAGGCCGAGAGACGAGGGCTCGCCTGCCTTTTGTAAGAGAGTCGCTTACCTTGAAAGGTAAGTCGAAGATGATAGGTAAACTATCATCTGATGGTTTTTGTACGAGAAAAATTGAACGTTGGAAATTGGAAACCTCTGCAAATTGGAAACAACATCCAAGGAGATTGTAGGAAAATGGGCTACGCAAGTTTTAGAAAAAACTCAAGATTAATATATTTTTGATACTCTCTCTTTGCAGTCCATAGTCTGTATTAGATTGTAGGATTATTTCATTGAAATAAATTACGGTTGTGATATAAACGATACATTTTTTATTATAAATATATTGGTATAAAAAGCACTTATAATATATATGTAAGATTTAGATCACCTTGAAGGCTTAAAAAATTGAAAACATTTTTTGTCTTAAATAATTTATGTAATAGTCTTAACTTTATAGTCTTAAAAACAAGATATAATTAGTTTTAATACGAAATTATTAATACTAAAAATTTTTTATTTAAGTTTAAAATATACTTAAAAGTAATTACTTATTTCTTTCGTAATTTTGCTTTAAAAAATTCATAAATTATGTATGATTTTCGTGCCTCTAAGATGGTTTAACTAACGTATTTTGTTTTTTAGTGTAAAGTTTCTGTTTAGTATAACATTTTTCTTATCAATAACACGTCTTAACTTTTGCATTTACTTTTATTCTTTCAAACAATTAAAAAAAACAGCAATTTTTTCTAAAAATATATAATATTGTAGTTATATTAAATCTTTTAGACGATAAATATAACTTTTTAAGACTTTTTATAAAATAAAATTGATTATAAACTTTGTATTTTAAATTTTATTTAAATGTATTTTTTTTATAATAAGTTTTGAAATAATATTCTAGATGTTTCATATTACATTAAAGATCGTTTAACTGTGTCACATTACCATAATCATACAGTATGTATATTATATTCAGTACTGTTCAATCATATTTATACGATTTATCTTAGCCAATAGCAATGTTTCGCTTATATTTCACAACTTGCGCACAATAGGCCTATTCTTTATCGTTGCACTGTGGACTGCATTAAAATTTTCTCTCTTTTTCGCTTTCACTAAACTTCAACTATTTTATTTTAAGCGAATACATATTTATTCAGCAATAAAGAACAGATCTATGTTATGATTTAGTGTTAAACGACAAAAAGAAACAAATACGTGTTTTCTCATTCGCAGCCAGAGAGATTTATTATAAATCTTATTTAATAAAGAAACTAATTCAACAGTGGTGGTATCGATCGTTTATTAATTTTTCTGTCGTCCGCAGGGAAAACAAAACGGAAAATTAAATTATTTTCACATAGTCTTTAAAACTTTTCCAATATCTGTAAATAATAATAATAATAATAATAATAATAATAGGTGTGTGTATGTGTGTGTGTGTGTGTGTTAATAAGATTAATATTCTTATACCGCAACAGCTGATGCTGTTCGATGGACATCGAATGCATGAAGAAGGCTCTGTGCTATTAGTTGATCGTAAAGTTTTAAAACTAGATTTTATAAGATTGAATTTCTTAATAAATAGACGACATAACAAACTTTCACATATCGTCATACAGTCAAAATTATTAGACACCTTATTAACTGTTATTTAACGTTTTAATTAAAAAATTGATTTATAGCATTTGTTATAAATTAGCCTTTGTTGAAGAACTCTTTAAACTTATGTTATGTAGCAATTATATTTTGTGATATTATTAGCACAGTGATCGTTCGATTAGAAATCTCGTAATTTTTACGAAGTAAATAATCACACATCGAGAGAAAACGTAAAACATGATCGATTGGTTATACGATCGTCTTTTTTCGAGTAACTCGAAAGGAGGAATTTGTAGGAAATGTTTAAATGCGATTTGAGAGGTTATAAATTATGAAGTTGTTCGCTAACTCGCGAGCTGTTATTGAAAAAAATTTAAAGATATTTCAGCGATATATGAAACTTGATAAATTGGCTACAAGTTTAAAGAGAATTCGGAAGATAATCGAGCCAACGAGGAGTACGCAAACCGGTAGAAAACTACGAGCTGCAGTACTCCATGGACCATGTAATTTGAAATTAGACTACATTCCTGAAGAGGAGATTCAGCAAACACAGGTTTTTATTAAAAAAAGGCCTCTTCTTTCACGTAGTTCGTTTATTATCTTAAGCATTATAGAATAATTTTTCAAAGAAACTCAATATTTTCGGATTTAAGGCTCGTATTCATTTATTCCAAATTATATCAAAAGCGAGAAAACATACAATAAAATTCTTGCGAATTATATAAAAATACAAATATTTTTTAACAAAACAACATTTGTAATTGATATAATATAAACTTATAAAATATATCAAAAACTATCTTTTTATTTCAAGGAGAAATTAATTCTTATTTTTTCATGTATTATTAATTTGACAGCTTGTCATAGCTTATTTTATTTTCGGTTATGCAATAAAATAAGCTGTGAACATAGCTTATTTTTTTTCGGTTATATGTAATTATTATTTATTTCCGTATGATCATTTATTAATTAAGAATATATGAATCATAAATGAAAGTATTATTTCAAAATATTGTATTATCAAAACCTATTTATAAAAATTTTATAGATAGTTCTATTATTACATCTGTATTATTATAAATATTTGTGTACAATTTGAACACAATTTTTTTTATTGGTTTAAAAGTTGTTTATTTTTATGTTTGCTTTTATTTGTAGTACTTCGCAAATTTGAGGAAGTAGCATTACGAATTAAATCAAATTTTTTATATAAAATTTTAATAAATATTTATGTAAAATTTCACTTCATATAACAAATTTCGGAATCCATTTATATATATTATATACTGGTTTAAAAGTTATTTATTTAAACCTGTAACAAAATACGGTAACAAGATGGTAACTACACTGGACAAACTATTAAAAGCTAAATAATTTGTTTTGTTTTTTGCAGTTGATTTTATATTTATCAGCATATTTATGACAAATTTTTTTATATTAGCTAGTATTAATCTTTTTGGCTGATACTTTTAATTAATTATTACACAGCTAAAATATACTAAAACCTTAACAAAACAAAAAAAAAGTTTAGAGCATGGGCATACAAACAATGGAAAATTAAATCTTTGTTGTCCAATTTGTAACTCACATTGTTATTTATAATAGAAAGTTCGTTGAAAATCTTCAAAGGTTTTAATATATTGTATATAAGTATTTTAATAATTTTGTGTGAAGATATAAATTTTTGGCCTCTTTTCACCTCGGATTAAAATTCTGGGTATGCCGGTGATTGTAAGTGTCGTTTTATTGAAACATATTTTCGTATTTTGCAAGGATTTTTATTACGTATTTTCTTGCTTCTAATCATAATCTGAAATAGTATAATAGTAGCGAGTATGAGAACGTAGAAGCCTTAATTCGGATCCAGCGGCTTTTTCCCTGTCTCATCACGAATTGATCGCTACTTCCTGTTTTCCACACAGTAATTTCTACCGCGACTTATGAAGTCATACTGGCGAATTAAACGCCAGTCTCTTGGTGAACTTTAACGCCGCTACGCGTTGTAATGTCGCGCCATCGCGATTCCTGATCAAGGAATTTCATAAGGCATCGGTGGCTTGTATCTTCGCCTCGTGAAAATCTCGCTTTCACTTAAGGATCGATTCGCGATCCGAGCACTTTTAACGAAGGTTAAAAGTCGCCGGGCTGAAATTCAGCGAGCGATAGACACTTTCTCCGCTCGCTCGCTCGTTCATTGATCGGCCTTATCGCCGTCCTTCCCTTCTGCGCGAAATTCACGAGAGATTCGTTGAAAGGTTCGCGTGAACGTACACTTCTGCGGACTCACCGGAAGCGACGTACTCTTCTGGCGCGGCGAACATCGCAGTACTCCGAAGTCGACCATGGTCCTCGGTTTTGAGGTGTCCGGCACAATCCTAGAAATGGGTAGATTGGCACACGAGCAGACAGGTTATCAGATGGGAGAGGAAGTCGTCGTGCATAATTATCCCGTTTGCGGCGGCCTGGCCGAGAGCTGCTTGGCTCATTACAAAGTAGGACATTCTATCCTGAAGAAGAGAGGCGTCTTAATTTGTATGCTTCAGATCCGCTCGCGGATATCGCTGCGAGATCGTAATTTGTATATGTTATATGTAATACCAACGCCGTCGGTTTGTGCACGCCAACTTTCTTCATGCGCGCCGCATTCCGTCGGAGTCGGTCCCGCTGAGAGAATAATTGAACCGGATAAACGTTAGGACGTGTTTAGATTAATGAGACGGGCGTCTCTGAAAAACGCGGCGGCCGTCATGGACGATTATTTCTCGGCGTTATTGGCGATTGGTCGTCGAGCACGTATCCAAAGAAACGAGTGCCTTCTCGTTAACGCGAAACACTCGCGTTCTGCTCTCGCTGTCATCGATCTCGCCACACGAGTCTTCGGAGCGAAGGTATTCGTCTCAATCTGATTATCTTTATATATAAGTATAATGAATATAAGTAAATAATGAAGAAAAAATGAAAATTGCATTACATTTCTTTTTGGAAATATATCTGTTTTTTTATTAAAGCAATAAAATGAAATCAAACTCCTACGCACATACAAGGAGATTTTGTCGCTTAACTTAAAAATTTAGGTGAATATAAATCTGAAAGTACTTTTGTTCACTAACAAAAGAATCTAATTGTATTAATTCTAGTAGAAAAAAATGGACAAATCAGATTTTTATAGTTAAATATTATAGTTAAATCTATTGGATCATTTAAAAAGTATCAGCGGTTTTTTTCATTCAAAAATTGAATTAAAAACGGATTAAAAGCGGATACTTTTTAAATAACCTAATATTATAATTAGTCATCATGATTGGACATCTGATTATTTCAACTAGAATTATGTCCAATCATGATGATCGGAATTCGGATTCATATGATCAGAATCTATGGTTCACTCATTTCCAATCAGTAATTTTTTTTTAGTAATGAATTATCAAAATAATTATATAGGACGCTCAAGCTGGTTGCTAGAATATCAATATTTTTTGCAGCATTATCTATATTGGAAAATTTTAGTTGTATTAATTGGAATTCCAATTCTTGGAAAATAGACAAATCAAAATTTTCTGATTGAATCTATTATAATGATATTGAGATGACCAATATTTTGATTAATATGATCAAAATCTTTGTTCATCTTTCTTCTGGTTCATCTATTTTTAATTAGAAAATTTTTTCACAGTTAGAATATACAATACAGATTATTCCAGCAATATTGCGATGTTCTAACAATATATATTACAAATGTTGTAATATTGCTACAAGTTTTATGCAACATATTTAAGTTTTTTATACACATATAATTATTTTAATAGTCTAATAAAATTATTGTCCATATCTAGCTAAATTTTTAGGTATTTCAGCAAAATCGTTTTTCTGTGTATCTCAAGATCTCGATATGTTTGTTTTTTTATTACTTTTTTATTTATTTTTTTGACAAAGTTAATTATCTATAAAGATCTCGACATGTTTTTGTTTTATTAATTACTTCTGGACACCTATCATAGAACAAATCGGAATGGATTTCAATCCGAATTATTCAATTATTCCCTAGATTTCTATTGTGTTTTCTAGGGAAAACGGAATTCATTCCGACATGGTCCATGATAGATACCCTGTATATATATTATCTATTTTGTAGATAATTATACAAAGCAGTCGGAATTTTGCATTTTTTATTTTTTATAGCCGATAGCTATATGTGACGATGCAAGACGAGCTCAGTTATGCGCGAATCTCGGCGCGACGGTAATATATAGAAATGAACGTTGTCTACCGTACAAGTTGAAGAAAATCAGCGGAAAGGAAGAAGTGCGCGTGATGATCGAGACCGAAGGCGAGCCATGCATTGAGAACGTTGTTAAATGGTGAAATCATACGTATTATGTTACGAAATTAGATTACGAGGTTTCTTTTATTGGTAGTCGGAGGTGGCAAAAGTCGCGGTTGTGAAATGGAAATTGAAAGAGATGTGGAAAGTAGACCACCAGATGTTAAGATTTGTCCAAAAAAAAATCGTGCATCTTTGTGTATCTTCTTTTTCAGCTTGGAACACGATAGTCTGATTGCTGTCCTCGGTAGTGCGCGAAATAAACGATGTCTCGATTTTTTCTTTGTGCCAATGAACTGCATGATGTTTGCAGTCGCCGCGGAGTATTACAAAATTGCCGATACATTGGTATACAGGTCAATATTGTTTTTTAAGAACCAATTCTGACGATAATTTTTCTTTGAATCTTCCGTATAATTTTTCAGAATTTATATATATTTCAGAGTTTTTAAAAATTTTTATATCTTTATAATTTTTATAATTTTATACAAGTATAAGGCTAAAAAGGTCAAAGTAAACGAGTAAAAACAGATGTAAAATTAATCAAAATATGTGTACACAACTTAATAAATCAATTAAAAAGAACAAATCTATTTTCGGTCAAAGAGCGGATCTTGATGTTTAAGTATTTCAGAGTGAATTTATATACATATCCAATTTTGTAAGTCAATTTAATAAAGTTAAACGAGTATGTTTCGGCTCAACAAAGCTCTCCTGTAAAAATACAACAAATACAATTGAAGTATTTATTTTATATATATAAATATATATACACACATATATATACAGTATTCCAAAATGATCGCTAAATATTTATATCATGTGAAGAGTTGGTAGCGGACTAAACTGAGTTGAAAAGTCCTCTACCACTTCGCAATTTTCGCAACAGTTAACAAGATATTAATTAGTAAAAATTGTCTAAAATTGATCTTCAATAATTTTTTTATTCAAATACTATCAACTTTATAGAAAAACTGCAAGAGACAAAAATTGTTTATTTTCTTCTCATAAAGCTTTAAAAAAAAAGCTTTAAAAATTTTTTCAGAATTTGTTATCAACTTTTTAATACTGCATTTTCTTATTTTTATCAATATGAGAAAATACGAAATTAAAAAATTCTGAAAAAATTTTGAAAAAATTCACAGAGTTTTATGAGAAAAAAATAAATAATTTTTGCCTCTTGCAATTTTTCTGTAAAGTTAATAGTATTTGAGTCAAAAATTATTGAAGACCAATTTTCGGTAATTTTTAGTAATTAATATCTCGTTAATTATTGCGAAATTGCAAAATGGTTGAGGACTTTTCGACTTAGTTTAGTTTGTCCTATCTGCCCATGAAATATTTGGGACACCCTATATATATACGTTTTATTTAATTTGATATATGTTTTTGTTCATTTACTTCGGCCTTTTTAACTTTCCACTTCTATTTTAATACAAATAGCTTCCGCTTTTATATAATTTTATAACTTTTTAGAACATTCAAAATTTTTTTATATAAATTGGGACACTTTTTAGAAGTACCGAGAAGGTTTTTTAGAATTCTGCATTTTGTGAATTCTGAAATATAAGATTTATAAGATTCTGTAGAAAACTTATAAAATTTGGAAAAGTTTAAAATATTTTTCCAGAAATCTTTTCTAAATTTAAAATATGATAAATTCTTAAAAATATTATGGAAATTTTGTGTGTACCAAGAAAATGATCATTTGTATTGGATTGAAATAAAAATTCGTAGCGCTACTTTATTTATATCATAACTGTACATTAAAAAAAATTTGGTAATTATACCATTCAATAAAGCAAAGAATCTGTTTTTTGAATTACGAGTGTGATTTTTAATATTATTATGAGCAACCAAAGTCAAAATGTTCCTTTTATTTAAACTATGATAGCACAGTAACAAAAAAATCTTAGGAAAATTATATATATATATATATATATTATTATAATAAGTTTTCATGATCGAAAGATGAAAATGTTTGAAAATTTTTTGAGCATGTGCCAACAAAGTGAGAAGAAAATTTTCCACCTTTTTTATCTTGTAGTTTTCTATGTGTAAAAATGATCAAACTTACAGGAATTCGAACGACATAGTTACTTTTCAAAAGAGAGATTTTAAGCTTTAAAACTTTTTTTTAATTAAAAAATAATAATAATAATAATACAACTAAGTAATGGCTTCTAGTTAATCAATCCAATATACAAAAAAAGCATGCAAGCCAATGTTGGTTCTTATTGCGAATATCTTAATGTTATTTATTCATAACAAACTGTAATAAAGTCTAAATTTCTCATCATACCGTAATTAATAATAATTATTAAGTGCTTTAATTGTCCACAGACCCAATTTAAAAGATGTCTATAAAAGACAGGGATCATACAGATATCATGTCGCAGCACAACCTTCACCATTGTCGAACAGAGTGTCATAAAAAAATGACTAATTTTGTATGGAGTATCGCAGATTTTTTAAATATATGTAACTTTATAAATGTTTTATCATCTAGTGACATTAAAGCCTGTTCTACAATGTGCTTATTGTTTCCAGTTTCTTGCTTTTTGCTATTTTTTTACATCTTGTCTTTTTGCTTCTTATTCGCTTTTTTTATCGCCTGAGATAAGAGTTAACGAACTTTGAAAGAAACAAAAAATACATAGCAAGAAATACAATTGTCGATAAAACGGTTGCAAAGAAGTTAAAAGCAAAAAAGGTACAAAACAAGAAATAGGAAACAAAGAGCACATTGTAGAATAGGCTTAAAGGGAACTCATGCAAGATTAACATTAATATGTCGTGTCCGACATTAATGTGTGGTGACTTCTCTCATATGCTTGTGATGCGCTGGTTGTGCACAGAGAATGGAGTGTGACTGGCAGAGTAGACAGCGCATGCATTTGCTATGCTAGAAATCCTGGGTTTGTTTCCCGATAAAAGTAAAAATATTTTATACACTCGTTCTTCTTTAGAACGAAGCGGCAACCCACCGAGAGTAATAATAATAACTATTGTAAGTGCGTTAATTGTTCATAGATCTAATTTAAAACATCCAAAAGGGATCATACAACTTGAAGATCATGCTGCGACACGATTCCTGTATGATCCCCTTGTCTTTTGTTGACATCTTTTGATGTAGGTCTGTGAACAATTAACGCACTTAATCATTATTATTAAGATATGATTGAGAAATTTAGACTTTATTACATTTTGTTATAAATAAACAAAATTAAGATATTCGTAATAAGAATCAATATTGGCTTGCATGCTTTTTTTGTATATTGGATTTTTTTAAATTTAAATTTCGTTTATTTTTGACGAAGCTATATTTGCTTGGATTTTGAAATGCTTAGTGCTACGTACTTTTGTTTCAAACCAATATAATTGATCGAGCAGAAGATGACATTTCCTTCTTTTGTAGAGAGACCATGCAGCATGTATTGGATTATAAGTCGGAGTGTGCAATTCGTCCTCGAATCTCGGCGATCTTCGGTCTGAATCATATCAATGATGCGTTCAATTATTACGCAAAAGTGCCGAGTGGGAAAGTGTTGATCGACTTGAAAGATCATGATCGGCTAATCTTATATGATGAATCTTAAGCATTAAATTTGATCAATCAATTTTATCTAATCAATTTAATTTATTGCTTCTTTTATAATAGCTTAATATTTACGTTTGTTTTACGAAAAATTTTTCAAGCATATGTTAATCGGCTGTAAGACAAAGAAGTTCTCAAATCTCTCTATCTTATAGCTAATCGACGGTTCGAAAAATTTTTTAGATGACAAATGTATGTATGAATATAAGTCTTATTGGTTTTTTCTTTTTTTTAAAATTAATTTGAGGTGATTTCGATTTTGCATCAAAATAATTTTAAATTAGTAAATGTAAGTGTGGACTTTTTTTAAATAATACGAGATTTTTTAAAATAATATTTTTAAATAATATGAGAATTAGAAAATATTTACTTTCTCAAGGACGATTTCAGTACAAGAAACTGAAATTAACGAAAAATTTAAACACGATATCTTTCAAGAATAAAAGTGAAATATTTTTTTGCTGATTTACTTTTTACTTTAAACAGATTACTTTAAACAGATACACAAAAATACACAAAAAGTTTAAATAGTAAGACATAAATCAATTAAGAGAAAATAAATCTTATTTTTTCGATCGTGAAGCAGAGTTAGGGCTTAGTACTTTAAATACTTTAATGTGAATTTATATACACATCCAATTCTGCAAATCCGCGCCTAAACCGTTTTCAATCTTAAAACGCACTCATGAAGAGGACTAGTATTGTAATATCACATTATACTGATAAACAATTTAAAAAATTTTTGATGTAATATAAGCATTTTAGAAAAATATCAATAACTTTATACTATTATAAACATTTAAAAAACTATAAATAATTTTGTATCAGTAAGACATAAACAATAGGCAAATTAATATTTTGATTTGCTATAACCTACGTTATTCACCATCTCTACCTACTTTCTGCAAATTCTCCTTAGTTATGATACCCTGATCTAAAATGGGATTGAGGTGGATCGATAAACTGAAAAGTAAAACCCATGACAATAACGTAAGGCAAAAACCAAGGTAGCATGGCGTAAGCAGTAGATAAGGGAAACGTAACATTAGATTCGCTATTGGCCTTACGGTCTCTACTGTGATTGGTTAATTCGCTTACTACTTACGTCTTACTGCCTCACGTTTCTGTGTGTGGACTTAAGAATGTGTGAGTACCCGAACATTCGGGACTCGTCCGTATTTTCGGGTACTCACACATCTATAACAAAGTGACATCGACGCGATGAGGGAAAGAATCGGATTGATAGCGCGAATATTTCGAGTGGGGATCTTATAGAAGGTATCGAATCAATAAGATAGGTCTTTGTTAACAATGTGCCGTCGCAAAAAATAATGATGAAGTTATTATAACAGCTAATCTGTTGAAACACTTGTTTGATGTAGATCTTATATGTATGCATGGAGAGGACAAATATTTTAACATGATTTTTCATGTCTTCTCCGATACGCATGCAATTTCAGATATATATTTTTTAAATTTAAATCAACCCGAGGAGATTTTGATTACATTAAAATAATTTTAAATTAGTTAAAATATTAATTATGGACTTCTTTTGAATAAAATAAGAATTAGAAAATAATTGACGGAGGAGATATTATGACCAGAAGATAGATATTGAGTTGGCAAGGAAGTAATTGCGTTTTTTCAGCTCAAAATTGTATATATAATATCTTCGACAATAATGAATGAAATTGAAATTTAAAGAAAGAATTTTAAAGTTTGAAATCTCTTTTAAAAGCTTACCACATTTTTTAAGTTTATATGGAGTTTGGTAATTTTTACATACCAAAAACTACGAGCTGAAAAAGATGGAAATTTTCTTCTCACTTTGTTTGTAACGTAAAACAAATTTGAGAAAATTTTCGACTACCTATTCCCTACAAAATTGTTTTTTAAAAATATTCCTACGATTTTTGGTTACAGAGTTATCGCAGATTAATTAAAAGAATCATTTTGATTTTAATTGCTCCGATTTTAATAACTCCGTTAAAAATTGTTGTATCGCAATTTAAAAAAGAGAAGAGAGAGAGACAAGCTGAAACTTTACTCTATCAAGATATATTGATATTGGTTGGTAAGAAAGTAATTGCGGTTTTTACTGATAGATATCTTTTAAAAGCCGCAATTACTTTCTTGCAATCTTCAATCCAATATATAACAATCTCTTAATTTCTCGTTATTAGATGGCAAATTCTATAGCGATTATTTACAAAATTATTAGTTCAGTAGTTTGTTACACTATAATGCTAATATGTCAATACACAATAATAAGTATTTATTATTGGTTATTAACCAAGTTACTTCATAATCATAAAATATAAATGGAGTGCCATATAATATCACTTTTTCCTGTTATTTTCTCAAGGATGATTTTAATATGATTTAATGCAAAAGAAACTGAATAAAGAACCTAAACGCTTATTGTGCTGTTAAGTATAAGCTCTATATTGTATAATTTAAAATAGTTGCATTTTACTTTTATACAGATTAAAAATCAGTATACAACTATCTTAATATGCACTAATTCGTTCAACTGAATTCACTGTAAATTCTAATTTTATCCTGCTCACGATATTTTCCAAGATGGCGTTAGCAGACGGTGCATATTTTATGTTGTAATTCATCATTATCATTTATAACGTTTTCAAATTGCCATTAGCAAACTTATATCTTCAACGATTAGTAGAAAAAATTTTTATATTCCTAAGATTATTATTTTTTTATATTTATATTTGATAATGCTATTTTTAAAAGTAATCTTCGCTGTAGTTTTCCATTTGCTTCTTGTATCAACTTATCAAATGGTATTACATATGATTATCCCAATTAATAAATATATGTAAAATTTGTGTATGTATATTATATTTATGAGACTGCAAGAGTTCATTATTGCAATCTTAACAATTAATAGTTTAATTATTTTTAAGGACTTATTTAAAAATTAAGCTTTATCCAGAAATGTTGATTTTTGATAGTATCTCGTTGAAATCTTAATGCAAAAAATATAAACAATATTTTATTTATTATTTATTTTAACAAAAATTTTTATAACATAAGAGTTTACCGGCTGTGGATAAAGTGGATTTCTTCTTAAGCAAGCTTGTGTAAATAAAAACAAGCAAAACAATTATAATTTCAACTATTCCATGTTCACTTTTTCTTTAATCAGAACCAACTTTGGTAATAACATTTGTAAATTATTAAAGAAATCAAATGCAATTTAGTTAAACTCAATGTCAACATCAGAATATGTATGTTCTAAGAATTAGAAATACATAAAACTCTAGCTTGTAGCCCCTTCTTGTTATTTATTGTTTAAAAATAAGCAATCCGTATAACAAAACAGCA
Organism: Acromyrmex echinatior; assembly: GCF_000204515.1. Next base: position 862,498 of record NW_011627004.1, on the reverse strand, counting down.
AAAATCGATTTGCAGTCTATCTGTCTGTCCGATTTTCATCACATTTCAATTTTGCTGCGTCACGCATTTCTCGTAGAAATTTAATACTGGAAGATAATGATTATAATTGTTTAATTTGTGTATTAAAAACACTGTTGTTCAGTGCTTTTAATATTTAAAATAAATAATTTTCAATATTAATTTGGCTAATATTAAAGTGGAATAGATGTACTATAGTTTGATATTTAGCATAAGAAAAGAAATTCTATGTAATTTGATGCAAAAATAAAATACAAGGTTTATTTTTTAATTTTCTATAAGTGTAAACTGGTATATATTTTTGGAACTTAAACTTAAAGTAAACTTTTGGAATTTAAATGTAAACTAGATCTGTGAGTTTGACAAAAGCAAGAGAGAAAATTCCAGTACAGTTTAGTGCAACAATAAATAATATTAAATTTTTGGATCAGACTTACACGCATTTATGCTTAAAATATAATAATCTGTTGTATATCTACGTATATTTATATATTACATAAAACTATATAAACTATGTTTTACGTATCAACTATGTTTATGTTATCATTGCACTAGAGTACTTCTAAAATTTCAATCTCGTTTAAGAATATATTTTTATTTAACAATACTAAGGTCTGCAGATATATTAACATTCAAAACTTAATTACTTCTTTCTGTATCACGCTATGCAGTTTTTATAATAATCTATATACATTGCATGTAAATATTGTTTACATGAAAAATATTTAACTTAATGCAATTAACAACATTATTTGTCATTTATACGTAAATTTACACAAATCTTTTTAAATTTTTACGTATAGTAAAAATTCTGTATAAACGTAAGCTTTTATTCATAGCTTTTATTCATTATTTTATATTTAAAATTATCTTAAGATGTATAATCATATATGTGCAATCATAAGAGCCATATCGTAAAATATTACTTTAAAATGATAATTACGGTTTAAAATAAAAATAGTCTACGAATATCGTTTACAGAGCTGTATTAGTAGAGAGTTTTTGCAATAACGTAGATCCAGGTATAATGAACGCTAAAGTTACATTACTCTTTTTTTAATTAATTGTTAAGATAAAGATAACGTGATCCTTAGTGTTCACTGTATCTGGATAAATGGTATTGCAAAAACTTTCTAATATTTTAAGATATTACTTGACCCAGTAAACCAGAATGGATTAAAATGGATTGAAATTTTTTTCTATCCGAATGCGTATTTTAAATAGCAAATATTTTTTTTTGAATTTAATTGGATTCAATTGGATTTAATTAGATTCAATTGAATGCCATTGGATTGAAAAACTGCATTTCCTATTCAAAATTTTGAATTGAACAGTATTCACAATGCACAGAAAAAGCTAATATTATTTGTAGATTAAAAAGCATGAGAGATGCTCTATGAAATTCCTATAAATGAATAAAAACGCATTCAGGATTGAAAAGCATTCATTTTAAAAGCATTCGTGAATCAATATTTCTGAAAATCTGAATTCATTTCAATTCATTTCAATCCATTCTCGTTTGAATATAATGATGATGTGAATACAGGTCGTAATCTTGAAGCATACAGTGCAGTGCATTAATTCGCTGGATCATAGTAGCGGCCCGATTTATCGGAAATAATAAAATGCATTACTAAAAAGTTGATCAAAAATTCTGAAAAAAATTCTCAGAGTTCTATGAGAGGAAAATAAATGATTTTTGTCTCTTGCAATTTTTCTGTAAAGCTGATAGTATTCGAGTAGGAAATAAACGTCGATAAGTCCGGCCGCTATTATGATCCAGCGAATTAATGCACTGCAGTATGCAACTCTGCATTGGATTCGAGACGCAAGATGGCGGCACGCTGCGCGAAAGTGGCGCGCGTCGGACGCGACGATGCACTTCGCGACCGGACCGGCGCGGCGCAGCCGAAAAGCGGTCAGCGCGTGGTATCTGTTCGGCTGCGGAGTCCGGTCTTCACGTCGCGTTGTTACGATAGTAGATCTTCCCCTCCACGCCCGTTCCCCGGGCGTGCCGGCGGTGTATCGTCAACGTGTACCTCGACGGGCATCTTCGCGGGTACAGCATATCGTGAGTACAGTCCGAATTCGTCGTTTACGTCGCGGTAACTGACGAGGAATCGCGCGAGTGTGACTTGTCACATCGCCGTCTCGCACGCGGCGGGTCGACGGAGTGTATGAGAGAGAGAGAGAGTGAGAGAGAGGGAGAGAGTGAGTGAGTGAGTGAGTGAGAGAGAGAGAGAGAAAAGGATCGCGCTGTGGAAGAAACGCTAGAAGGGGGTGGGGTGAAGGAGCGAGACGGAGCGCGTGCGACGAGCACCGCACGGCGCCGCTGCATCGCGCTCGTCGGCGATCATATCGCGTCGCGTCGCGCCGCGTCACGTCATCCCGTAATTTGCCTCGCTTTTTCCTCGCGCGCCGTCGTCCGGCTGGCTCTCGTCATCGTCACCGTCGCGGTTCGCGGTTCGCGGTCTCGTGCCGTCGCGTCTCTCGTCCACCCGTCCGCAACGCGCGCTCGCTCTCGTCGATACACGTCGTCCGCCATATCTCGCGACGTACGAGGTACGAGACGACGGCGGGGACGGCGGTGGTGCATGCAACCTGTTGTTTTCTCGCGGCGCGCTCCTCAACCCGTCTGACACGCAGCCGTGCTGAGCGGCGACCTAGCGACGTGCGGCATCCGACGTGCTGGCGGCCGACCTAACCTCGCGCCCGCCGACCTGGGAAACGCGCCGGCTCGTCGACGCTGGGAGCTGACGGCAGTATGAACGGGTAAGAACGACACGCTAGATCTAGATGATTAATCAATTTTGTTCAACTTTGTCACCAAATAATATCTGCGAGAGAGGAAGGGAGAAGGAACGAGAGAGAAGAGGGAAGAGAGGAAGGAAGTGAGAGTGACAGTTCTCGGCTGAATGCTCGCATGAATGTATGCATAGACAAGGAAGAAGGAAGGGTGTAGTCTGTAGAGACTCGGTATGTATGTGTCGGAATGTTATATTGGGTTGAAGAGGAGAGAAAGAGAGAGTTAGAGAGAGGAGGGAGAGGGGCGGGAGAATGCATTGATTTGCGGTTGTATGTGGAGCAAGATAGATTATTGAAGGAGAGAGAAAGAGCTAATAACATAGGTATGAACTTTTCTTTATTATGTGCATTATTCTTTCCTCTCTCTCTTTCTCTCCCTTTCTTTTTCCTTGCTTTGTTTTTGTAAGAGTATATATGTGTAACTCTCGTTCCAGCTGCCCGGATGATGCTATCGCGTGCAGTTTGGCGAGATGAATGAAAAAGGAAAAGAGATCTAATTTATTATCATTGAAAATTAATTGAGCACTGTCAAAGTCCTTTAGTCTTTGATATTGCAATGTATCTTTGATATATGTTTTGGCTCTTTTACAAAAACCTCCTTTTCCATATACCATATATCCTCTTCTTTCGATCGTTTTTCAACGAGCGAAGCGAACGTGAGCCAATACTCCGACTCTGTAACTCTTAACGGCAGTATCGTTATATTGTCATTGCACAGATATTAAATATAATGACGTAAGTAGTTTAAAAACGTAAGCAGTAAAAAATCAACATGTTGCCATTCATGCTTACGTTATAACCCTAAGCTATAACACATTAGCGATTACACAGAGAAATGATATTTATGATTAACGATTGACAATTATTTTTTAATCAATCAGAGAGAAAACAGCAATCAGTCATCGTTTGCTTTGTTCTGATTAGGTGCGTTCAGCAGATTTAGTAGTTGAGTGAGCGCCTGCTGTTGTTGGTGTATTCTCTTAGAATTTAGATCATCCAATCGGACTTCTAAATCTAGAAGAGTACAAGCAGCAGACGTTCACTCAACTGTTGAGTTTGTTGAACGCGCTCAATTAAAAGCAAAGCAATTAATGACTACTTGATGTTCTGATAAAAAATAATTATCAAAAAAAATTTAATTAAAAAGTAGTTGTGAATCAAAATTGCATAATCACTATTATGATTACAGTTTTACAGTTTCCACTGTGTTTGGCCAATCTGCTTACTACTTACGTTTTACTACTTAAGTTTGTGTGCCAATTATCATATCCTTTATACATGATAAAAAAGCTGCATAACGACAATGTAAGTAGAGTGTTTACTTTCTAAATTTTTTAGAGTGGATCATCATTCTAAAGAATAGAAATTGAGCCAGTTTTGAAAAAGAGTGGCTTAATTTTCAATCTTTAAGAATGAGATTTACCCTGAGTTTTAAAGAATACCTGGAAGAATTTGAAAAACCTGGAATTTTTAGGGGATTTCTTTTTTACTGAGGAGTTTTTAAGGAATTTCATTGATTTCGGAGAAATTTTATATTCTATTTCTTTTTGAAAATATTGTTTTTTCTTTGATTATTTTTTTCTTGATAATGCAAAAAATGTTAACAATCGATTAGCAATAAATATGGCATACATATCCGTGTATATTTACGTACATTTTTACGTGTCTCGTGAATTTTTCTAAAAGAAACTAAATAATGGTATAAGACAATACTTATTGTTAGCAGAAAAGAGTTATAGATATAAGTTTCGTAGCTCCAATTATAGAAAATGATAGCTACAGTTTTGTGGAAAGTTTTCTTATCTTCTAATTTCCAATACATGGTTTGTTTGCGTTGTTTACACTCCACTTTATTTCAAAGTTGAATTTAAAAAATTATCTATTATAATATTTTCAATAAGATTAGAAACAAGATCATTTATATTAAATACATTACTTTAGATACGAAGCGCCACTACGTTTGAATGTTAAGATGTTGATCTATTATATATATTCATATAAATGAATTAATTTCAGAAATGATAATTGCCTGCCGATATGGTTGTTGGACTTTCAACGCAATCTAAAATATTAATAATCCCTCCAAATTTCCCAAATTTAAAAAACTGTAATAAACTTATTGCAAAAAATATTGCCTCAAGGCAGTTTTATGCGCAATTATCATTTCTAAAATTAATTCATTGATATGAATATATATAATATAAGTTTAATATCTTAACATTCAGACCGTAGTGGCGCTTCGTATTTAAAATAATTTATCTAACTTTCTATGAAATTTTGATACCTGGGAAAAATTCGGGAATTTTTATAAAGAATTTTTAACAACATATATCAGTAAACAATTTGAGTATCAAATTGTCATTGAAAGTAAATTGCTAAACGCGAAGCACGATGTATCGCCAGATATCAATACTACCAATGATCGTTTTCGATCGCTGCGAGCGCGTAGACTTTTTTTTTTTCCTGACAAAGAAATAGGTTCTCGTCTCTCGAGGTCGTCTCGCACTGTCTCGCAGAAATCGAAGTTGCGTACGTACGTCATGAGATATACGTAGCGAGGTGTATTTACGTGGGAACGTTATGCACTGTTCCCGGGCGACGAGCCTCCCGGAGCTTTTAGCCATGTTTATGAAAGCCAGCGTAGCCCCGCTCGGCTTTCACGCGCGCCGTATTTTATGAGTAATATTCGATTACACCGCGCAACAGTATCCAATACGTATCCAAAGCGCGTATGTACATTTACACGCCCGCTGGCGTCCTTTTGCCAGACCGTGCACGAATACGCCGCTTCCATAACGCGGCTCTACTTATATTTCACCGGCGCGGAGCGCCGTAAAACCGCAATGTTTTCAGGATAAATTCGGGTCTAAAGAGGGCTTTCTATCTGTACTCTGACTTCTCGGATTACTTCGCTCGTGTAGATTTAGCCCTACATGCATTTGTTCGATTCTTAGCCTTAGTACGATAACATCGTACGCGATTATATGAGAGATATATATGTTTATGTAGGAGAAAACTCGGTATTTAACCCTTCGGTGCTGAGAAGTAGGTCTATCGGACGCACTCAGTTATGGATCTCTTTGTCAAAAATGTCAAACAATTAAATTTTTGTATGTTACATCTGAAAATTTGAATTATTCTTATTAAAATGCATTTATTTAGGGCCGGTTATGAAAGCGTTATTTCATCTTCAGATAAACTATGTGATAATTTATTTTATGGAAAGAAAAGAGTAAAAGAGTAATGATGATTTCTTTATCAATAGATTAATTTTAATATCGGTTTAATTTTTTTATTTTATTCTGAGAAATAGAAAGAACAAATTAAACCGAGATTAAAGTTAATCTATATTGATAGAAATGGACAGATTTTATTAAAGAATAAAAAATAAAAAAAATAAGAGAACTCTGAAGTTTATCTATATTATGAAAGTTGAAATAATTCAGTTTTAGTATCCATTCTTTTCTATATGACTTATCATTTTGATTTCTTGAAATTCAATTTTAGTATCCATTCTTTTCTATATGACTTGTCATTTTGATTTCTTGAAATTAATTAATGTTTTTTAATTAACATAAATTAAATGAGTTGTATAGTTTTAGCGTCAGTAGCATAATAGATTTCGACGTTAGTTCCGGAAAGTTAACCCTTTTTATAAAGCGTTTTACGTACAAAATCGGTTAAAAAAAATATTTTATAGAAACAAGAAAGAAATGAAATTGTGTACAGAGGAAATATAATACTGTTTCGCTAAAAGTTTCACTATCGCATGATCTGTTTTTGCACTGTTCTGCATAAAATATAATGCTCTATTGATCGCGTTTGATGAAAGACTCGTTTCGCGTCTGATTCAGTATTCCGATTTCAGCAGCTGCTGATTTTAAAACTGCATTGTGAGGATGCTAAATAAAAAAAAAACAAATTTGCATATTCAAAAGAATTGTATATTTATCGAGTGTTCGTTGACGCGTAATGCGATTAGCGCAAATTCATATTATTTGTTGGCTGACCCTCTTTCCGAAAAATTATTGAATTTTGATCGCTTAGAATTTAATTCTTTTGCTTGCCGAAATAAATACGCTGAGATAATAAAAAGTTATCAATGCATATTTATATACTTCAATGACATAGTTAGGATTATCAGATCTAACCTAATCTACATAAACTGAGTAAATATTCCTGATTAAAAAGTAGTGCAAAAATAAAACATCAGAATTCAAAAGTAGGACATTTAAATTGTATACAAAATAATACAGGGTCCGGCAAAATGATCTCCCACATTTTGTTTTTATTAAAGATTAAAATATATATATGAACTCAAAAGTGGAACAAAAAGTATATATATTTCAAAATTTCAAGAACGATAAAAATAGGTAGTAACAATAATAAAACTTTATGTAAGAATACTTAATAATTTTCGAATATTTTATCATATATATATACACATATATATATATATACAATAATGATCAGCTTACGCTGTATTATATTTCATGTACGATGGGCTTAATAACTTTCGGTCTTAGTTTTTTTTCCATAATAAGAATATAATATTAAAAAGAATATACCCTGGACACGCTGAAAATCTGGTCGAATATTCTCGGACATTTTAAAAGAGGTACATGTTTGAGAAAAGCAGGTCATTTGATAACCTTAAACATAGTGATTCCGATATCGCACAATTTCGATCGTCGAAGATTCTTTTTCTTTCTTTTTATTTATAGCTCTTGATTCACAATTTGAGATTTGATTTGGTCAGTAATAACCAATAGTCGGATTAAGTAAATATGGAATCGTGAATATGTGACAATACTTGTTAAATTATGTTATGTACACAAAAGACGATTAGTTCGTCAGAAATTTTCTTAGTGCAAAAAATATATTGGATTGGAACATAAATTTGTAGCGCTACGAACTTCAAAATTCATGCAACTCCATTAAAAATGAACAAAGTTTAATTTAAGAAAATGGTTTTATAGTTTAAACTCTCTACTTTCGAAAGATCATTATGTCTTTTGAGTTTGGTAATTTTTACATTAGAAAACTACGAGCTGAACAAAATGGAAAATCTTTTTCTTCATTTTGGTAGCTGTAACTTGTTTTAAAAAAAATTGCCTACAAAATCATTTTTTTAAATATTCCTAAGATATTTTTGTTACTGAATTATCATGGATTAAATAAAAGGAGTATTTTTTCTCTAAAAATATTTTCTTTAAAAATCACTAATTAAAAAAAAATCAGATTTTTAAAGTCGAAATGCTTTGCTCTATCGACTGGTATAATAAATTAAAAAAAAAATATACACGATACAAATGAAATAGCGCTATGAACTTCAATCTAATACAATTCTTTTTCTTATCTTTCAGAAACTTTAACAAAATTTTATGTCCGCATTCGGCGACTCTTCTAATGTAACTCGATCGTCAAGAACGGTTCTTTGGCGTCTGTCGCGGTTTTCTTGCGAAATGCGGCAGCGAGTTCGATTTCACGCATCACGGACTGCCACGTGCCATGTGTGTTGGCATCAGGCTTTAAACCCTTCGGTCGGTATTCGGACGCGCATGCGGTAACTCGCTTCCGCGCGAACAAACGAACGGATTTTATCAACCCACGGTCACGTCGGCGCCTCGATTTCGACAAAGTGTTTTATTTCGTCCCTATCGTTGGATGATAAGAATTTCCCTATCGCGATTATTTATTCCTTTTTCCTTGGCGCATATTTTACATGCGTACGTACCGGACCAGTTAGACGCGGCGAATTAATTAATTGAACGCTCTCAGTTTAATTAAGTCGCCGCTCGTTCCGCTGTCGTGATGAATTGACCGTTGCGTTTTACCGCCACTAGAGAGTTTACTATGTCACGGCGACCGCTATATTCGTTTCACGTAGGTAATGCTAAGCCGGAATTAGATTTCGTCGCTGCGAGAAGCGTGCAGTGAGAGATGCCTGGCAGCAATCGTGGATTTCGGCGCCAAGGAATGACTTGTTCGCCTGCGATTTGTTTTTGTCCGATCCGCTTCATCTGATTTCACTTTCTTCTTTCCTTATTCGCTTCGTTTTCGTCTGATGTTTTCCATCGAGTGATATCGAATAGAAAAAAAAAAAATCTACTCCGCGTAAGGTATCCGAATGCAGTGGATGGCCTGAAGCACACAAAAGCGAACAGCGTACATTCCTCGCAATTTTGAATTTTCGCGAATTTTTTTGCGACACTAGAATCTAGGTGACTGAATTCGTACATTTTGCAAAATCGTGTCAGATTTCACGCCGTATTTTCGTAAGGCATGACTCGCGGAAACGTGTAGCAACCTACGAATGTAGCTTTTGGTGGAAATGTTTCGTTGCGAAAGACTCGACTTATGCATTATGGATTGGCACTCCGCCGATGAGTCGGCGATAATGTCTTTACTCTGTCAATACTGATTTAGAATCGTGGTTTTTTCCGTCAAAGTTGGAGTTGTATTTATTTTTCTTGCGATTTAAAAAGCGATTTCGAAGCTTTATTTACATCTCTATAAAATATAATTTGTTACAATAATATTGTTATATATAAGAACTACATAAGAAGTGTAGAAAAACTCATTAATAGTTTTATTTAACTTGATTGTAAATAACTACAAAATATTGTAAAAAAATGAGAGAGAGATTTGAATATCTTGAAGTGTATCTCATTGTTCACTGAGAAAAAAAGTAGTAATTACCATAATTGAAGAATTTAATTATAGGTATTTTCAGTATCAACTATATATTTATGTAGAACTATAAATATACAATTCAATAAGCATGATGTACAATAATTTTTAAACTAAATATTTATTGTAAAAAAATGGAAAAAATACACATATAGTACACAATCAATACTAAATATTAATAAGTTGTCTAATCTTCATCAATTATTGTCGATAATTATTTATCTTAAAAGCATGCTTTTTACCAATTTTACGACATAGTCTGTCTAATAAAAGTGTAATCGGGAAAATTTTTATATATAGGAATTGTTACATCAAGAAATTTAAATGAGCAGAGTAGAGAAGAATTCTTCCTTTATTTGATCATATTTATTGTTTGACTTTTATTAAAGAATATATTTAATACAAAATTCGGAAATTTTTTTCTGTGCATCATATAAAGGACCGGAAATGTCGCAGGAAGCAGCTGCCAAAAAGTAGGCGTTTAGAAAGCAGCTGAAAAAGCAATATGAAACAACAAATATCACTGAAAATTTGCCAAAATAGTAAGACACGAAAAATGTTTCGAAAGTCATGTCGGTCATGCTTTTATTAAACAGATTGTAATCATTATTACCAACATTATTAGCAATAATTGTAAAAATGGAAATTCCTAATCGTAATTATTTTACCAAATGTAATTATAGTCACAAATACTAAATACTTTTCTTTCAATGCTCTCTAAAACCAGCGGATACAATGAAAAAATATTGTTTCATTAAATTCAATATTTATCTCGATCTTCACAACTTAAGCCAGCGGCGATACATGTTTTCTTGCTTTTATTTTAATAAATTATCAACTAGGAATTGTGCTGTGCAATTTTATTAATTTACTAGAACGCAATCAATCCATCAAGAAAACATGCATGTGCATGGCTCAAGCTGTGATTGGCTGAAGATCGAGATAAATATGTACTGAATGTATATGTAACGAATTTAATATTTTCTCTTCGTTATATTTTGTTTCTTTAAATTCTTTCAATCCGCATGCATACCGCACTGAAGGAATTAAATGAAAATGATGAACCGTACCTGAAAGAAAATTGTGTAAAATTATGCCTGAAAATGCGGAGATACAATCCGAATGCAGAATCGCTTTTGTATCGACCGCCGTCCAGTCACGTTCATCTTATATATGCAATAACGGCCGCGTTATTAATGTATGTGAAGACTAAATTAACGTGCATGAATACTGACTCGCCATCCATCTTCGTATCTGATATTACATTTCACTGCGACCGCGCAGCGCACCGTCGATGCAGCTGCGATGAACCTGGCAGTGCTTAAATCAGGCGGTTCGCGAGAATTATTAAACACGAATTTCCGCGGATCATCGAAACATCCATGAGTTAGGATGCATTCCGAGCCATTTGTTCGCAACGCATCGATAGAGGATCTCTCTTTGCATCCATTACGTTGCGCAAACGCCGCGGTAAAATTACCAAGTTCTGTCCGTCGTGTCGTGATAAAATTACCGAGTATTCGTATCACGGAAGTGTACTTCTTGTATTTGCGCGCGTGTTACACCTGTACGACATCCGCGGCGTCTTGCCAAGCATAAGGCCGGAATCAGACTGCGCATTGAAGACTGAAAGAAAATGAATTGAAATTCGACCAATCGAAACAATAGGAGCTAAAATTTCTTTGCCCTCTGTCATTGATCCAATTTCAATCTTCGATCTTCAATCTCAATCTTCAATGCGTTGTCTAATTCCGGGCCTAACTTAAATGCGATTCGCGCGAAGAACACGAAGGTGAAGATCTACAGTGAGACACGTATAAAAATTCGCTAAATCGAATTCTTTCATTACGTCGATGTTTGTACTTCATTTTCGTGCGAATTAAGGCTTTAGATATTAACAAACAACTGCTATCTTTGATCTAATCTAGGTTTTTTCCATCATACAGTGGATGTAGCGAAATTTTTTTGTTTTTTTTTTATCTTGACAGTTTTGGAACACTGTTAGATATTAAAAAAGTCAATCCAATTTCATGAATTAAACAACAATTTTATTGTTTTTAATTCCTATGTATAAATCAAAATATAAATCAATCCATTTCTATAGTTAGTTTCAACGTAAACATCTATATTAATGTATGCATTTAGTAAATAATAACTAAATTTAAGTCAAATTTAATACATTTTCTTGAATTAAATTGTTTACTTCATTGTTTTAGATAAATTAACGACATATTGAATAACAGCAGTGACCTATATAGAAATAATTAAAAATAACTCAAATTGAGTATATAATTTGACATTATGAATTTAACAATAAAGAAGAGAAATGGGCATAGAACTCTCTACTATTGTTCTGTACGGCGAATTTGGTTTAAGTAGAAGAGAAACAATAGTGTATTCTTTCAAGTGAATAACTGTATTATGACCTATCCTATACGTGTTAACATTGCATAAAGCGGTTGTCAAATTAAATATAATATAAAATTAATAAATATGATTTTAATGTAAAAATAACTTTCGACACAAATGTATCAACTTATGCGTAAGTAAAATTTACTAACAATAAATATCTCATAGTCTTGATTACATGACTAGTAGTAACGATTAAGATAGTTTCAATTCTGTACTCCATCCAATGCTATACGTCGATAGTTCTTTTTTTTTCTGTTCTTAGAGATTCTCAAATAAGAGATTGGACACCGAAATATCCTCAATATGGCGAATTAACTGCTTAAGTTAGAATAAGATAGATATCTCCATGCATCTCATTTTACTTTAATTAAGCATCATCCAGAAATATGACAGATCAAATGTTACATAAATCCAATCAAAAGTTACATAAATGATATCTCATCTCTAATTCCTTGTTGGATCTAACAATAAGTGAAACTTAAAACTAATTATATTATAGAATCACTGACCGTTTATTGGATGATAGATCAATTTGATCTAAAATGGATGGCGGTCGAAAGGAGTCGATATACAAGCCAGTTGTCGACATTAATAAATAAAAGAATTACGCTACTCTTGTTTAGCTCTAGTGTGAATAGCTCGACAGTGTCGCAATATTGCGTCGCATTATTTATTTCTTACTGCAACTTTTTACATCTCAATACGAAGTGTCGATAATGAAACCAACGAAGCGAAATCGAGGACAGGCGGAAACGACTCCTAATTTCGAATCTGATTAAATCGACATTGCGTTGTTACCATTCCGTTGTACCAATTCACCGGCATTAACTATGCCTCGTCGTTCCATCACGCGTTGCGAGCCTTTACGTTGTTGCGTTACACCGTAACAAGCCTATACCTTCGTGCGTGCGGCGCGCGGGTCAAACTTCATGCATCGTCACAGCAGCTTCATAGAATATCATAGTGAATGCATAGCACCGCCCGTATATGGTACCGAGAACGCGCCCGCATTTTGCCGCTATCGACGCATTCATCGAACCAGAGTCGTGCACGGCTCTCTGCCACGGGTAAATGCTTATCGGGCCGACCTGCAGCGCTCGATGATAATTAAAATAGACAAGACTCGCAGTAGCGTATACGCAAATATCTCAGCCGTCCATCAACAGCCGTCGTCATCGCCGTAGTGATCCTCTATGCGATATATTCCGTATTTAATAATATTCATTATGTCCTTCGTCGTGTCCCCGAAGTGCTGCTTACGTGGTGACGTAAGCAACAGCCAATCATTACACGTGCGAGAATTGATAAACGGAGAGTGCGAAATCTGTCTTGTCTTTCGACTTAACATGGTGTACAATTTTTCTCGGGTAAGATATACGAGCTTCTAGCGAGCGTTGCCGTAGGGACGTAGGATATAAAAACGAGTCTCTCTCGTCTGGCTTACGGCTTAATTTTTGAAAATTGCAACATTCCGCCTTGCCTCGGTGCACCTGCGCCGAAGTGGAGCGTTGATTATTTGAGTAGGAAGTGTGTATGTGTGTGTGTGTGTAGATAATACACCGAGCTTTTAAATAAGCTTTTGGAGGAGAAGATGCTAAAAATCGACCGAGTAAATCCGACGCTTATTTAGGAGATGCATTATCTACAGTTTAGAGCAGCTGGAGAGCAACACCTGTTTGCAATAATAACTTCGACAATAATAATGCGGAATGTTACATGGTGTTTCGAAACGCCGCGAATTTAATTTCTAACGCGGGTTAATGGCCGATTAACATACGGCCATTCACTTTCCGCCTTAATGAATACGATATGTGTAATACAGTACAATATGTCGTTTCCGAGAATGTCCGAGTATTCTGGTCGGCATTGATCTCCGACTCTGTTTCATCGTAAAATATAAATGTAATTTGTACGCGATATATCTAATGGCTTTGAATTTTACACAAAGTATGGAAGTATTACAAAGTTATCATTATATTTCTATTAGAGACCAGTCGAAGCAAAATGTTAGTTCAACGAAGGTATCGAAGTTATGATAAAACTCGAGATCTTATCGAATTTTACATAAATAAAGGTCGATTCTGAAGCAGTAAAAACTGAATGGACTTTATCTGAGATCGAATGTATTTTTTAATCGATTATGAATAATATCGTTTATTCATCGTCGATTTCTACATATTGAAAAAACATTTTGTATTTGTGTTGAGATTTATTCTTGAAAATTTTGGTGTTAAATGTTTAACATATTCGTGTATTTAATTTAACGTAATGCGATATTGTTATTTGAATATTTTTTGTTAAATTGATATTCAACATTCAGTATTTAAATAATACAATTTATAAGTAATAGATAACATAAAAGTAATAAGTGAATAAATACAAAATAACATAAAAATAATATATTTTAAAACGTTCTAAGATCAATAATAAAGGTAAATTCTAAAATAAATGAACGAAATGTATAAGTAAAATATTAATCTAACATCTAATGTTAATTTTACTGAAGAAATATTACACAATTTATTTCGAAATTGTGTCAATATCATATATGTATATTTTATTAATATTTTATTAGGTGTTGGAATTAATTCGTAGCGTTTTACAAGTGATGGGAAGTACTTTCATTAATGTATTTTTTAATGCTCATGTGAAATAAATAACATTCTTTCATTGTAAAACGCTACGAATTAATTCCAACACCTAATACTTATACATTTTGTTCATTTATTTTAGAATTTACCTTAATAATATTTTATTAATTTTTTCATAATACATTTACATTATTTTCTAATATTCGTCTTGTGTTGAACACAAAAATTTGAGTGGCTCGTTGGGGTCAAATGGGAAATATGTTAAATTTGAAATTTTCCAACTGTAAGATATTTAACTCATTGCGATCCAAATTGCAAATAAGCAAAGATCAGATATTTTGTTCCCAATAATTCTTACCTATAATTGCGGTATAATTGGCTAGTTTTATCAAATGAAAAATAGGAATCAAATAATTATTACTCAGAGGAATTTATGGAGATTCCAAAAATATAATTTGCTGCTCGATTGTAATAGCATATTTACAAATTCAAATGTTTAAAGAATTATGTGCCATCGTAACGCGAGTCTAACTCGGTATAAAATCAAAAATTTAACAGTCTGAAAATCGCGACCTATTAAAGACCTATCGAGTCCGAAATATCGACTTCTAATATTTTAGTGAAATACTCGGGATTTCGGTGAAATATTTGACGCCAGGAATAGGTTGATCATTTTGAAATGGACTGTACAATGGACGAGACGCACCGCGGCTTCCCTACGATTTGTGGAATCCCGTGATCGAACGTGAATCGCACTAGATGGACGCTCGTGAGAGTAACGTGAGAGTAACGTTCAACGGCGAGCCGACTTCGCGTCTCCGCAAATGGCCGACGGACGACCATTGCCCGCGGAATTTTATTAACGGCCGTAACGTGCCGACGGCCCGATATTTGATGGTTACCTCGGCATCGATGTCGAGCGCGCGCTAATTAAAACTGACACACCATGTCCCATGACATACACGCATATCCGTGTTGAGAAGTGACGATGCCACGGGTCCGCATTTTGCGTTGACTTCATCTTGCATTGTCTCCCTTTTACTGACTTCGTCCTCGCTTCATCCGAGACCGTCATCAGAGGGTATAGTGCTTTAATCGACTAAACTTCCCTCTGATAAAATCTACAAAAATATCTAAGATGCTGAGATCACTTATACTTTAATCTCATTCATCCAACTTTGACCTATAAAAAAATTAAGGAATTTAACGGAAAGAATGGTTTTGCTCATATTTATTATCATTAGTGTGAATTTTTTTTTAACACTAATATTTTTTAGAATAAATATTTTTGGCAACATTGCTCATTATTCTTGCGTTCTTCACATAATCATTTTATACATAATTATTTTGATAGTTCAACAGAATTATTTTTCAGATTTATGTCTTTTTTATATTCTCCCCCGTGGAGTTTATTATTTCTTTGTCGCAATTTAATCCCTCTCTGCTATACCTAGGGTAGGGTAATATGAGAATCTAATTTCCGCATCTCAAACATCAGCCGAAAGATTTTCGAATGACCGGATTTGACGCGTTGTGTGGCAGGTAAAAATATTTATGGCGAATATCTGATCCGCCGAACAACTCCTTATATCCGCTTCGCGTTCGACTGGGCTCGGCGTCTCGAAAATCATCATCGTTGGGGAGAAACGCTGTTCGTAGCGGAGGGAATATCTCGACTCGACAAGCCGTCCCGATATTTCGATCCTAAAGGCACACAAAGCTCCACTCGAGGGTGATGCGCAAATGACAAATCGTTCGGCAAATAATAAATCGCGGAGGCGGCATTCGGCTTGGGGATCCAGGGGGGTCGACAACAGAAAGGTGAAGCCGAGGTTGAGGGGTCGCGTTCACAGCGTTCACGCGTAACGCAGGTCGGCGAAATATTGAATATTCCTCACGCTCTCCGCATTTTTCGTCAACCAGTTAAATCGGGAAGATCTGGACGGAATATTTCGTCCGGAATCTTGATTTTCGCCTGATCCATCGGAATATATCGCGTTGGATGATTCTGGAAGAGCTTTCGATACAAAGGCGTTATTTCGAGATCGCGAAGTCACAGTAAGCGGAAAAATGAAAGAAGAAAAGCGCTATTCCGAATTCTTATTGAACAAAATAGACGAACTTATTAATTACGATAAATTAACTGTCGGCATTAGAGACGTTGTTAACTAAAATTAGTCTGTAATAAATGTTATTTTCCAGTTTGCGTTTCTATAAATTATTGCATAAGTTATTCTGAAGTTTCATTGAACAAAATAAATAAACTAGTGGTTGTAATAAATCAACTGTGATTAGAAAAGTAGCGAATAGAAAAGCAGAAACACCCGTTTTCCAAATTGTTGCTAACTTCAAATTGTATTATATTAGGTGTTGGAATTAATTCGTAGCGTTTTTAATGAAAGAATATTATTTATTTCACATGAGCATTAAAAAATACATTAATGAAAGTACTTCCCATCACTTGTAAAACGCTACGAATTAATTCCAACACCTAATAATAAATATTATTTTCCAACCTGCGTTGTATAAACTATCTACGATAATTTAATCTTCACATCTTTCCTCTACAGCCAATTAATATCTCGATGATCGATAGTATGTTATGCGATCCTATATTTGATTCGAGGAGCACATCCTTGATTGCGATGCACTTATATAAGGACGAAGTACTTCCCTTATCGATCTCAACTACTCTATCGGTAGTCACTCTCGGAGAACATCAAAATTCGAGAGATATCGGTTTTACTTGCGAGCTCTCTCTCTCTCTCTCTCTCTCTCTCTCTCTCTCTCTCTCTCTCTCTCTCTCTCGGCACGTGTATCAGATTCGCTCGTTCCGAGCGTTTCCTAATTATTCCGCAATTCCTGCAGTCTAGCCGTAGGCAAGCAATGGTGTGGGTTCCTAATTTTCGTCGTTATTATGTTAATTTGGAATCGAATAGTCCAACGGGGTGAAATCGGATTTGCTCGCTTCGGGGGTGAGCATCGCGCGAGCGAGCACCACGTTCGGCACGGTGTAGGATTCTCTAATTTCATTCTAAGGGTCCGGGGGTTGCGCAGCCGCCCGCTCGCGTTCGCGCGTGCTCCGTTAATGCCGGCTTCTCGGGTTTACCGGGATTTAACGTGCGATATTACGTGGCCCTGATGGACGTGAAATCGGAGGTGACGCCGAGGAGGCGCATGAAGAGGCGCGCCGACGAGAACCCGTCATTGTTCGTTTCATTAGTCACATGACTCCCGAAGCTCGGATGCGTGGATTCGTATCATCTTGCTCTTCTTTTCCTTTTGCTCTTTTTTTTCTTCGCGCAGACGAAAGTAGGCATTTCCGTGAATGGAAATAATCTGAAAACAATATATGCTTGATTGAGTTTACTTTTTCTTTTTTACATCAATTTAATCTTTTAATGCCACTGTCGATATAGCATATCCAATTTTTAAAATTTTTTTTCCGAAATTTCTATTTTGTTGTTTACAATTTTTTTTTTAGTAATAAAATTACATACACGTTTGCTCGATATCGTTGTATTCCTCAATGTCTGGCGTTTTGATTGGGAAACAATATGTTTATTTTTATGAAAGTTTTAAATAAGCAATTAAAGTTGGATTGGAAATGCCATACACAGATTATTGTACTCTATTTTGTATGACAACGGTATAGTGTGTGGCATTGAAAGATTAATAATTATATATAAAAAGTTGGTTATAATCTTAGCAAATTCAGAAAAAAATTCTTTGTAAAGAATCATACGAATTCTACTTTAATGATTTTTTATTTCAATTATAGAATTTTGTTTTTGTGCAAAATTGCTATAAATTACTACTTTAAAAATTCAATCTTTCTCAGTTTATCTTCGTGTACGAATCACAAATTAAAAAATCACAATTTAAAAAATATATAATATATAGGTCTAAAGAAAATAAATTACAACAATATAAATGTTTGTAAGAACTTATTCTAAATATTTATGTATTTTACAAATATTAGATTATTAGAATATTATTGTTAAGTGCATTAAAAGACAATAATCTAAATGCTTCCACTCACAATTTTGATTATCTTTAGTAAATCTATAACTATTTACCTAAACTAAAATTATATTGTCGCATATTATCGTATTATAACAATATGTTAACAACATATAATCATGCGGTGATAAAATCGAATTATTCGGTTGTCATAAATAGATTTCCCGTAACTAGTATCAGAATTTCATCAAAATTGTAGGTCGAAATGTTTAGATTATTATATTTTAATGCATATTTAATATACAAAACACCAATACCCAATATACGTTTTTACAAGTATTTACATTGTTGTATCTCAAATTAAAGTTCCGTCAATACGGAAATCTATTTAAAGGTTCAATAAAAGATACGTCCTTATCATCTATCCGCAAGTCCAAAATTCAATTGCTGCAATTCGAGAATTTGATGCCGCACGTAGAGGCAACCTAAATTCCATCGAATTTTGCCTCAAGTGTCCGTAATGGAGAGATAGCGCGCGATTCCTGAGGCATATCCTGTACACCCTTCACTCCCTTCCGTCAGGCGGACCGCGCCATTGTACGTTGCCTGGGCGCGTACCCTTCGACCGGAAACCCTCCGTTGGGATTAACGGCTGGGAATGGACAGTTGGGCCGCGAACGAAAAGCCTGCGGGGATGGCGAAAGGTCCGTACAGAGAACCCTCTCGATAGCACGCGACCTCTCGCCGCTCGTTCGTTTCAATTTCGATCACGCGATTGTCCGTGTAGAAGGGAGAGGAAAGCTAGATCTGAAAAGAGCAAGAGAGAGAGAGAGAGAGAGAGACGCTCTCGTTCGCACAAGATTAACTCCGCTCTCGTCGCGTCGGGAAGTTAGTCGGACGTAGTAACGAGTGACACCAGTTCTTTTCTGCGTGTCCGATCGATCAACCTCCTCCCTTTCGCGAAATAACGAAACGCCATTATTTTGCGAATGGAAATTATATGAGGTCCGAACCGTAACGCTACGACCGTAAAACGGACATTGGCCGTAAATTGGATATTCGATATCATTTCCGGTAACAGCATCGTGATTGTGTGACGCGTGCTTTGGCGTTGCTTCTACTTCCGTGAAAAATGCGGATTAACATGAATGACATTTAATCCTTTTTTCCCCCCTTTTTCAAAATAGAAGAATCTCGAACATAACATGAACGATGTATTTCGCGACATCCGATCTCACGCATCGATTAATGTGTTTATTACAGAATATTGAAACAAAGTAAAAAAAAATTATGATATATTACTGTATGGGATACAGGAATATGTGCTGAATAAAAAAAAGAGTTTTAAAAATAGAATGTCATCCGCAATGGTTTTTTCGAATTGAACATTATCGATGTAATGAAATAATAATGTTCTCTTTTTGAAATTAACAATTTTTTTTTTTATTATTTAAATGACTGTATCAGATTATCTGTTACAAAGCCAATATGAAACAAAGTTAATATTTCTGTTTAATTTTAATTCAAAGGAAATGTGACCTATTTTAATATTTTAATATTTGTGTAGCTATCTAAAATATTAGTATAATAACGTATGTAGGTTATTCTATTCCAATTTATTTTATTCAATATCAAATTTGCGCAGTGTTCGATATCTTTCAAATATATGTAATTTTACCTGAGGAATTATTAAGGATTCTCTGTCGAAGTTATTTTTTGTCGTACCAAATATATACATATATATTGTATAAATATAAATCTAAATTTCAATTAATGACTATGCTCTAGATTTCGTGCGTCCATTCAAAGTTTATCGATATTGCTAAATTTCTCATAAAAAATAATAGTTTGAGAAAGTCCAAGTTATTCTGGATAATCCATTGATGTAGCAACCTCGCAGTCGATTGATTGAATTTGGGATTAGTTGCCCTTTTGCTAATTAAATAACTTACATTAATGATTATGTTACAAATCACACTTTCTGATCACACAAAAATGAAAAATCATTTATTAAACCATTGATAAATTGTTTAATAAATGTTGACATCACGACGATAATGCGAAATATTTAAATCTCTCTGGTATCGAGTATATTTCGATATGTTGCGTGTAAAAAGGGAATGAAAGGATGGCTGTAAATCACACGATACCGCCCGTTCTTTGCTTTGTAAAACTGTATGGGCATTCGTTTTGAAGTACTTGCATCATTTGTAAATTGAATCCTCTCTCGTTGGAAAGTAGTTCTTTCCTCTGTGATGGTATGTTCGAAAAATTGAGTATTAAATATCATAACGATCTGCTATTGACTGTGTACATTTCGACGACCAATCGAAGCAATTTTCGATGAATAAATCCTAATGGTTGCGTTTACCAGAGTTACGTTTGAATCTGCGCGAATATAAACGCGAGGAACAGTCATCTCGTTAGAAATATAGCGAGTGAAACGAAGCGCCGCGCGCCGTTCCGACGGATTATAATAAAAAAAGGAAAAAAAGAAAAAAGAAAAAGGTTGACTGAAAGCGTCGGCGACGAGCAGTTAACTCACCCTGGTCGAGCGTGACGCGAAGTGCGGCAACCTAATTATACGTCGTGCCGCGCCGTCCGTCTACGGCCGTATTAAAAACAAGGAGCGATCAGTATGCAAACGAGAGAGGCAGCCTCGTTACGTACCGAGGGAAAACTGTGCAGCATCGACTCCGTCGACCCAACGTCGACGTAGGAGAGACACTCGGCTGACTCGCTGCGTGCACGCGTGATATAAGCCGACGACGCGGGAAACGCAGCCACTGGACCGCGCCGGGACGGGATAAACGATTAAAATGCTAATTCTTCTGCGCGCGAGC
Organism: Acromyrmex echinatior; assembly: GCF_000204515.1. The sequence continues at coordinate 841,173 of NW_011627004.1, read as the reverse complement.
ACATTCTCGCAAAGAAATTCCGCTTATATTCCAATCGAAATTACATTACGTTATAATGTACGTTGCAGACGTTACGTTCTGCAGTACAGAAGATCGCCACACGGAGATACAGTGAGAAAATTTGTACCAACAAATTGCTACCCTATCTCCATACATTCAGGGCACTAAGGCATGAACCTAGTCATTACACGGAGAGAATTTTTTCTTAGAGTTTATCCGGAAAATATGGTAGGGACAACATTGTGTTTCCAAGAATTTTAATGTACAATAATATGTCAAGTAAGAGCGTGGTCGACCAGCGTGGTGTTGCACCATTTCATGTTATTAGCCTTGAGATAGGTTCGAATAGTTTCGTACGATATATCTAAACCTTTCTGCTTCAATTTTGCTTATCCTTGACGCCAGTGTTAAGCCAGGATTTCGTGTTAAAACAGATTCACTATTTTTTTATCATCTTTTTTGTCCACTTTGCATATCGAGCCACGTTCCGGTAAATCATCGACATTTTTTGCCACATTATATCGCTGCACCCATTTCTGTATGAATGATTTCGACTTTTTCATATATTTAGCAGCCGCTAATTGTGACATTTTTGGACCTTTCGTGAGTGCAGAGGAACACAGCGTGATGCGTATTTGGTACTCATGGCGTTTAATGTGATTCTCTTAAGAAAGTTCAATAACAACTGAATCTTTCTTGATAGTGCATCAAGGACAAAGGTGCCCTCTATGGATTCATGATAGATTTAGGGCGATATCTTTTATTAGCTTTGAGTAAGGCCGACCACGATCTTATTTGATTTCTGTAAATCTCCTTCATTCATTAATAAAAGTACAATAAAGTATAAAATAAGTTTGTTAATTTTACTGAAGTGCATGGTAAAAATCTTAAAAATATTGTATTGTATTGCAATTACTGTATTTTCGGAGTAAATTTTAAAACAAAATTCTCTCCGTGTAATGGATATACGCCTAGAAAAAAATTAGTTAAAAAAAATTATACTGTAGGGGTAGTTTCTTTTAATCCGATTAGACCTTAAATAAAAAAAAAATTGCTACAGTCAAATCTATCCATTTTTTAATGGTTATGTCTATGAAGATTTTTTTTTTATTAACATGTTATAAGCAACACACTACAACAATTTCAATCAATTTGACTGAGATCACTTTTTCATAAGATTAGTGCGGAGTTCTTTAATATATTTCACATTTCAAACCTTTCGCCTAAATTTTTCTGTTAATCAACACAAGATGAATATGTTAGAGATGTAACACACATATTATATGTAAAAATCCCGAATTAGGTAATATTTTTTGCAATAATAATTTTTTAAATCGATGACCAAATTTAATATTATTAATTAACGTAAGATTAATATTATTTCAGTTTGGTTGTGTTGCAAGTTCAAAAGTAATCGGCACGCAGTCACATCTAAAGTAAATATATTTAAAATAAATTACATATAAAATCACTATTCCAACATTTAACTTTTGATCATAGTTGGCGTTTCTTATTTAATTGGTTCATTCACATATTATTCTACATACAATACCTCTCTTTCAAGACTTCGCGCACGTAGTTCATTGGTAAATTTAATTTTGCAGAAAGCAAGTCCATAATTTTCAGATATAATGATATAAAGCTGCAAAAGATACTCGTAATATTTAAGAGCCATCACTTCAAGATATCGTCTTTGTGATTCTCTCTCTTTGTGATTTGATTCTCGCATAACGTCATCGGAAAATAACCGGACATCTAAAAACAACTTATCTTGATGACATTTGCTATTTTTATGGCAAATCCAATATATTCCTGCCGACTTCGTCGCCGACGGTCGGGTTGAAAAATTCATAAGACCCGATCGACCGCGCCGAGTGTTGTCGCCCGACTCTCGTCAGTGCGTCGCCTCGTTTCGCGTGCAGCATTGTGTGCGGAACAATGCACGGCTCCGGCGATTATATGCCGCTTTGTGTCCGATAGATTCTTACGCTCTTACATATTTCATGTCGAGCTCTCCGCTTTTCCCCGCGTCGTGCCATTAAAAGTTTCTATGACTGCCAAGTGGTTCGTTTCGCGGTTTCTTCCTCGTATTCGCCCCGCATCGTCAGAATTAATCATCTCTATCTTCGTGAGTTTTGAAATCTCTCTCTCTCTCTCTCTCTCTCTTTCTCTCTCGAGCTTATACGGAAAATCACTGCAGCGACCTGGTAAACTTCGATAATTGCACCCTTGGATTATTGTATATCCGACGTACGTCTTTTTCTCTTTCTTGTTTATACACGGCGTCGATTCGTAATTACTAACTTTTATCATCAAAATGCCTTGTCTCGTCGCGGCGCGAAATGCTATAAGTTTGCCAAACACGATGAAGATTCTAAAGATACATTTCTATTCGAGATGGCGCGTGATGTCGCAGCGTGCATATTGTCTTTAATAAACTAAAGGAGCTGTAACAAGAAAGTCTCTCACTTGTTGTATTCTATATACAGAGTATATAAGACAGAGTTACAGTTTAAGAAACTTTTGAATGTTATTGTACACGAGCTTCGTAATGTATATTAAATGTAGACGTATCAAATTTCTCAAAAGAGAATTGTTTTGTAACATGTACCGCGTCGTTTCGTGTTAGACGCCAGAAAGGATTTTTCTTTTAACCCCTAGAAATAGTCGTGGATATAAACAAGAATTTTAAAAACACGTAAAACACGTTACTGTGCGTTTTAAAAGCCGCTTAAGCCGCTTCGAGGTATTCGCGCAAATACTCGCCGTTCGATCGCGACCATAAATTCGAGCCAGCTCGGCGGAACTAACGACAGGATAACGAATAATAATCGTCCTCACGGTATTGAAAGTTGTTGCACCATTCGTTGAAAATTGAAGCCTAAGCTTCAATTAATAACGTTTTAAATTGGGAAAATATACCATCAAATATTTGACTCAAAAGCATTCACCGACGTAGGTTTTTTCCGGGATTTTTCGATAAAGTTAAAAAAAAAGTTTTCTGCCAACATGTGAATATTATTTTATTGTACACAATGAGTTGAATTAAAAAAGATAAATAAGATAAATAATAATTGATTAGACTTTTGAATGTATACATTTCTGAATCCATTATTCTTTGTTGATCGGTGCAATTTTGAATTGGCTTTTGCTTTTTGTGCAGAAAGAGAGCCAGAAAGAATGAAATTATTTCGAATGTAATTATCGTTGAACGCACTTTGAAATTTTTCTGCCCGAGGTATTTAAGGCCCATCTCTGGCACATTCTTGTGGGCACATCTCTGGAATTTCAACGTCAAATGAAACGATAACATTGTTTTATAATAATTTGTCGGAATTAAGAGTAACGTAATAGAGAAAGGGAACAGCAGCCGCAGGCATCGCAATGCGACGACGATAATAAATGAAATTATTAAAGAGAAGACCTTTCTTTTCTCTATTTTTATATTTCTTTTTTCTTCCCGACATTTTTTGCGGATAAAGAATAAGATGATATTATGTAAATAAGCGAACTTTGACGAAATTGAAAAACAAGCATTACGATTCTTGTTGTTCATAAATTGAAAAATGATGAACGCGAGGAAATGCAAATCTTTCCAAAGACTTAAAGATTGGACATCGTCCTAAATAGCAGACCAAACGCTTAAGATAGAATGAGATAAATCTCCATGTGTATCTCATTCTGCCTTATGCATCTGTTTTATTCTATCTTAAGCACTGTCTTAAATATACCGGACCAATCAAAAGTTGTCTCTGAAATGATTTACAAATCTCTTATTTGAGAATCTCTAACTTATGCACATAGATATCGTTCAGAATTGAGTTATTTATAAGAGAATTTAATATTAATAAATCATTTTCTGTTCGGCATTTATTATGTAAGTTCAAAAGCATAAATCAAGCAGCAAAATTAAATAGCAAATAAAGAATCAGTCGCGTTTCTCATTACTCAAACTTCTCTGTCAAATGTAACAGTCAAGGAAATGAAGTATTCAGCTCTCTCTCTCTCTCTCTCTTTCGATTTTCTTGTAGTTTTCCATTCTTTGTGACATCGCGATTACTCGATATTAAAGGGTGTTTTTTTAAGCCTGATAGAACTTGAAATTGTAAAAAATAAAACAAAAAATTAAATTAAACAGCCGCGGTGGCCATATGCCCGAAATCATTTTCAAATGTTAATGCCATGCATTGATCTTTCGACTAAAAAAAATTTTTTTATTATAATTTAATTTTTGTGTTAGTTTTTACAATTTTAAATTCTATCGGGCTTAAAAAAATCTATCGGACTTAAAAAAACACCCTTTAGTAGCTATGTATGTGTTTAGTTCTGATCTGATACATCAATCGTATAAAAGTTCAGTTTGAAGAATGCCTTAAGAGACATTTTTGTATAAATTAATAGTTTGGTACGAAGTCCGTATTCTTTTGCACCACTAAATTCTGCTTCATGCGCAGCCATGCATATTTTCATACGAAATTTACCGAAAAGGGAGACTTCAGTCCGGTTAATTCGCTTGTAGCCACGTTGGTTATTCCGTTTCTTTAGTTAATTTCAACTCTGTGTGTGACTCCCGTTCTTTTGCAAGAACAATATATTATCCGCTCTTGACCTCTCTCATCGTTCTAATTAGCCGTCGTATAATAAGACTGTACGTGTGGAAAGTATTAGAGGATGGGCGTGTCACGGAAAACGGTCGGCTTTTGATATTTAATCACGTTTAACACAAGCATACCGGATCGCTTTTAATTCTGTTTGTTTCGCGGCGGAAAGGTGAATTTCCCGGACGGTTCGCCCACAGGGATCCTGCAAAAGGATCATGGGATTACAGTATTGCTAACGGATCTATCTTGTTAATCTCTCTCTACCGTTCCTTTGTCTGATCTTCTGATTCTTGGTAAGCCTTATCTCTGTTATTATACATTTGACATTTTGCTCCGTTTTTGTTTATACCTACCTAGGCTTGAAGTATCAAACACACATTTGCTCCTGGGCATCTATTATAGAATTATTCGGAATTATTCCGATCGAAATTATTCCCTCTTCTCTAGAATCTGTTAAATTTGAAAAGTTGAAAAAATCTAGTTGATTGAAATCAACGAGAAAACAAGATGTTTTCATTTATTTGTACCTTCCAGGCTTAATTGGCCGAGATTTAAGTTAAACTTCTATTTCTATTTTCCAGTTTAATTCAAGATGAACAAAATTGTTACCAGTATTATTCCGCGATATATTTCATTCTATTTTGTACTTTTCTATAGAAAGGATAGCATTAATGTATTCAGTAGGCAATCTAAAGTTTTAATTAAGCGCGGTTTAAAAGGCACACCGGTCGCGTATGTACGCGTCGAAATTAACTAAATTTCACGTGTTTTCCCACGGTAACTGAGTAATCTAGTTCGGTGAAAAAATTAAATGTATTCTGTGCATAATATGACTCTAGACACTACGTGTGTGTCTACAAGTTATGAAATATTGGTGCTGCGTATATTTTTCTTCATCTTCTATGAACTGCCATAACTATCAACCTCTCCGTAAACAAATTTCTTGTTACTATCCGCAAGAGTGTTGCATTATCCCATGTATATCTCACGAAAATGAGAAAGAGAGAGAGAATGAATATTTTTAATATTTTTTAAAACAACTGATAATACAGATAAGCATAGTCTACTCATTTTTTAAGGAAAATGGAGTTTCAAGATTTAGAAATTATTTTATTAAATAATTTTAAATATTATTCTGCTTTTTATCTTATCTTTTTTCTTTATTTTTCTAAGCAACAAATACGATACTTTCTTGGTATTCTTCTCAAAATTATGACAAGGATAAATTCTGATTTAATATAACGTCAGTGAGTTAATTAGAACGTTAATGATGTTTTCAACAAATCCTTAATGTAAGCGCCACGATTTTGCTAGCTGTAATAATAATTGTATTTACTTAATATAATTTACTTGATGTAATCCCAGTTGGCGCAATACTGGTCAGTATTTACTGTCATCGCACGCGTCCATGCGTTCTCGTTCTCAACCAATCAGAACTTAATGGGATTGTAAACATTTGCGTATGAAGATCAAATAGAATATCTCGTCGGTGTCATCGTACCATCATACGTCATAGACTTGCGTCACTGATTGCGTTTGCTGAACCTCGAATTAGCCACGCTACTTGGTACAAGTTTTCCATGCATTTAATACTGCTTCATTTTTCTAAACCAACTGGGAACATTTAACACCACGCTCAAATAAGTAGCGTCCTGGGTACGTACGCCGATCGTAGCAGGTCGAGATAATTTATTTAAGACTCGCCCCCGCGCATTTACAGGACGGACATACGCTAATCGCGCGTAGATACAGAATGAAAACGGTAGGATGTTCGCCCCGTCGTCGCCGAGTTCATCCATGAAGCCTTCAAGATCCTGGCGATTACTCCGACCGGGTTTTTGAAATTAGCTCCGCCACCTCGGTGCCCGAAGTAATCCCCATTTATTCCCTCGGTTCGGTCCACCTTCTTTCCACCCTCGTCCACCATCTGCCTCCCTCTCTCGCTCTTTTCCCCTACGCTTCGCTCTTGCATCCCTTTGGCCAGCTGTAATACTTTTTAATAATGAAAATCCAGTCTGAACGCCACCGCCGCCGTGCCCTGTAAAGACTAGAAGGAGGTGAACGAGAGAGGCACACCCCGCTTGGGCACGAGCTCGGGAACTTTTTAATGAGCGAAAATGTAGCCGATATACGGCCAACGGCTCTCGGGAAATGGGATGAACAGCTCGTAAAAAACACCATCGGGTTCTCTCCTACTCCCGCCCGAAAAAAAGGGGGAGAGGGACTGGGGAAAGAGAGAAAGAGGAGGGAGGGAGGAGGGAAAAGTTAATATTGAACTTCGGTCTATCGCTCTCTCTGAGAGAGGTGAAATTCTAGCGGTGGTATTAAACTTTTAACCCCCGATGGATGCACGCGCGCGCGCCGGCCGCGGCGGTGGTTTTGCCGATTTTTATCAGTTCTCATCCGGTAAATAAAGTCCACGCTTTCGCGCCCCCCGCGAGCACCTTTCTGCGCCTG
>NW_011627004.1:724349-834006 GCF_000204515.1 Acromyrmex echinatior | reverse complement strand
GACGAGTCGTCGCCTTAGTATGATTTATCGTCTACATTTGCGGTAATTAATTTAGATTCTTTTTTTGATTGATTTTTGAGACGGTTAATGTTCATTTCTATTCACTCGTTTCTTTTTTTTTGTACACGAATTTTTTTCTAATTTTACACAGAAAGAATGGTTTTGCCGAAGTACATAAAAATTTAGTTAGATACAGATCTAAATATAATTTTGTTGGACCCTCAAAATAGTACGCTCAAACACTGATTGTTAGAATGTTAAAACTTTTTGCAGCATCCTTCATCATCATGCTTGAATTTCCCATGTAATTATTTTGATGATCTAAGAAAATTGTTTTTAAATTTGTATTTAAAGCTAAATTTTTAAATATTTCAGCAAAATTGTTCTTAATTCTGTGTAAGAATTAGAAAAGATAAAGAATAAGTATATATATATATATATATATATTTGTGTGTACATTTACAGGCATATATAATATAGATTATATATAATATATTTATGTGTGTAATAAATTGTACCGTGGTTTACAGCAGGGCCTCAAAATTTAGAGCGGCGACTATCGTCGTTTATAATTTTATGAAATAATTGAAACGAAATAATAATCATTTTGTTATGTCGCGTGTTTTCGACGAATCGCCATTCGATCCCAAAATTGCGAACTGCGAAACAGAAGGCAAAAGAGGAAGCCGCAACGCACGCTGTTTGATGTCATTTAATAATCAATTTGCTCAAATATACTAGAGATTGACTAAGGCGGAGTTTGCTGCTTAAATATAATTAATATTTGTCAATAATAACATAGTGTACACGTGCATTTGATTAATATTATTTGTGTGACAAATGTTTGATACGTTTTGAGATTTATGCAAATTCATGATAGCACTAAATGCTTTTTTCACAAGATGCCATTTTTGCATATAATTTTTAAATATTTCTATATTTTTTCTTTCTTTATTTTTTTGTATGTTTTGCATGTTTTCTGCAAAATTTTCTGCTAAAATAGCAAATGGCACATAAATTTATATTTTCTTTTTAAATAAATCAAGTAATAAATATCCTATAATAATTTTAGTTATTTAGAAAGATATTCATTTGGGACCATTAGAGCGGATTGAAACGTGTCTTCGAAGTTATTATTGTATAACTTAATCTGACATACTTATAGAACTCAAGAGAGTCATAATTGAAATCCATTCTCGCAGATAAAATCGGCGCAAAAAATCGCTAAGCTTTCCATTTGTGATTGTACATTTGGGAATGGCGTTTACTGGCGAAGAACGTGTAAAATGAATACGCGAAGATTATGTTTGGTAATGTAATGTAAAGTTTGTTAAGCGAAACGTGATGTGTGTTGCGTGATTCATATTTTTACTCGTTGCATTTGCATAGCAGCGCGTAATTATATTAACATGGAACTACAAGTCCATTTAATAAAATGAACAAACGCGGGACTTTTTTTGTGCGGCGATATTAAATTAAATATAGGAAGATGAGCGAGATATTACGTTTCATCCATTCTCTGTGCTCCCTCTGTGCAATTAAATTCCGTTAATTATTACGAAAACTTTTATTTTATTCTACATTATTGTCGCGTGTCGATTAATCAAAGTACGAACGCAATGCCTGTAATTAATATTGAAAAAGACAATAACAACTGCAAATATAACAGCTTATATATATAATAAATTATATTAAGTTGCTTATAAAGTACAAGATATTTTATACATTAATACACATTATTACGAGCACATTGAGTATTAAATTTTTTTTTTTATAGAAATTATAAAATTGTTTATACGAGCGTATAAACGCGTATAACGAGAATAACAGCATTACAGCTGAAAATTCTCATTTATCTCACGTTTTCCTCGCTCTAATTTTACCTTTCACTTCCTCATCTCATTATGACATTTCAACATTCTCGTCATACTTTGGCTATCAGTCAAACTGCTTCTTGTGGGCCACTTACCATTTTAAGGAAACCCCTTCTAGGCACTTATCTAAAACTATGTCAATTAAGCCGAGAAATTGGGATCAATTATCGCGAGCTGCGGAGCTACCGAAAACGTTTTTCCATTAATCCTCGCGGCTCCGACAAGTGCGAATACATCGGCCGCGTTGTAGCTGTGCACGCCTCATTTGCATCACCGACGGAAAAGTTTCTCGTTCGACTCATTAGCGTCGTAAATGCATGTCGGAGCCGGCCCCGTGAACCAAATGAGGATGGCCGGGCAATCTACTTCGCAACTCGAAGTTGACAAATCGAATTTCACGCTTTCGATCAGAATTATTCGTTTCGTGGACATCTTCCGTTTTGTTATTCTGACGACTTTACTTTTATAAATATGTTATAAAATCGCGTCCTAAAAAAGATTTTCTTACACTTGTGCGTGTGGATATATTGCAGGAATAATCACACTGAAAATTCATGATTTGAGATTAAAATCATAGTTTCGTTGAATATTAAATATCGAGCTGCAGAGGAAGATTATTTTAAGCGATTGCATTTTTAAAGAACGATATAATAATTATTAATTTTTATGAAATTTGAAGTCGACAGACGAACGAAATTGTACTTTATTATTATTTTAATATCTCGATACATCGTATTTTGTTTAAACACGTTTCGAAAAAAAGAGATATTATCTGATTATTTCTGATTTATTGTTAAAATTGTTTACGAATTCTCGATATTACATTATTATGCGTTACAACAGTGTAGTTTTTTATATTATAAGAATTATAAGAACAAAAGCGAAATACGCGCGTGATATATGATATGCCGCGGCATTAATAATCCTGAATTTTATTTCTACTGTGTATGGGATCTTTCTCTTGCGTGTTGCTCGTTTTGGCCGCGTGAAATGGAAATCATTTTACCAGTACGCTTATTGCCGAATGTCGGGGGAGGAGAAAAAAGCGTTCGTTCCAATCAACGTGCATCGGCTATACAGTTAACCGAAATATCAATCGTTATACGTCGCGGCCGATGCGTTGGTTCCATTAAATGAAAACGAAGTGCAAAACGTGGTTTCGTTCTTGGCTTGAATTATGCCGACCCTAAAAAGTAAAATATCGGAATATGTGAGACTTCCTGGCACCGATCTTTCGTACTGTGATGACGAATATTTTACAAGGACAGACTTTAGTTTTTAATGGAACGATTTGTCAGTTTTCAAGATAATGATTTTCTTCCATTATGAATTTAGCATAGACGGACTGAAAATAAAATGCGTTCATAGAACGTATTTGAATCCGCACAAAATTAAATTCTCGTTCAACTCGCATAGCGGCTGGGAATTGAGATTAATAAAAGGGATGGGAGAGATTTTTATTCTCTTTAGGGAATATGTTTTCCATTGTATTAATTACTTGGTATGGATTTTACAAAAGGAACTTTGAGCGAAACCATTGAAATCGGCGGTTGATCGCTTTGATTAAAGTCGCATATTGTTAATTTGTCAATTTAATTGGCTTGCTAAGAATCTTTGTGAGATTAAATGATTCAAGGTTTTCAAACAGATATAAATTCGCGCTATAAAATGTTTTCCGTTGTATTAATTATTTGTATGATTTTTACAAAAGGAATTTTGAGTCGAACATCAGTGGTTGATCGCTTTAATAAAGTTCTGTATATTATTTAAATATTAGTAAACATATTATTTAAATATTAATAAACAGACTATTCGAATTAATTTAACGCAGTTAAGGTAAAATTAGGTAATTTGGACAGGTTAATAGATTTATTGTATAATTCAAATTATACAATAGATTAAAGGTCGCGTAGTGTATTCAATCAAACATATGAAATATATATTACTGATGCAATAATAAATATTTTGCATGTTTGATTGAATCAATACATTATGTGACCTTAATCTTTTGTACAATTTGAAAGTCAAGACATTTTATATTGAAAGTTTCTGTTAAGGATGTTTCATAGATATTTTAAAATGATAATAAAATTATGAAAAAAATAATTATTTTAAATCATATTTAAAAGTACAACAAATTTCATAACGAATTTCATTTATTATCTGGATATAAGTTATTTTATTAGGTAGTAGTATTTTTTTAATTTGTACTGTAATAGAAATATGTGAAAAATGTATTATAAAATATGTATTGCAAAAATCTCAATTTTTTAATGTAAGTACTTTATGTATTCAAGATTATTTATGTAAAGTTACATTGCGATTTATGGACTAGTTGTCCAGTAAATAAACAAAATATATATTTATTTGTTCTCTAAATCTTTGTAAATTGCAATGAAACTTTGCATAAGTTATTTTGAATACTTATTAAAGTATTTACAAACAAATAAGTTTATGTTATCATTTTTAAAATTTTAATTTATAACATTAAAAATAATAGTAAATAAAATAAAGTAAAGAAACTATAAAAATGTGTTGTTTAATAAAAATATAATGTTATATGACACAACTTTTATATGTGTACAGTTTGTATAAAATATAAATATTAACACATTTGTAAAATATCCACTTATCCAAATTATCATGCTTTATCCTAATGGTACGCAAATTTTTTAAATAAAAATGTCTTTCATTAAAATTTATAACAATAAATAGATATGTTGCAAAACGAACATTTCGACTATGCTTTAAGTCATCTTTAGCGTAGAATTATTATACATTAAGCTGTATTTCACGTTTTTAAAAATCAGGAAAATCAGAATGAGTTTTCACTACCAATTTGAAAAGTATTATATTATAGAATTAATAAGACAAGAAAATAAATTTTAGCAGTCAGTGTTAGAATGCGGTAAAAAAATGGCATAATTAATTTGCAATTTAATTAGCTAAAAAATCTTTGTAAAATTAAACGATAGGTTCTCAAACAGACTCGTACCATAAACGCACCACTGATTACGGTAAATGATTAATGCTCGATGATGCAGATGGTGGAGAGTTCACTTTGCGACAGGATCACGCGAAATGTCATCATAAGTGCAGTTTGTGTACATGCATGTATGCATTAGCCGCTTGACGAAGCATGTAAGCAACCCTGTCAGTTTGGAGGCGCGTAATAACCAAGTAATTGAACTGTCCGAGATATTGGCAACAATAATTTGGTGCCCAGGTCTCCCTTCGTACAGGCCCGTCCCTCGTTCCCCTCCCCCACTTCGTTTTGTCTCTGTCCCCGTCCCTATCTGTCTATCGACACAATCACCCACGAGATGGTCCGTCCATCTCGTAACTTCGACGTTCGCAGCTTAAGTGGAAATTTCGTGCGTCACGCTTTGGCGGTGTCTCTTTGCTAATACGTTGCTTGTTGAAATCGCCTTTGACTTTGTCGACTTTGTTGCACCACAGCTTCGGTTACATATGCCGGAAATGGAGACGCGAAAGTTTCATTCACGTTCATTCTTTGTTAACTACTTTGCTAATAATAACTGGAGGCGGCGGAACATCCGCTTTTCACTTTGGCTGGTACTGAGAAAAATTTCTGGTTGAAAATGAATGAACCAGAAGATTCCGATCAAATCGGTCAGATTCAGTCAGAAAATTATGATTCGTTCATTTTTTTTAAACCAGAATTTCAATTGATCCAACCAAACTCTTTTTCAATAGGTACTACATTAATCTTGAAATTTAAGGGATCGTAATCTCGCTTTACCAGGTTCTTCCCGGCTGCCGCCGACTCTCTTCATTCGCTGTTCCGCCAACCGTAGTCCTAGGAGCTTCGAGCTTTCTCATCGGTCGAGCTTTCGCCGGAAGATAGCTATCGGCTCGGGCAATTAGACGGCTCCGTGCGCTTACCATTCGATCAATCCCTAATTACATTTACCTGTAGCTGCTGCATCATCCTACCCTCGCTTATCCGCCATCTCTCTAGCACGCGCGCACACAGCTACCTTTGACCGAGCACACATGCACGCATTTGCTCGATGAGGATGCCGTATGTACGGTATTCACGAGTACCAATCGCGATGTGGTATCCGTTGATGCGCGTGCATGTGCTCCCGAGTGTCTGTGAGGGCCTAGGCAAAACACGTCCTACATGTCAATACGACGAGTCCATACGAGTGTACAACGTGAGCTGAAGGAACGGTAAAGGATCACGCTGTGGATGATATCAGGATATTTTAACGTGATAATTTTACGTCGATCGCGTTTTATGTCGTGAAATATTCGCGACAGCCCGTTTCATTTTGTTTGATTTTTTTTTTTTTCAATTAATTTTGCTAGTCTGTTCAAATTTTCTATATGTCATATCGTTTGAGTCAATATGATTAAAAGACTCTAAGAAAATAAATAAAAAAAGTAAAAATTTTTAATAAAATATTAGTAAGAATATAAATTACACATTACGAATCAAATAGATCCGAACAGACCAGCAAGATTAATTATAGATAAATTGTAGATAAAAATAATGAGCTTTATCTTCCGCATCCATCTGTCTTTAGGCTTCTTATTATAAATTAGGCTGTAATTGCTATTGTTGTTTTTCAAATGTTTATTATATTATCGTTTAATAAAAATATATAGAAATATATGAAATAACTGATACGCAAAAGCAGTTAAACTGTAAAAAAATTGATATGGAGCCGTTTATATATTATGTAAGTATAATTGGGGGGGGGGGGAAGGTCAAACAAATTCTTACGAATGCTTACATGATGGGGGATCGTACATATCCTTACGTAAGATTTTGTCTGCTATTGATGAAAAATGACGAGCATTATTTGCAAAAAGCTTTCCAAATCTGCAGTGACAGATACACTGTTAGAAATGTTCTTAAATTTTATTAATTTTTAAGTTACACAATTTAAATTTAATTTCATGACATTACATTAAATTTAATGTATTTATAACTAAAAAGTATATTTGAGTACGTATATATAAAATTTAATGTATTTTTCATGAAAATTTATGAAATTTAATGTACTTTTCATAAAATTTTATTAAAAGTACATTAAATTTCATAAATTTAATCTACACATTCATTTCATTTAAGTAACTACTGTAACTTAATTTTCAGTTAAATTATTCATTACTTTTAATTTTGTCCATAATCACGAGTTTTATTTACATGTAAAGGAAGCTCGTGTTTACATTTTTAACAGTGTATATTATAAAGTATAATTTAAATATAATGAGCTGGAGTTGACAAAACTTCACGGACTAATGACCGCATTTAAGTTGACCGAAGTTGCTAGCCTATTCACCGAGCTATTGAACGTGATTGGTTGGATCTATAAGTATTAGAACCATTCATGTGCAATTACTCGACAAATAAGCAAATTGCTTTATCGACTTGAACACGACCATTATGCCAAAGAACCTAGCAAACATCAAGTGTAAAGTACATGTTAGTTGTAATTTCCCATTCAACAATATAATTGTAATATAAAACGTATGTTGTATTTTAATCTAATAAACCAATTTAACGTGCAAACAGTGCAATTCAGTATTAAGAAAAAAAATTATATTAGGTGTTGGAATTAATTCGTAGCGTTTTTAATGAAAGAATGTTATTTATTTCACATGAGCATTAAAAAATACATTAATGAAAGTACTTCCCATCACTTGTAAAACGCTACGAATTAATTCCAACACCTAATACAATAACATAAAATAAAATATATTAATTTTGCCAACAACATATGGTATTTATATATTTATTTTCTCACAATATATTTTAGATTGAAAATATATTTAATTTGCTGATATTATTAATAACAGTTCGTTTTGGCACAATTCTTGCAATGTTATTGTATGATTCTTTTAATAATGTAAAAAATTCATATTATTGCGTTGCAATTAGTTTTGACATGATAAAAAATGTCATGTCGAAACTAATTGCTGTCAATGATATCAGGAAATTAATCTTTTTTTTTTTGCGTGGCATGGAAAAATCTAGTAATTACAGGGGACAGAGGGAATCTTAGAAATCCTTACGTTTGCTTACATGGAGGAAGAAAGAGGTTAAAAATGGCCAAAAATGGCCAAAAATTTGCTTACGTAATATATGAACGGCCTCTTCTGGATTTCTTAGTTTCTTGAAATTGAATGTTTTAAAAATGTAATGAAATAGATACAAATCTTATAAAATCAAGTGAGAAAAGTGGGATCTAATTACAAAGGAAATTATATCCCTACTGTTATAGGAAGAAAAATGCAATGAACGTTAAATTCTCAAATCCCTATTATTGCAAATGCAGTTACATCTATCATAACTAATAAAAACACTTTAGTTTCCAATTAAAATTCTTTTTCTAGCTTTTCAATTTAGTTTCAAGTTAAAATTCTTTTTCTAGCTGCAAAATCTGTCAATTATGTTCTATTTTAATAAAAATTGTATTAGAAATTGTGTTTATATATATATATATATATAAAATACATGTTTTGTTAACTAAATAATGAATTTTTTTAATTAACAAAAAATGTTATTACTTGAGAAAAATTATACAAGTTTTTTGCTCTCGATAAAAGAAATTTCAAATGGAGATAACGACTTTTGCCAATAGGCTACACATTTGATATAAATGTATGTGAGTGTCCGCAATGTATTGAGCTCGCGTTTATGAGCTCGCTAAGCCTAAATGACTGCGCGGATCAATTATTCCTGCAGGATTAATCTGACTTACGATCTACGGTATAGAGGGACGACACGTAATGTTAAACACCCTACATAATAAGTACATATAGAAAAGAATTTTATTCTAACGAGATTATACGCGATTTATGTACCGCGCAGTATCCGCATTATATAATCGACAATGTTGTGCGTCACCGTAGTCCGTATCGCTGTTTGTTGACATTGTTTAACATCATTAATTAGCATAATTAATACAACTAATGCAATAACGTACATTGCGTTGTTACGTCAGTATACGATTCCATTCCGATTAGGGGACTTCGATGATATATCGTGCAATAAGGGGAACTGGCGCAATCAGTATATTGCGATTTGGCTCTTCACCCGAGATGTTTGCTTACCTATAGCTCTAGTATACACGTAATCGGACTCGAAATAGTCCACTGCCTATCCACGCCACCTCGTGTGCCATTAATGTAATTATCTAAAATTAATGGACTTCATCGATATTATTTACAAATGCGGGATCTGTATTATATTATCACCATAACGAAAGGCTCACCGCATTTGTTCTATTAACAAAATTGTAGCATATTATCATTTCCATAACAATAACATTAATTTGCGAGACTTCTCAGCATAACAATTATTATTGTTAAGGCACTCATTACAGATATTTAGCGAGGAGGCATATATAATGTATTAATAAAAATTCTTTCAAAATATAATATGTTAAAACAATCTTAAGTACATCAGCAAAATATACCGAAAATTTTTTTTACTTTGGATTAAATAGAATTATATTTACTTCAATAGCTTGTGTTTTTTTTTTGTTATTTATTAATTAATATAAGGGAAATTTTCAGTTGTCTTATAAATTTATTCTACTCGATTGCAATTTTGTTTAATTAAAAAATATTTACATCTTAATGTAGCTTGCAAGAATTTTTTTTATTTTGTGTATTTTTCTCGTTTCTGACATCACAATGCAATATTACTGTACAGCCAAGAGCCTTAAATACACTGTTTTCTAATTATTTTAAGACTATTTAAGTTAAATTTTCAAGAGCAAACCATCGATGAAAAAGAGAATAGGCATTATGGCAACATTGGGGGGGGGGGGGGAGGGGGGGGGGGGGGAGGGTTTCTTTAACCATAATAGTAGAATAAGCCGCATCCGCGGCCAGAGTTGCGGTTTACTCGTTGTTCGCGTTCTAAGTCGAAATTCTGCTTACATTAAGTTTGTACCGTTGCGATCTGCACGCTAAGGGGAAATCCCCGCGTGTTATCGTGGACCAACAGGCAGCAATTCGCGAAGGGCTGATAATGCGCCGACGGCGTGCCGACTAATTAGAATTCGTCGCCGGCGGTACGCAAGCAAGACGCGAGTAAATTAAACACGCGGGGGCATTATGCGGCGCCTCGAAAAATCGCCTGGGCCATTGCGAGCCGAAAGTTTATGCAAACTTCAGCCGCTGCTTACGTAAATAGTATACCTAAGGGGAGAAACTTTGCCTTACGTGCTGGACTAAATTCACCTCGAGAGTTTTCTTCTGCTTTCGCAAAAATAAATTTCAATTGGAATTAATTTAAAGGAGGGAGTGAGAGTCTCGTTTAATTTTTGTTCGTAAAATTATTATACAGAGAATTTGTTATGTGTATAACATATATGTGTATATGTGTGTAATTATTCATTATGTTTATAGACGAAACCGCGGTTTGATTGCGCTATGAAAAAGTACTCTCGACTTTTTTTTTTTAAATCAAGTTTATTTTTAGACGACATGAAACGTTACGCTTATCTCTTCATTGTTTTCAGTTCCCTCAATCTGGGCTTTCTTTCAGACCAATGGTTGCAGCTACTGATATTCGAAGACGGAGACGGAGCTACCTCTCAATATATTTAGTTTTCAGATATTTTTAGTTTTTAAGTTGTAAATAAAAATTGAATAAATAATGTTGGGACGCATGATTGTGGTTTTTGTATCTTTTTTTTCATTGAACCTCTTATGCGCGCAAGTCGACAGAGTTTTATATTGAAGATTTTTCGCGATTTTTATAATATAAATACAGTGAATATCAATAAGAAACTTTAAACTAACTAGTTTTTCTTAATCAGTAATTTTTTAGATTTCGGCGCGCGGTTCGCAGAATTGGATATGTATATAAATTCATTAATATTTAAGCACTAAGATCGAAAAAACTTCGCTTCGACCGAAAACAGTAATTTTTTTATTTTGTCAGAGATAATATTTAATCACTGAAATTTACTTAATTCACAAAAATCGTCCATTCTGCCACTTTAGCTTTACATGTTTTATTTCTATCTTTTTACTTTTCTATCATCCATGTCTTTCTCTTTCTTTCTCTGTCTTTCTTTCATACACTCGCACACATTTACCTTCATATTATTGTGATCTTTATTAATAGAATTATGTTGAATTGAAATCGCCTACTGTATTCGCTCTCTCTCTCTCTCTCTCTCTCTCTCTCTCTCTCTGTCTCTCTCTCTCTGCCATATCTATCTATCTGTCTATCTACCTATCATATTTATGTACACTTTTTCTAACTCTTCTCTTTTCTGTTTTACTTTACAGAGATACTCTTCACAGCGGGCAGAAGGTACGAGCTCTCCCGTATACGCCACGTTTTTAGTTTTCTTCTTTTTTTTTTACTTCTATCTCTCGTAGAACTCTATATCTATATCACGCCCTTCCTTCTCTTTCATTCTCGTATATTATTCTCTTGCATCTCTACGACTATCGCTGTTTCTCTTTCCTAATTTCTTGGTGGAATTAGTACATCCGAAAAAAAATTGAAAAACGTAGTTAAGATATTCATAGAAATAAGGAGTAAAACTTCTACAAATTGAATTACTGACTTTCACATGATGTAAGAAAGAAAATTTTAATCAATATTGATAAATATTTATAAAATTGTAAAAATTAACGTCTTGTAGTAGTAAAATGTTTTCATTTTTATAATGGATTGAAATTTTGAAATGTCGAAATAAATAGCGCGATGCTAAATGTTAAAGAAATATCTTTTTTCGGAAGGAGCGTTTATTTACATAATCGCGAAGAATGGTATCGCGTTTTTTGAAAAAATCAAAATAAAAAAATTAGATAATGCCGATGATTGCTTTATCAAAATCGTACGACATATTTTGACTTCGGTCCTGTCCACTTGTAACGACCAAAGCCTGTCGATGTGATGTCCATACTTGCACTTGACAGTCCTTCCACCTATCTTCTTGAAACTTCTGCCATTTACACGTAAGTAGACCATTTTTTTTTTTTACTGACTCTGCGAATTTTTAATCAAACAATCATTTTTTTCTATTTATTAAGAAGAAATTGTTTCGAATTGTATACCAAACGCACATTTTCTACTTTTCTATTTTTATTTTACTTTCTTTTTTTATATAGAATAAAAAGTTTTCCAAAATAAAAGAAAATATGCAAACAAATGTAAGTACATATAAAAATATGAAAAACAAAAAATTTTTAATTACAATTTCCTGTTATCATGTGACAAAATAATCTATAATAGGTTATTTCATTACATGATATAAATGATTTTAAGTATATAATTGAACTAAAAGCATCTATCCATATTTGAATAATATGTTAGAATATTATATGTCCTTGATTTTGGAGCTTATAAGAAAAATTAATAGAAAAATATGATTTGAGTGTACGTACGCACGAAGTTAAATAAAATAAATAAATTAAATAAATTCTCAGATTGTATCATTTTATTAACTTTTTTTATAAGCTACAAAATCATAAACTCAAGGTCTTAAAATATTTTTATATGTTATTTAAATATGAATAGACAGAGAAGAGTTGCTAAATACGTACCGATTGCTTAAATCGTATCTCATAAAAATATTTTATATTATTACCTTGATTATGTAATTTTGTAATTTTGTAATTTTGTAATTTTTAATTATGTAATTTTTTCCTGAATCGATATTTTTATAAAATCTACTAATTGTAAGTTTTTCTAAAACGTATACTCACCATAAGATAAAACTGCAAAATTAATAATTGATAAACAAATAATTGCAAAAATATTCAAGTTTTATTTCAATATCCTTGCTTTTTTATTATTAGTAAATACTTATTAAATATTTGACCTTTTTTCAATAAATTATTAAAAGTAGATATTAGTTATGCATAATGATTCTTTTTGTTAATCTCATATTTAATTATTTTTATAAATAATTATTTTTATTCAAAATTCAATGCTTTTAAGGAAGATATGATCTAAAAGATCATAAATACGATTTAAGCAACCGCGGTTAGAATCGTATCTTTCACAGCATATTATAAAAAGACTTATAATAAATTAATTTGTTATTGATGAAAAATTAAACTACAAAATAAATGCCTGAAACATCAAGTTACAATTTCTAATACTTATTTTAAAAATTGATATCAAATGGAAAATATAATAAAAAATAAATTAAATGGTACACATTTCGCAACATTCCGTTACTTTTTAATTTGATTGTATACTTAAAAATAGTTAAAACCGTATGTGTGTAAATCGGTTTCAATCGATAAGACAATTCTATCGGAGTTCGGTTGTCACTTTAGAATATTCTTTTAAGTCGTTAATTTTAATTTTTAGGGTAAAATCGCTTTGGTTTTATTAATGTAAACGAGAAAAAGCCCGCGAATGTGCTTCAAGAGAAGTAACTTCCGGAAAGTATCGTCTGTGACGAAACTTCATCTTCGAGTCTCCGCGCGAACGTCGCTCGAGAATTAATAAAGGCAATTTATCAATCATTTTGGATCGACAGCAAATGGGATTTCCCGTACTTCCATGTTATTTACTGTCGGCTTCGAGAACCCATGGTGAAGATCCAAGAAGGATAGATCCGCGTGTATCGCGGGACATATTCTACCAATCAATTTTCAAGAGACTGCAACACTAACGTCAAGCAAGTAGCCATGTACAAGTATATTATTAATTTCTCTTTAAAAAGTTTCTGCGCATTGCAACGTTTACCTGAACTCGGAATTGTCGCATCACAATTTTTAAAACTACAACTTATCGATATTTCGTTATGATATTTCGTTTGCAATCTCGGACGCATTCCGTAAAATGCGTGTAGATTAGTAAAATTTATCAGAACAATCAATGAATAATTATTTCGCATTTAATTTTTTTATTAGTATTAATACTAATTTAAAGTAAAAATTGACTCTCTCTCTCTCTCTCTCTCTCTCTCTAATTATAGTCGATTTTATTCTCAAACTCGACTGTGATCAATTTCTTATTCCTAACATTCCCAGACAAAAAGAATAGTTTTGCCGAAGTATCTAAAAATTGAGATATACAAATCTGAAAATAATTTCGTTGGATTATCAAAAAATAATTATATTGAACTCATTCAAGCATGTTTAAAAAAATTTTACTAATAAATTTTACTAATAACCCGCTTGAGCGTTGAATATAATTATTTTAATAATTCAATAAAATCATTTTCAGATCTCTACCTAAATTTTTAGATATTTCAACCAGATCTTTCCGTGCGGACGCCTTAAAAAGAGAGAGATGACGTCCGGAGAAAAGAGAATAGCTCATAATTCTAACTCTAAACCCTGATTTGAATTACGTTTGACAAGCGGCTAAAATTTCGACGATTATTCTCAGCGTATCGAGTATTGTCCATGCGCATTTGTAGCTCTTCTTACTGGTTACCCAAGTAAGTTGACGCTGGCTAGCGAACGCGATATCAAAGTTTCTCCCCGAACGTGAATCGGTTGATATCCGACCATTGTTGGATTCCTATGTGACACGCAAGTTTCAAATGCGATCCATTCCGGCTCTTTGTCTATCGAACCCTGCTTCTTCGTTTTCCGCCCACTCTACGCTTGACGTAGTGCGTAACCTTTCGACGGTAACAAGATGACGTTTCTCTACCACGTGAATCTCCTCTCTCAGTTGCTTTGGTATTACTATACGTTGGATGTATCAAATTAATCAAATTGTGCTATCATTCGAAGAGTACGGATAAAATGATTAAATTTAAAATACATTTGTTTACTATTTTCTGTAATATCATAATGTAATAATGTGTACAATACTCTTATAATACCACACATATACGCACAAACATAGATTATTACGCGCGAAACGAAATTCCAAATATTTACGGGGCTTTAATACATTAACGCGAGCATTCCGGGAGGAAGGGGGGAGGGGGGGAGGGGGAGGTAACAGACCAACAACAACAAAGTCTGTTGTTTAAAACGCGCGCGTTCTCTCTCATCCTCGTGGGTAGAATTTTCTCTTTCCCGAACAGTGAGGATATATCGCAGTCTAACGAGTCTCAAGCCGTTTAACATTTTATCCGTTGTAGCATCGGGCGGAAACGGCGGTGTTGAAGGTTTTGCGGAGAGCTCGGCTAATCGGCACCGGTACCACCTCGGTCAAAGCGTCGGGAGCGCTTAAACGTAAACGTGGGCAAATACGATTCTGGGAGGGGGAGAGAGATAGAGGAGCTTGTATAATTTGGAGCTTCCTAGGCACAGCTAATGAATAACATAACAAACGGAATAGCGCGCGGCACGTGCAAACGCTATCGAGCAGCCGAGGATTAAGCCGCGCGGTCGCGATAATTGCCCCTTCCTCGCTATAATAACGTGGAATATTGTGTCAGGGACTTAACGGATTACGCGTAGATCACGTAATTGCGGCTATTTTGCCGCGACGAAATGGCGGTCCGATATATGTCGCGCCGCGCGACGCTGCGAGTATTTATGCTATCGATACTCACGAGTATTCCTGCGAGTATTTCGCGGAGTAACACACGTCGAAGCGAGGCGAATCGTCTGCTCGTTAGGCGCCGATCTAACGCGCGCAAAGCCGGATTTCGCGTTAGACATTGGTAATGGTAACACCTCAACGCCGTTTGCCTAACAAATTATCGGACTATATTCGAGCTGCGTACGTACGATGTAAACCTCGGATTAGAATATTCTAAGGAAACTGAGGCACGGAGCACAGTACATTTTATCCTCCGGAACTCAATTAAAAATCTCTTCGTTAAGAGCATTAAAATTTTTTTTATATTACATCTACAAATTTGAATTATTATTTTTATTAAGATGCACTGAGCTTTTCTTGCCATTCTTATCATGACAAATTAAATCCGAGATTTCTTATTGTATATGATACAATTCTTTTACTAATAAGATATATAAATATTTATTACTGTTATATTTCTTAATGCTTAGAGTTTTTATTGAAAAAAAATTTATATCTAATATGTTCGTTTTTATGCGATATTTATACATTATCCATGTGGTAGATAAATGAGAAAATGATGTAAAGCGAAGAGTTAGTATTTATTAATTTATTTACGGTGATCCGTTCCAATTGTTCGTCTGTAAGATTTCTTAGAAACAGATTAATTTTTTCAAATTTTGGTTTCGCCAATAAATACCCAAAGACTTTTGTTAGGTCCAGCGAGATAAGAATCATACACTTCTCAAAGTTGTTTTCTCCTAATTTACTTCTCTAAATTTAATTCTCTAGATTTATTGAGCGTGTAATTATTGCGAATGCATTCGTCATTCGATAATGATATCGTGATAATTCGTGATAACTTCACGACAGTTAAATATTATTTTAATTGTCACAAAGTTGTAACGAATCGACTAGAATTCATTGTCGTGAAGTTGTCACTAATTATCACGATATCATTATCGAATGACGAATACAAATGCATTCGCAACAATTACATGTACAGTAAATTTAGAGAAGTAAAATCTTTATATCGAAAGTGCTTCCAATTTTTTAGACTTTACAGGAGTATAAGTAGCTCAAATTATTACGACGGAATTTTACCGCGAGTTTAAAGTTTTTAGAGAAAAGACCTGAAGAAATGTACTATTAATTTTAAATCGTCATAAATCAGTGAAAAATATCGTAGCGTTATGATTAAACAAGCATTTTAAGAAGGAGATGTTATGTCTTACACTTAAATTTGCAAGAAAAATTTTATTCTTCGCGTATACGTCATCAAAGTTGAGGTTTATTCCTCAATTGTTCAATGTTGATTTTAAAATTAGTTTGTAATAAAATCGTTACAGAGACACGATATTTGAAGCATTCGAAAGATTTCAAAAAACTTTTTTAAACATCACTCTGCAATCATTTCTTACAAAGATACGTAACTTTGAATTTAGCTTTTCTTTTAACACTAATTTTAGGTGATCCTTTTGTTAAGTAATATGTATTAGCCTTGTTTAAACATGTGTATTGTTTTCATACACGAACGATTTATGTTTAATCGTCGCTAGATGTACGCTCATTCATCCAATTACACGATTGCAGACCGCATTCGTATCTTTCACATCGACGCGTCGCAAAATAATTGTGAACACATTCGTCGTCACGTTCGGCGAAATGTTATTCGTAATGAACTCACATGCTGGCAGACCAAGTAACATGTGAAAATCATGAAACAAGTCCGACACGGTAGTTAGTGTCGCGTCGCGTACCGACACGGTCCATCGAGATTCGTCGCATTGTATCGATATTCACCTGTGTGTTTGATAACAATGCATTGGTCATCAATGCATCTGTGTATCGTCGTCACGATAAAGCAACCACAGAGGGTCTTATATTGATCATTCGATCGTTCAAGGGTCTCCTCTCCGTTGCGACCCTTCCATCATCTTTTTATCTTTGCACAGAACACAAACCACACTTCTCTTTTCGTCCAACTTATTTCTTTATTATATTTCAACTATATTTGCTTATTTATTGATACGTTTATCTGGTAGAAGTTACTTAATTTTTTTACTTAAACAATTTAGAGTGTTTTCACACCTCATTTAAAAATCACTATTATTAATATATTATTGATTATTTTCTGATTTATTTTAGAACATTATGAATAAGGATTTACTCACAATTTTTTGAAAAAAGTAAGTAGAAATTAAGTAAATGTTACAAATTGAATATGTATATTAAGCCTATTATGAGAGTATTTTTAAAAAGTAAAGATGTTACTTAATAAAACAGTTTTTATTAAGAATTTTTGATGGAATTGCATATTTAAGGATTCATAAAGTAGTTATTAAAAAGAAAGATAATATATTAAGCAGCCTTCCATCATCTTTTTATCTTTGCACAGAACACAAACCACACTTCTCTTTTGAATCGTCCAACTTATTTCTTTATTATATTTCAACTATATTTGTTCATTTATTGATACGTTTATCTGGTAGAAGTTACTTAATTTTTTTTACTTAAATAATTTAGAGTGTTTTCACACCTCATTTAAAAATCACTGTTATTAATATATTATTGATTATTTTCTAATTTATTTTAGAACATTATGAATAAGGATTTACTCACAATTTTTTGAAAAAAGTAAGTAGAAATTAAGTAAATGTTACAAATTGAATATGTATATTAAGCCTATTATGATAGTATTTTTAAAAAGTAAAGATGTTACTTAATAAAACAGTTTTTATTGAGAATTTTTGATGGAATTGCATATTTAAGGATTCATAAAGTAGTTATTAAAAAGAAAGATAATATATTAAGCAGCATTCATTTAATAAATAATTTTCCTCTCTTCAATTCGCTGGGGTATAAAAACGTTAATTAAATTAGTGTAAATTATAAAACTCTTGAAGATAAATACGCGTAAAGATAAACGGATTATAAATCAATTAAAGTTAATAATTACATTATTGAGTCAAAGCAGTGGAAAAATTTCTTTTTGATTTATTTTCTTGCACTTAATTAGAAAAGGAAAAGAAGAAAAGATAGTAATTCTCTTATGTAGGTTTCTCTCTATCTTTTTCTTTTTTATATCAATCGAAGATTTGCAATTAATATGTACATGAGTTTTTACATCAATTTTTTTTTCTCACAAAAATTCATATATGTCCATTTTTATAAAATGATGAGTTTTGGTCAAATCGTTTTTTATTAATAACGTCATACTGTGAACAACTTTATTATGGCAAAAATCAAACAGAAAATGGAAATCATAAGAGTATAAAAATATATTTGCAAAAGATATTTGTTAAGAATAATTTGTAAAATTTTGTAGGCAAAGAGTGAAAAATTATATTGCTTTATACTTTAAATATTTCCTTCCCTACTTTTATCACTATTAATTATAATATTATTAAAAAACGTAAAATATGGGATAAATAATAAATATAACATCTTCGCAAGAGAACTAAACGGATTCAGAATTTTTTTATTTTTTTAATGAATCCTAAAAACTTTAAAACCTAAAACTTTATTCTTATACCTATAATATATGTCTGGAGAAAAATTATCAAATTTATAGAATGAATCATTTAAAGATGAAAAATTTTATTTCCTGAAAATTTTACTTTTTAGACTTATTTGTGTGTGGTTTTTGTGAAAAAATCTTCAATTACATTCCAATCATCGAATACTTTCAACCTCTTACCAATTCTTTCCTCTCTTGTCAGTTCTCTCGCGATGGTCTCTTGATCTCGAGGGCTTTACCGAGTCGACATTGGCGCTCTCTCTGAAAGCCATCATTAATCTCCTCGAATCGTTAATTAACCGTTTGATATTATGCTCTCTCCCCTTTATCCGCGTTGTGTATGCAAAGCCTTTGCCCGCTACTTGAAATGTGTTTGTTATTCGTGACAACGAAACATCGTTTAGTAGTTTGAGAATCCTCGACGGGCCTTCGAACATGAACGACGTCGCGTGGACCTGTTTCCGATTGAACGATAACGGGAATGAGGTTTACGGGTCATGCGGATTCGATAGAGCGATTGAATTTCGTTCGCTTTGTTGGCCTGAATAATGTCGATTCATCCATGGTGAGTAGTCCACCGATCAAGCGGCCAGCCTGCCTCTCCATTTTGCATTAATGGCAATAAATACTTGTTTAGGATTCGACAAATCGTTATTTATCGAACAAAATGACTACTTATTGTATTTTACTAAAGAAAAAAAATTAAACATTTGCGTCTCTGAATAAAAATGTGACCCATTATTAAATCTTTACATTGTGATAAGTCATGCCCATCATTTAATGGCTTCTCAATATCGATATACGTATTTTCGCACGCAAGATGATGATATGAGCTGATGGCGTAAGCTCGCTGATCGATTAGCGAGAGAGTCGATTTTCTCTCCAGATTAGTGCAGATGCGTAGGAGCAGGCAGGAGAAGCTTAACGGACATACGTCCACCTCGATCTGGCCGCGTATATAGTCGGATAATTCAGGTCAGTCTGGGTTAGGTTGTTGGGGTCACGTCGGCACTAAGGGATGATTTCTCTCCTCGATACACAACAATAGTCATTAACGGATTAGATACGTCGACGATGAGGACAGTGATGTTCATGACAACGTCGAAGAAGACGATAGCGATGACGGTAACGATAACGACAGCGTTGACGACATAATGGGCGTTGATTATACGCTTGCGAAACCTGCGTACAAAGCTAAATTGCGTAGCGCTGTACTCATCGAAGAGACTCTCTGCAAGTACTTTATACTCTTGTACTTGTCAAAGACTCTCTATAAATACTTTATTGATTGTTCACGGAAGACGAAGAGATACCATGGATTCATTTCGTTTACGGACTTCGTCAAGTATCTGCTTTGTGCTGTGATGAAACTGATTAAATTAATTTTCTAAGATGCTTATTAGCATTAATATTATTAAATTGCTTGTCAATTTAATATGTGATATTACTATTTCAATTTTCATTTTAGAATTGTGTTTTAAAATCGAAAATTGCCTTGACGCGCAATGCAGGACTATTTATAAATTTATACTGAAATATTATTTAAGTTCTACTAACATCCAGTTCATATCGATAAATTTCTCGTTACTTAGTTACGTATTCACATCTATAATATCATTTATTATTGTTTAATTAAAAATGATAAAACTAAGACTCTTAATATGTTAAATAATAATGAGTTAAAAAGGACATATTATATAAGAGTCACTTGCAGAATTTGTTGCGTAAATTATAAATAAGAAGTTTGATACGACAAGGTTTACTTATATAATAATAAATACGTTAACAATTAATATTACACAAATTGGTTTATCTAAGCTTAAGATGAATTTTCGAAAGCCAAATATATATATATATATAAAATATAATCAGAAATTCAATTACGGTAACTAGAAGTCCGATTATGATCAGAATTCATTTTGTTTTATTTCTTGTTGGTATATTAAGTACAAACAAACTAGAACATTTTTTTTTTTTAGTGCAGTTCCTGTTTTTGATATTAAATATTTCCAAGGAATTTGATAAGTTAGATGTAAAAAAAAAGTTCTCACGAGAAGTCTGGGAATGTTTCGCAAAGTATGTAAATCTTAGGGTCAAGTTATGACTCTTTGGTGAATAAAAAATGTACACATTAATCGCAGGCGACAAGAATCTTATCTCGGGATCCATAATCAGAGCGGTCAGGATCTGTGTCTCATGTATAAGGATGCGATACACCTGAAGGAACTTGTATATCACTATATTCATACATGCACATTATGTATACGGGTACATAGATCGCATCAGCGACCGCCACCTAACATGCACATTAAAAGGGACCGAACCTCTTCATGAAAGATTCAGGGTCCGCTTCTCTCGTTGATCCTGATGTATCCGAAACGAAGCTCGCCTTTTGCTGAACGCAAAGCACATCTACTCCGTTTCGCGTTGCCGACTGTCTTAACATCCTCACAAATCGTCCGCTAATTAAAGCACTTTCTTATGATAATGGATTATCTTTATTGCACTTGTACGAAGATGTTAAATATCTAAATTAATAATCAGAATTCTGATTTATATATAAGTACTTGTACTTAGTACAAGAGTACAAACAAATCAGAATATTTTTCTCAATGTGACTCTCATCTGCGGTATTAAAAATTCCTAGAGAAAAATTTGATAATTTAAATACAAAAGAAGTTCTCACGAAAATACTTGGAATGTTTCGTCTAAACTGGAGTGTGAGAGAGGAAAATTTTATAGTTTTCATTTGTTTAAAATATACAAAGTACCTAAATGCGTGAAATGTCATACCATTTAATTATTCAATTTTTCAAGTTTTAGTAATTAATTACTCTGTATCAATTTTGCAACAATTTTGTTAAAAATAAATGTGTTATATTTAAAGTAAAATGATGTGCGCCATCTTGTAGAAATATTCTTGATATTTCATGATATTCCAGCTTGCCAACAGAATTTGAT
The DNA here is from genome assembly GCF_000204515.1 of Acromyrmex echinatior. Next base: position 812,201 of record NW_011627004.1, on the reverse strand, counting down.
ACGGATTTTATCTATTCTTATATCATTTATGAATTTTCTAGATATCACGTTTGGTAAAAGCGAATGTACAGACATGTGTACATGAAATATTATTGGTTGATATTTTTATGTACAAATCTATAATAGTACATTATTATTAAGCCATCATTATCGTCGTTGCTTGCAAAGTCTTTTTATCGTGTCTAATAAGGGTTCGTTCTCGAGGCGAACAACAACTGACATGATTTCAACTTTTGTGATACATTGGCAAGTAATTCGAGCTCATTTCTACTTCGCTCTTAGCTGGAAACTTTCCAAGCCAATCCGAAATATCGAGCAATTTGGCCATATATCCCTTAATAATTCTTGCATCGTACCGTCCATGAGAAAAATTAGCGGTCGAGTGGCGGGAACGCTTGTTAAACGATTTAACTTTGGTATGCGCTATTCATCTGTAAAAATCCACAGTTCGAACATTCCTCCATTTTGCTCTTCACAATAATTGGCAATGCTCGAACAATATACGACAGTAACAACTGTATTATTAAATTTAACAGTTATCCTTCCGATTCACTACGCAACTAAATCCTGTTATTGTAGTTATTCGAAAAACATTTATTAAATATATCAATCGACCGTTATTTTAGGATTTTTGATTATTCAAAAAATCGTGAAAAAAGCTTTGTTTGGAGAAAACAAGAGGTGCTTGTTTCGCTAACGCGATTTTATTCTAACAATACGGTCTCTTTTTAAACTTTAATTTTTTAATTCTACATATTAATAATCTCAGATAGAGATAGTGCAAGAGAAAGCTGACGGAATAAACCTTCCAGCTTAAGAATTTTCGTTAGATGCTGTCTCCGTACGTCGTTTTCTAGCCTTACTTTTCACGATGCACAAACAATTTTGGCGCAAAATTACGTCGCCTTTAGAGGCTGACTGCTTCGAAGGCAGATCGAGGGGGTGAAGTCACTCGTGTGCAAAATGAAAGTCAGTTGGGTAGGAGCTTGCAGCCCTCATAGGCTCTAGTACTACGGCGCCGACGAGCTTAATAAGCTGCGAGGCTTAATTCGTTCGTCGTTGAGCGTTGCATATCCATATAGTTCATTCAACTCCGCGGGACTATAGAATTTCTTTAGTTTTGCAGGAATGTTAGGCGCGAATACGCCTAAAGCAATAAACACGGATATTTGGAATAACCAAGAAGTCAGACGAACAATTACAAATGATGAAAAAGAATAATCATTGACATGTAGAAAAATAGTGCATTCCTGATTTCAGTATTTCTGTTTGGTTTAGAAAAAGAACGTAATATTGAATCATGTCAGCATCTTTCTTCAACTTAATAAGAGAGAGAGAGAGAGAGAGAGAGAGAGAGAGAATATAGACAAGATACAGTGAAAGAAAACGATATATTCAGTTATCTTGCTCTTTCTAAACCGATAGTGATAACTTCATAGGAAAGCGCAATCTATTTTCATTACATCTATGAAAATAAGAAGCTATGATACTGCATAGCAGCGATAACTTCGTTATGAACTAGTGTTATGAAATTATCGTAAAATTCCTTAAAATTCGCAGAGTGTCATTATTTTCTAAGGTAACAAAGAATGAGATTACTTTGTAGAAATGTTTATATACGTGATATTCGTACTTGAACGTTATAAAGAAATTATTCGTTATACTTTTAATTAACTTTAAAAAAGAAAAGGTAAATCTCTGTCTTTTTCCTTCTACATAATACCTCCCGTCTGTCTACATTACAATTAGATAAGCGTCTTACGTTACTTCAGTTATCAACTGTTCATACAATTCCGAGTAAATACGTCTCCAAGTTCTTCGCCGTAATCGGATATCCTTTCTGAGGGCCATAAATGTTTATACCGATTTTACTGGCTCAGCAGGGGTGTGCACCCTCTTCGTTAACGCATTAATTAACGCCCCGTGCCGACGACAGTGCGACGGAATGACTATAAAGACTTCGTTACCGCTGCTACCGGGCTTTCGTTCAACATTGAATTCCGTGTCACTTAACGCCATGATTCCTGCTCGGATTATACGCGAGACGTTTCTCCATGCGAGTGAATATCTTAGCTAGAACGATAAACGTAGGATTGGATTAGCGAGCGTAGGAGAAAGGGAGAGAGAGAGAGAGAGAAAGAGAGAATTTCGCCACCGTGATCATGATGTCGATTGTAATAAACTCATCGCAATTATAATTGAGGACGAATAAGAAACTTCGTCCGATCGCATGCAGTTGTCGTCACCGTCGCAATCAAATTAATCGAACATGAGACGAGTCAGAACGAGACAGGCTGTAAAATCACACGAGAAATATCATAAAATTATCTTGACTAGAGTAAATAGCTAGACTCGAGACTTCCGCCGTGGATTTACGACGCGCAATAAACGTACTATACGACAGATAGCGACATATTGATTTCGGTGTAATCCTTTAGTGAGTAAAACAAGCGTTGCCGTGCGAAATTAATAAATTGATGTTATGATGCGGTATTTGTACTTGATAACAAAAAATAAATGTTAGCGTTCCTTCATCGGCGTTGTTAGGATATTTAATAGTGCAATATGCTTTTTTGCCGTAACATTTTGTAGGTGTTACGTGCCACTTGCAACAGCGGTGGCGACTACACTTTCTACAATCGAACTGTCAAGTCAGTCTACAACAACAATAATAATAAATTCAATACATTTATATTATGATATCGCTTCTTTATTTCAAAAGTCAATAAACGTGAGTTTTGAATTGTTTTCATCCCTATATGTGTAAATGAATTTGCCGTCATAATATAGGATTAGCGTTCAAAGCAAATTTTTTTTCTCTGTGCTACTTCAATTGTAGAAAATAATAGATATTTATATTAATAAATGTCTCGTGAAATCTCTGTTTCAGCTAATTTTTAATTCATAATTTGTTTGCATTGCTTGCAGTCTAATTTATTTCGAAATTGCATTAAAATATTTTCTAATCTTATCTGGAATTTTAAACAAAAATATCTGAAAAATCTAGGAATTCTGAGGGAATTTTTTACCAGATTTTAGTAAACACCTTAATAAAGTACAACCTTAGCCGAAAGTATTAGGTACTTATATTTTTCATTTATTGTTTCCCAGTTATTAGCATTATGCATAACTTTAAAAGATTCTTGAAACAAAAGATAATTCACAGCAAATCTATTTGAGTTAAAACATTAAATAATGATTAATAAGGTACCGATTACTTTTGGCGAAGGCTATAGTTTGTTATGCTGCGCTACTTAATAAATTAATAATATTTGATAACGATAAGCGTCGTTTCGTCGTTGGGGTGTTTAACGACGCGGCTACAGTAATCGACATAAGATCGATATACGCCACTTATAACAGCGAACAGTTGAGACTTGCACAACTAACAGGAAAACTATCAAGTCATTCTGTTTCGAGATTCCTATCAGTGTCGCGTTTTCGCGCGACAGCGCATTACGATGATTAATGTCACGGTCTTAGAACCGCGCGAGGCGCTGTCATTGTTGCTGCTGTCGACTAATAGATACAAATGTACGCATTATGCGCCAAGATGTAATTACCGTTTAAGCCGTGCAGGCAAACCCATTCCGTGGTATCCTATCACCCTCCATATTGTCCGAGCGCTCCGGCTTATTTAGTGCCGTGGATGCCTTAAGCCCTCTGTCCGCATTTTCCCAGTTAACCGGCATCTTGACAAAGTTGGTTTCTTTCAATCTTTCGTTTCTACAATAAAGTCGTGCCCGAATAAACCAACGCGAGGACAATTCGCAGTTTCGAGCATTTTGCACGATAACTATACTTTACGTGCCATCAATCAGGAACTGATATCACCTGGAAGTAAGATCTCAGTTTAAATAGAATTAGGGAATATATTTATGTAAAGTTATATTAGGTCATTTAAAAAGTATCCGCGGTTTTTTGTTCAATTTTTGAATGACCCAATATTTATATGAAAATATATTTTACATTATAGGCACATATTACATTTTTGGCCAAAATATAAAGCACTTTTATAAGTAAGTAATAAAGCCAAAGGAGGACTAACAAAATATTAAAATTGTATAATAAAATTATAAAAATAAATATTCTTAAATTAATGTAGATCACTATGTGAAGATTAAATAAATAAGGAAAAGACTAATATAGTCGAGATTAAAATCTTGATATCTCTGTAATAATATTACATTTTTATATGTAAATAAATACATTTTTCAATTATATAAACTGCGCGCTTACTGTGGAACTTCAAATATAATAAACTGAAGCTGAAATGATAATATTACAATTATATTAATTATCGAGGTAACATTTTTCGCAATAAGTTTTTTTTTAATATTAGCATTTCGACGATTAATTTAATTACGATGTTATTTTACCTTTAATTTATAATTGCGTTTTTTTTTTAGTAGCGTGCAGGTTTATATGTAACTAAAAAAAAGAGGTCTTCAGAGTTTTCATATAAAAATATTATTAGGTATTTCAAGAACTGAATTTGCCCGCATATATTTAACCTTTCTTTATTTATAAATATGTATCTTACTAATTTATAAATACATATCATGTTTCAATAAAACTGCTTTTTAATTTATTTTTTGTTATAGAGGTAAAACGTTTATATCAATTTTCGAAGGATATTTTATATTAACATTGTGCTTTTTTGTTCATAAATATCGATTTAATAACGACCAAGTACCAGTAATATTAAATTATCGCCAACATTTCCCTAGTCACTAGTTTATTTTATATTCTTCGATAGAAGTATACGGTAACAACGGTCCCTGCGGAGCGAGCATTTTCACCGTTTAATTTTCCCGTTTCGTATTACTAGTTCTCCAGTTACACAATTTTCGATTCGAAACGCGAGAAAGGTGGTGAAGAAAAGGTCACGGCGCGGGAAACCGTCTTCCACGTCTCGACGTGAGTTATTCATAGAGAATATATTACGCGGGGACTTGGCTTTGATCTGGACCAGACCACGGATTATGCCGACCTCTCCGCACTCAGACGTGAGAGCGGGGTGGATCCTTCGGTTCACAGTGATATGTGCGGGTATGTCCGTGTGTATGTGTACGCACGGAAGCCTAACCGGGCAAAGTGCATTACTTATACAGAGTAATGTGTACGAGCGTACTTATCAGAAATTCGTAGAAAACATAGAGAAGCTTTATGCCTGAAATAGGGGATGTCAGTCTATAATTACAACTAGTTTATTAATTTTTAATGATTTTCATTACAAGGAATGGAAAACACCTTTTTAAAAATGTATTTTGGATTAAATTTGAATCTGTCATCAGAGAACAATCTGCGTTAGATCGAACTTTTTAAATATAGCATATTGATTGCACTGATAATGACGTTACATTATTATATCGTTTATTTGACACAGAAATATTGCACAGTCCTGTCTCGATTTGTATTACGAAATAGAAATGTCGAGAAGATGGTGTAACAGTTAATCCAAACTGTTTCTGTTGTTTATGGGCAATAATATGTGATTGGAATTCTAATATTGGACTCTGATTTTTATCGTCTGACGTATGTAACTTACATAAATAGTATTCAGGTTTATTCAGGTTAAAGTGAGTGTTCGTCAAGGAATCTTGGTAAACAGAGATCTTTCAACGTGAGACCGAGAGTGTCGCAGTGCCGATAAGTCTGACCAGTTATTTGTATTACTACTGAAGCACAAGCACACAGGTTCGTCTATGGGTCAGCATACGTAGCCGTCGTCATTGATTAATTTCGCTTGACATTTATATGGATCGACGTGACGGGACGATGAACGAGGATATATTCGAAACGTTATCCAATTCGATATTGCTCTTGATGGAAACAAACCGATGTCTTATTTACTTCTAAATGGAAAGAACGTCTTTCTGACGTTCAAATTAAAATCAAATTAAACTTATCCGCGCGTTCATCGACCCTTTATAAGCGAATGTTACAATCAATTGTGACAAATGAAATCGATTTGCTAAAGAATTGTGCAGATTCGAGTCCAAATAGTCGCATAAGGAAAAGATGATTTTGCTCAGACATCTAAAAATTTAAGGAAATCTGATCCGAAATTAGATCTAAAAATAAGTTTGTTGGATTATCAAAATAATTATGTAGGAAATTCAAGCATGATGAGCAATGCTACAAAAAGTTTCTACATAACAATCAGCTATTTGAGCTATTATTCTACATAAATATGTTGATAGTTCAATAAAATTATTTTCAGATCTGTATGTCTAGTTAAATTTTTAAATATCTCAATGAAATCGTTCTTTCTATGCATGAATTCCATACACTAAAGAAACGATTTCATTAAAGTATTTAAAAATTTAATTAGATACAGATCTGTGAAAATAATTTTGTTATACCATTAATATATAATTATGTAGGATCAAGTTGATTGTTAGAATATCAAAACTTCTTGCATTATTGTCTATTTTACGTCCTCTCTACATAATTATTTTAATAACCCAATAAAATTATTTTCAGATCTAACTAAATTTTTAAGTACTTTAACAAAACCGTTCTTTACGCGTGTGGTAGCGTATTTCTACAATCTACATTGTAGCATTATTATTATAAGTATTATCATTAAAGTATATAAAGTACTAATTTATATTTATGTTTCACCTCAATTTGTTGCTTCTGAAGTTTGCATCTGCGTCGCTCTTCCATATAAATAGCTCGTACCGCCAGCTGAGACGAAGCCGACGATGTTATTCCCGGAGATGAAAACATACCGCCATACAGGCGGACGTTTCAGTGATTTTAGTCTGTCGCTGTATGGAAACGCAGAACGAGGAAGAACGTTTAAGCATCGCGGAAAATTCAATTTGGAAAAGCGATCCGGTCTTGCGTATCTCGGCTTCAATTTACCAGTCTCGAAAGGATCATGCTCCCGTTATGGATACTGCGGATTCGACGTGAACTCCATATCGCGTTGCCAATAGAAACCAGAGACCGTATCAACCCCCGGGGCTGATAGAGCGCCGCTTTGCCATAACGGAGGCAAGTTTATTTCCGCATGTCGGCTTCTTAATTTAGAACGATTCGTTTCCGAGAGCGCCGCAAAGCATATGCTGATGAAATTGTTTCTTAGCGGATAAAAACGTGCGTAAGAACCCGCTTTTGCGTGACATTAATCAGCTCCTCCGGAGCTAAAATTTGCAACACTCATTACTGAACCTGTAAGATCCATTTATGCTCATAATTAAAAGGCTAATTAATTTCAAGGAACAAAAAAATAACATAAGTCATATAAAAAAATAAATATTAAGTAGATTTTAATAAAAATAATCCAAATTTGCAAACATACATAGAAAGAATAGTGTTGGTTAAGTTTCCTAAGTTTTAAAAATATAGATACAGATGTGAACAAATAATTTTTTTATTAACTATTAAAATAATTATATAGGACGTGCAACCTGGTTACTAAAATATCCAAACTTTTTGTATCATCACGTTTGAGTTCCCTACATAATTATGTTGATGACTCAGCAAAATGATTTTCTGTATCTAAATTTTTGAATACTTCAGCAAGATTATTCTTCCTGTGTAATATAAAAAATTAAATTGTTTGATATATTTGACTGAAAGACATTTATAATTGAATAGGTTCAATAGATCCACCGTCAACTCCACAGGATTAAACGAGACAAGCACATTTAAAAATAATTTTCTTTTTAGCGATTACATGATAAAGTTTTCTCCGATGATAACTTTATTACTTCGCTTATTTTCGACTTTCCAATATATGTATGAAGAAGCAATTTGATTACGTTATTTATTAATTACATCGTACATTTTAATATTCGAACTGTCGCGTTGCTAATTAACCTTATTGCTTCAATAACATTATTCTGAAACCGGCGGAGTCTATATCTAACGGAGAAGCACAATAGCGTAATCGAGGAGGAGTTATATAAGCACGAAGCCATCTACTTATCTGTCCATTGTGTTCATCTTTTGGTGCATTCATCCTTTGTAAGAAGTTTCCGTCCGCGATTAACGATATCGATTGTTATACTTCTCTCAGCCTGTACGGCAGGCCGTGAATCGATCCATATTATATGACGTTGTATTAGAATAGCGATATTATGCGTTTTGAAATAACCTCCCTTAAACCGGACTTCGGCCTTTTGAAATGATTTTATCGTACCTTTCGCGCGGTACAATAGTTATTAACATGATCCATCGAGAAATCCTGCTAGATAGAAATTTAATTTTCGAAAATTATTATACTTCTATTGCAGCATTCGCTTTATGGGATCAGCGTATTGTTTCTGAAATTTCTCTATTACTATTGTATTGAAATGATTAGATAATTCTTTTTCCTCTTTTTATTAATACATTAAAAAAAAAATAGTAAAAAAAGAAAAAAATATATCTGGTGATAGCTAAATTGAATGAAATAATTTCAATCAAATATTCGGTTAATTAGTATTAAAAATAATTGTATTGTTCTAAATATGTAGTAAGTATTATCAAATATAATATGATATAATATGATTTGGTAATAATTAATAAATATTTAAAAAAGCCAAATTACGTTTTATTATATTAACCAAATATTTGATTCAAATTATTTCATTCATCGTTTGGTAGCTATAATTAATTTTTTATTCAGTATTTCTAATATGTAAATTTTTGTGATGCAATAATTACATAATCCTTGTATATATGTAGAAGCATTATAATCTCATAAAACATTAAAGATTTATTATTATCGTTATCGTTATCTTTATCATTATTCTTACAAGGAAAGAACAATTTTATTGAAGTATCTAGAAATTTAAGTATAGATACAGATCTAAAAATAATTTTATTAAACCATCGAAATAATTATGTAGGAAACTTAAACATGATGTGTAATGTTACAAAAAAATTTTGTCATTCAAGCAACCAATATCATCGTCCTACACTAGTTTGATAGTATAACAAAATTATCTTCATATCTATTATCTGTAACCAAAATTTTCGAATACTTAAGCAAAATCATTCTCTCTCTCTCTCTCTCTCTCTCTCTCTCTCTCTCTCTCTTTCTCTCCCCGTGTATTATTATTAATCACACTTAATAAATTTATGATGTAATAATCTAAAGGACAACATTGAAAAGTTTCGGAAACAATACGATGATCTCAAAGTAAGTCTATTCCATGTATACTCAGGAATCATGAATGTTCAAATAAGCTCAGTTTTCCTGCAGTACACTATGGATAACTTTGCTTCAAGTTTGAATGTCACATCCAATGGGAATGTTGGAATATGCCGTTTGCTTTTCAATGTAGGATCGTAGCGAGAGAGGAGCAGAGAATGAGAGAAAGACAAAGAGAGCGAGAGGGATTTCCCAGTTGAGCTTATTTCATTTCATCGGCACCGAACAAAGTTCTAGATAACGTTGTAAGTTAGCCGGATCGGACTGCGCTCGCAATCAAACCGTCAACCGGAATTCGTACCAAAGCCGACGAGCAATGTCCACAATGTTCAGTCGTGTAGCCAATCAGCTTCGTGATATCCATCATCTCGGTACAAAGGGAATTGCAAAGTATTAGCGGTATTGCCGGTATCCTGATTTTGCGACATGTTATTGGAACAGTATTACATTACAGCTTACAAGTAGTAAAACTCGGGAAATGTAAATGCAACGTAATGACAATGCACACAAACATAGAGAAAATTAAAGCATTTATCATAAACCTCTATTTACAATAATGCGTATAATTGCAGATGAAATCTATAATGTGTTTTTACTATGAGTAATTAATTCAACGATAATGCGTTCTAAAGCTTGTTAACAGAATTTGGTTAATTAGCACATAGTAATGTATAGAGTATATACACCGCACCTATCAAAAATTTAATTTATTAAGTATTATTTACTGTGTTTAAAGCAAACAAATTATCAGTAAAAACTTTGTACTATCTACTATTATGAAAAAAATATTAGAAATCTGAAATATTTATATTTCGTATTAAAAAATGAACTTTTTCGAACCTTTGCATTTTTGCCATATATCCCATCCTATAAGGATGGGATATATGGGATATATTACTTATAGGAGGAGAGGGGGAGGAGTATGGCTCATAAAAAATTTACAAATAATGCATATAAATAAGACGTAAAATGACACAATAATTTATAAAATGCGTTTATAAAGTTTTATTAAGAAATAAAAATGATAAATATGTATATGAAGTAATATTGGGTCATTTAAAAAGTATCCGCGGTTTTTTCATTCAAAAATTGAACAAAAAAAGCGGATACTTTTTAAATGACCTAATAAATAATAATCTTCCCAGATGTATTAGGTGTTATGACATGAGGTACATATTTTATGTAATGCGTTTATTGTATTTAGTGCACTGAGTTCAATCTGCGTTACTTTGTATGCTTTGTATGCAATGGACATAAATCCCGCCTGTTAAAAATGCCATATATCCCAAACAGGTGGGATATACAAGACAACAAACTAAACAAAGAATACAAGAGCAAAGTACTTGTATTTTGTTATACAACATGCTTTACTATTCCTTTACACTTATGTATCACGAAATAACCACTTAGTCTTTTACACGTCCTATAGTAATCATTTTATGTAGATTATAATTTATGATGGCGCTATTTAACATAGTTAAGTAAATAAGACAAATCGATTAAACTCACAATAATTTCATTAATATGAATAATAAGAAACTGAAATCATAACACAATACTAATGTAACATAAAGGCATGTAACAGAGTAGTAGCGGGAAAATTATCCCCACTCCTTCTATTTTTTTCTGACTTCTGCGACTTAAATCCCAGTGCGGCGTATTTGCCGGAGTTACCCTATTATTTGAACAATAATAATAAATGAATATATCCTTCTTTGTTTAATTGTATTGTACGTTATTTATATGTAATAACGTTCATGTAATGTGTAGTGTGTAAATTTGAGTTACCCCGCAAGAACAAGGTTTGTGTGAGCACATTAAATATAACTCTTTATAACTTGCCTGAGTCAATACGGGCTCATTTATCTTCGTAGCCGCAGCGCGGCGGGGTTCGCTAAAAATCGCGTTATGCAATTGTGATTTTTTTTTTTATGGTATTGTTTCGATATGGCTTTTCAATTTAGATCCAGCATCCATCGTAAATTTAATTGCAGACGTAATACAGCCACCGACAGAAACAGATTTTGATGGACGTTACACATCTGGGTGCATTGTTACGAACTAATGATATTCAAACGCGGCAGAGAAAGAGAGGCGAAGCGAGCTGCTCGTTTGAAATACATATATTGTTAATGAATTGCGTAATTAGGTACAGGGTAGAAATTTGGTTTCGCGTAAATTCCGACCGCCACGATATTCCGGTGCTGCCTCCACGTTAAATCTACGCTCGGAATTGTTGCTCTTTGTCCAGGATACTAACAGCCACGTTGATGCGGACGCAGTCAAAGTTATCGTGCGGAGTACGCGCTAAATGTTTAATGCTTGACCTTTGACCCATTTGCCGCCGCGATATATACACTACGTGAGCGAAAAATAAAAGTGTCTTTTTTGATAAAAACGTAATAGACAAAGATTCGCTGAGGTTAGCATCTGTGCTCTGTTAGAAAGAATTAATTGAGTCATCTCAGCATTTTTCTTTAATACTTTTTCGATACTTTAGAGAAAGATAGAGAGAGAAGGGAGGGGGGAGGAGGGGCGTGATTTTAAGCTGTCTTACTCTTTTTAAACTAATAATAAAAATTTTATAGAAATGCAGAAACAGTGTATTTTTATTAGAAAAAAAGATAGTAGTGTATATACTGAACAAAAAGTCTGATAACAACTATCAAATGTTGAGTGAAATAATTCTGCACAAATATTTGATTAATACAATAACAAAAATAATTTTATTTTTCTAAATATTTAGTAAATGTTATCAAACGATTGATTATATTATTAATAATACTTACTAAATATATAAAAAATTAAAATTATTTTTGATTATTATATTAACCGAACATTTGATTAGAATTATTTTACTCAATAACAAAAAAATTCAAAAAAATCAGGGCAAATGAGAGTCAACGTGGTAATTAATATGCAATCTTAAATCTTTATCCCAAAAAATACAAAATAGTACATTTCAGTTCACTTTGGAATCCTCAGCAATACAATTTCAAAATATCAATCCCTTCATGTCCAAGAAAAAATCACCATTAAATTAACAAATTTGATGTTGTAATCTATTCGAAACATTAAAACAATTATCTTATAAATATTTCAAAACCATTCTGTCCAATAAATTACAAAATTAACATTAAAAAAACTAGTGACTCATAAATATAGACAAAATTCGTCTCGACATTGGATTAAAATCAATTAAAATTAAAATTGATTTTGATTCTTTCTGTCTTGTGAGTTACCAGTTTTAATGTTAATTTTGTAACTTGTTGGACAGAATGGTTTCGAAATATTTATAAAATAATTGTTTTAATGTTTCGAATAGATTACAACATCAAATCTGTTAAACTGATGGTGATTTTTTTCTTGGACATGAAGGGATTGATATTTTGAAATTGTATTGCTGAGGATGGTTCCAAAGAGAACTAAAACATACTTTTTTGGAATAAAGATTCTATTTTTTGGAATGAAGATTTAAGATTGCATATTAACTACCACGCTAACTCTTATTCGCCCTGATTTTTTTTAGATTTTTTGTTGTTGAATTTGGGAGAGATTACAAAGAAAGATTACATTATTACTATTTATTTTACTCAACATTTGATAGCTATTTTTTGCTATAGACTTTTTTTTATTGTAGGCTTCCATTCTTTTTTTTGTGTAATATTTTTATTTTTTGATTATTTTCAATTCAATTATATTGCAAACGATAATTTATTTTAGTGATTAAGATAGTGCACAAAATGGGAAGAATTGTTTAAATGAAAAGAGTAACTATATTTATGATGTAACTATCTGAATATGATAAGGATAAAGTTCCCCTTTTTAAGAATTTAATTTCTTTAGATCTGTTCAGATATTCCTTAAAGTACAAACAGTTTGAATTCGTAGAAAATTCTAACTGTATTAAGATGTTTTCAGATTCAGAAGTTTCTTTTCATGAATACGTTCTCCTAGCAATACTCTTGTTGATTCTGTCCTCGTAAATGTTTACTATGAGCATTTCTTTTCCGCTATGTAGATATTTCTAGAAACTTCTTAAAATCATTTTACAATGATAGCTACAAAGATTTACGAGAAACAACGTTCTGTAATATTTTTCGTTAAAAATCCTGGTGGCCCATCATATTACCCATTTATTAGAAAATCTAATGTAAAAACATTGATAAAATTTAAATTTAATTAAGTCTCAACGAAAGCATATTTATATAGTCATTCAAGCTTACTTATCTTCTAAAAATAGGAAAACAGCATCTGAAGAATTAATTTAGGATATAAACTCGTTATAAATTACCATATTAAAGTTAACATTGAAAATTATACAAAAAAATTTTAATTATAATAGATGAATATCAATTGTCAACAAAAAGATCACGTCAATCGTGACGACAATTATTTTACAGCTTTAATATTGATCTAAAAACAAGTAAAAAATCTTTTGCAAAAAATGATATTAATTTAAAAGTTAGAATTTCGAGTAGGGCTCATATTACTATCTTCTTTTTACATCTATAGATTTTAAATCGCAGTTCGAAAGATTGATCCGATCATTAATGTTCATATCAGAGATCAAGATTGGATTGGAATTTTACCAATCAAAGCAAAGTTCACTAAATCTATTGTTTTTTTTTTCAAGTAAGAAACAAAAAAGGCTTTAATTTAAAAATTATAAACAAAAGATAGAGTTACGAGCCAAAGCAAGGTCTTTAATACTGAATTACAGTAATAAAATTTAATTTAAAAACAAACGTTTCAATCCTAATCTGATTATTTTCAATGTTAAATACGCAATCAATTAAAAATGATCAGAACTGGTACATAATTAGTTATTAGTTATAAGTTTTTTTTCTTTAATTCCAATTCAATCTCAATCTTAAGTCTGATATTAGGAAAGGCATACAAGTCTGAGAGCGTTTTTGGGAGATTGGGACGTTTGACGATTAAATTTTATTACATATATGTGCAGTGTGCACATCCCAACATATCCGGCGGGAAAGCCGACTTTATTCCATGTCCTGCTTCTCCTCCTGATCTTCATTTTTCTGTCATGACCGTAAAAGACGCACGGTAAAGCCGCAAGGAGGATTATGGAAAACTTGCTGAAACTCGGCCACTTCCCGTGATTGCGGCTACCGTTACCATTCTTTTTCATGACTTCGTGGGTTATTTACGTCCGCGCAGGTTGTCGGCTATTTCTCCTCTTATCCTCTCGCCTTACGGCGAGGTGGGCCGCAGGTGCGAGTTCGCCCGAAAGTTTTTATTTTTCAATCTTTCCAACGCCGGCCGCACTGAAGCACTTCATTATTTTACATAGCGTGGATATTTCAGTATCCAACCTTTCCGAGTTGTGTTCAACGCGTTATGTATGCGGTATCTCGATTATGATTTTTACTTGAAATAATATTTCAAACTTTCGTAAACTATCGATACACGTCCGCGGCGATTACGATATCATTCTAATCGATTAATCGATCTGACGTATATTGCAGGCGACGCGATGATTTCACGTTTATATGCGCTCGTTTACGCGTTAATCGTTATGCGCTCGAAAAGCTTTGATGTCCGTGTCCCGTCCGTTGCTTTATTTCGTTACCTTCAGATCGGCGCCGCTTTTGTATGCCCGCGTACCGTTTAATTACAAACTTGGAGAAAGCTACGTGTGCACGCTTTCCCGTCTCGTTCGTCACTTTGTACTGCATTTTCCCATCGTGGTCGTTCTGACAATCCTGAATTGATCGGCCTCTTCCTTTGTTAATATCTTGCTCGCGAATGAGGCGTGTGTGCGCTAAATTTTTTACAACAACGAGGACAGAACGAGTCAACAGTGATACGAAATTTAGATTAAACGTCCAGATCTACTTTTCGCCTCTGAGAGAAAAGTGTTTGATACTTGTGACTACAATTACAACACATGGTAGACTAATTATGATCAGGAACTCCATTTTTATAGTCATTATTGTTATAATATTAATAATAATAATTATATTTGTAGTTGTTTGTAAAAAAAATATATAGTTGGCACCGAAAATCACTGATAAATTTATAACTTTTTCTGCCAATTGTAATATTTTTTAAAAATGGAGCTTCTAACTATAGTTATTTTATAATGCATTATAAACACAAATACTAAACACTTTTCTCTCGGTGCGTGATAAGATAATCTCTCGTGAACACGCGCTGTTAATTTATCGCTGGAAAAGAATAGAGCCAAGTACCAGCCAACTTTTTTGACGACACTTTTCTACGAACTTTTTAAGCTTACAATAACGATGAGCTTTAATACCTTCCCACCAGCACTTTGCCTTAGTTCCACAGAGGCGTACTGGACTTACCATGGGTCACTAGGGCTTATCGTATTATTTCGAAGAGGTACTGCGTTACGGCAGCAAAAATATCGCAGTCCTTTGGCAAAGGGAAGTCGTTAGTTTTTGCGGCAGGAAAGCGCGACGATCACAGGGACTTTTTGTCGCTGCCGCGCGATACAGCGCGACGGAACTTCCACCGGAGCGGAATATTAACACGGAAAGCTTTGTCGAGAAAGCAGCGAGTGGTTCCCTGTCGACGACGACGACGACGATGACAACGACGACGAGGTAGGAACCGCCCCGAATAAGAGAAAGAACGAGCGAGCTCGTCACTGACATGAAACGCGCAGGCCAGGAATAATAGCAGTGTCCTCGGCGGTTTTGGACACGGCTGCGGTTTTCTCTACAGTTCGCAAGCCCCGCTTTAGCCTGCGGTCGCACCTGTCGATTTCGTCCAGCGAAAAGCTACCTGGTGACCGCCGTCTTTTAGCGTTTTGTTCCCCTTTGTCGCCTTAGTTGCTGACGACTTAGTTTGTGATGTTCATTCAACGCGAAACGTCGGATTTTAGGATTTTCTTTAGAGACAAGACACAGAAGTTGCGTTTCTAACAGTGCAATAGTAAAAAAATTGCACGAACGAATGCACTTCTCGAGCCAGAGGGATCATTGCGATATGATTTTTGTGATAAGAGTACACGGTATTTTTTTATATCCTGTAAAATTAATAATGTATCTTCAACTGGCAGTTTACAGAATGTTATTATCCCCGCGGTCAGTTTAACTTAAGTGCACGATAAGTGCATGGAATTGGAAGGTAAAATCGTATTTTACTCGTTCGCAGGCAGAAAATCGAGATTGGTTTGAAAAAAATCGATTTACAGTAAAATTAAATTTTTTTCGTGGTTACATAAAGCGCAAATGTTTCGTGGAGAAATTGATTTCTTTTGAAACGAATTTTGTAGGGAATTTCGAAGAATGAATGCTAATTATACAATGGAAAACATTTGTGCATTTGTGTTAAAATCGATCCACTCAAATCCTTGTAAAATGTTTTTTTTTTTACAGTTTGTGTTTTTTTAACATATTCGGGTGTCAATATGTGATTATATTATTTGAATATTTTGTATTAAACCGATAATTAATATTTTTTCGTGTTAAAATAACACAATTTATACGTGAATGAACAAATACATAAAAATTAGGGATGCCGGATCGTAAAACTACCGGATATCGGATATCGGGCAGAATGTAACATCGGATATCCGAGAAGACAATTTCTTCGAGTCAGATATCCGACATTTTTTTTTCCGGATAAAAGCCTATAGAGAAAAAGATTGTAATTTGGCGACAATGTAGGGGAGACCGAGGCTAATAGACTCATTTTTCAGTTTCGAATTTTTACAGACAAAATTAAGAGACTTACCGAAAAATGAATTCTACACCAATGAGTTCTACTACATACATTTGACTACCTAATAATATTTTAATAATAAGGGGAAACATAACTAATATGAAAAAAAATGCATTTTTCTAATGCATTCCATCTGATTCAACTAGCCCCGGGACCGGAGTAATTCGACTAAGATTATTAAAATAAAGATTAACATATTTTAAGCTACATCTTTGGCTACATATTAATAAAACTTTTATAAAAATATATTTTAAACACAAACATTCGCTTCGCAGGGCAAACAATACTTCTTTTTGCAAAATTTGTCATTTCGTGTAAAAATACATCGAATAAGCCTAGTTTTCGAGATTTTGGACATAAGGGAACTAAACTTATAACATTTACCACTGAGGAAAATCTCTTTAAAGGAATAAAATTTTGAATAAGTATTATAAGAGTCGTCACTAAATGAGTCATACAATTCCATGCTGTGGTTAGTCTACTATCCTCATCCGTTCATTTTTTAAAAACATTAACAATATACATTAACAATAATTATATATATATATATATATAATATAGATTACAGAGACACATAAACAAAAAAAATCTGTCAGACTTTATTAAATAAGTTACACTTACTTTCTAAGTAAAAATCAAATATCTCAGACAATCATATATGATAGTAAAACAAAAACTTTAAGAATAAAAATATTTACTTAGGTGTACGATTTTTTAAAATTGCGGCATAACTTCATAGATGTGTTCACAACAAGATGTTACAGCAGACTTAGCGACAGTCGCTGCTGCGTGCTCAGATACGTTTACGCATGTTCTTGCGTGTTTTTAATGTAGTCTCGCTTATTTTACTTACCCTTATATTCAACTGACCCCGGTCTCCCCTATAAAATAATGTATTACAGCATCATGAATATGCATAGGGTAAAGTCGCCTAATATTAGATACCTTTTTTTAAAGACTAATTTATTTAATTTGCAAGGTGCAGAAATCCCGCTATATTAGGAACCTATCCCATAATAGATGACCTTATTCTACTTATTTCTAGAACATTTGTATGAGAAAAAAATCAACAATTTAATGATACCAAATACCTCCCTGAATAATAGTGATATCCGAATAGTAAAAAGATTGAATAGTAAAAAAGTGCTGGATAATACCGGATACCAGATACTTTTCGGATATCCGGTGCATCCCTCATAAAAATAATATATTTTAAAACATAAATTCTAAGATAAATGAATAAAAAATACATAATATTTATATTACTTTCTATTTGTATTACTAATATTCATGGTGTGTTAAATTAATATAAAAATTAAAGGGGCACATTTTGGGACATGTGAAATGTGTTAAATTTAACTCAAATTTTCCAACCGTATAAGTCTTATCCATTAACCGACTACGGTGACGCAAGGATTCTATATTTTATCGAGTGTAGTAAAGTCAACTTTCGTCAATCTTCGGAAAGATAAGCGACAGTAAGGAAAGTGAAGTAAGGAGACTGCATCTCGAGGAAAGAAGAGACAGAGAAAGAAGAGACTGAAATGACGGAGAGATCCTGATTCGCTCGCACGCCACCGTCTCGCGAGGAGACGTTTCTTGCTTCGAACGGGACAAGAAATAGGAGGCCCCGCTAATTGTTGGAATAATGAAGAAAGTTCCTACTTCTCACCGCGCCACTCCTCTTAGCAGTTATTCTTGTCGCATATACATGCGCACCTGTTCGCGTCGTTATACCAGCAGGTTCGCCGTTGTCATCATCGTCGTTATCGCTCGTAATCCTTCGACGCTGCCTTTCATAGCTCGCTGAGGCTTTTGTCCCTTCAGAGAAATCCGAAAGATCCACTTTGCGTCTGCTCCTTATTGTTAGTCGTGGCTTACAAGTTGCGGAGCGTTAACAAGCCACGCTCTCGAACCCGAGGCAGTTAACATCGGCAAACTGTCTGCGGGCGCGCTTTCGTATCGTCCGATCGTTACGATTTGTTATCACGCCGTGTCAAGTGCAGTTGTAGTCGGCACGACAACGACCGGCGGATGTATTTTGTACGTTTACGATTTTTCTACACAGTAAAGAACATTTTGTATTTGTTAAAATTGATCCTTGTTAGAATTTTTGACACATTTAAGTGTTAATTTAATATGTTTGTATTATTTGAATATTTTGCGTTAAATTTTTTGTTAATTTCTTAATTTATCATTAATCACTTCTGGTGGAAATCCTGATCGTCTTGCTCATCACTTGTTACATCCAAAATTATTTAGAAAAAGAAATGCTGCATCTTAAAAATTGACATGCTATACATATCTTAAAAATGATATGTTGTACCTTAATATATATTGACGTTTTATTAGGTGCGCAACTAAGTTCTCGCTGTTATTTTGATGGCATTTCCATCAAAATAACAGCGAGAACTTAGTTGCGCACCTAATATATTTTAGAAATTTGACATGATGAATATTTTTGAGGCGGTAGATTTCGAATTCAATGCCTAAAATACTTTAAAAAGAGTTGTTTTCTATGCTTATATTAAAAGTTACTTAAAATTTGTAAACTAGGGTAATCAACGTTTATTAAAAATACATTGAAATGGACATTTCGATTTCAAACCATTTTCAACAAATTAGCAAAGCGTATAAACATATTTTTACGCCTTTCTAACTGCTAAATTTATCACAAATTCTCCAACTATGTAGCGTGAGATTTGTTCGCGTATTTAAATAATAATATCAGTATATAAGTATAATATATATTTCTCATAATTTCTTTCAGTTTGCGGAATAAATGAATGAACAGTGGTGCATACAGATTAACCAATTTCTTTCGGTTAGTAAACGCTGTGATGAACGTAAATAGAAGGGATGTTCGCGAGAGAAGCATATTGTTGTTTCGCACTCCAGCACTTGTAACGAAAAGAAACGTTTCACGACGTACAACGTTGTTCCATCTTCATGTGTCTTTTCTGCTTCACATACGTTCGCCTGAATTTGTCTTCATCTTATGTTAGAATTGCAAGTAACCATAGTGCCGCTCTCTCGCACGGCATGGCGAAACTCTGAGAGGCTAATGTCGCTCTTGTTACACGGTTGCCTTATTTCGTGCCTGGTGGCGAAGACGAAAGATCGTTTCAATTATTCAGTGCCTGAATCCGTCGCATATCGAGGTGGTTTACGTCGTAGATATACTATTGCGATGTACACAGATACCCAGGACTTGTCGGGAATCCTTGGAGTACGATATAAAGTTACGCAAATTCAAGTGAGCGGAAGACTTTACGGATGTTACGTGAACGTTACGTTACCTAAACATGAGTTTTCCAAAGTGTTTTTCTTTTTCGATGTTAAGATCTTCTTTATACTACGTGTCTCGCCAAAAAAATGTATGATTGTAACTTTTTACTACTATAAGTTATTAATCCTTTATTTTAACACACGTTTCGACCCTAATTGGGTCATTTTCAATGTTAATCTTGATATAATATAAAAATCAAACAATTCCAATACGAAATATGTAACCTAATTTAAAAACTGACATCTAATAATATAAAAGTTTAAACGTGATGTATATACATCTATCATTGTAGAAGGTTATGAAAATTTTCCAATAAAATGTGAATACGCCAAAGAAATAACTTATCTTTCAGAGAGATTAGAATTCTTGTTATCAGAACATCTCAATTTTCCATTTTGTACAATGTTATTTCCAAAAATAGTTCACTATTAGTTATCAGACTAAATATTGCGTTTCATTGGTTTTTCAATTTTCTATAATTCCAAACTTTTGCAATTGCGCTTTGTAAGAACCACTAAAAGAACCGTTGACGACCATCAAGCGTTTATTCCACATTATCAGTTTCTTATATCAAGCAATGCTGCTTTGGAGTATTCACATTTTATTGGAAAATTTTCTTTAATTAACCTTCTACAATGATACATGTACATACACCACGTTTAAACTTTTATATTATTAGATGTTAGTTTTTAGATTAGATTTTATGTTGGATTTGTTCGAATTATTATTCGAATGATTGTTGGATTTTTATATTATATTAAGGTTAATATTGAAAACAATCCAATTAGGGTCGAAACGTTTGTTAAAATAAACTGTTTTTGTTTTATGATGACTTAGCATTAAGACCTTGTTTAACTTGTAGTCCTATTTTTATATTAATTTTATAAATTATTTAAGTCTTTATTCTTATATTACTTAAACGAACAATGAAAATTTTTTACGTTTTTTGGCTCTTATTAGTCTTTTAGTATATCTCGTTGTCGTATTTTAATCCTTAATATACACGATAATTATAATTTATTTTATAATTATAATTTTCTAATTTTTACTACACATGATTAGTCATTCATGTTTGGGATAATTTTTAACAATTTCATATTTTTACAATTATCAATTCTTGTATACTTTTACAAGTATACAAGAAATTATTAAATAATTTTAAATAGATTAACATATTTAGAAAGTATTATTTATATTTTATTATAAGGTTATGTATTCAGAAGAAAAAAAAGATAAAGACCATTATTTAGTTTAGTGTTTCTAATAAAAAAAAAATACACGGAATACGGATAACTATCATGTATACTAATATAAATGCTTATATTCCAATATACAGTAAAAATCATTTTGTATTTGCGTTAGAAATGATCCACTCAAGTTCTTGTTAAAATTTTTTGTTGAATTTTTAATATATTAATAATTTTAGTGTTAATTTTTAACATAAAATGATTATGTTATTTTAATGTTATGGATTAAATTGATATTCAACATTTTTTAGTATCAAAACAATATAGTTTATAAGTAAATGGACAAGTAATATAAAAATGATGTGTTTTAAAACAATTTTTTAAATAAATGAATAAAATACGTATTAATTTAACATATCACAACTATTAATTTTAAAAAAATATTTTTATATTTTGAAAAAATATGATTCCACAATTTGCTTATAAATTATGTCAATATTATCTTTTTTTATGTTAATTTTTTTACCTAATATTTATGTTACTTTTTAATATATTCACACCTTGTCTTGAATTAACATAAAAATTGGATTATTTGGGATATGTGAAGTATGTTAAATTTAATACAAATTTTTCAACTGTGTGTAATGTCATTATATATTAGAACGTGTTTTATAATATTAAGTGTTGGAATTAATTCGTAGCGTTTTTTAATGAAAGAATGTTATTTATTTCACATGAGCATTAAAAAATACATTAATGAAAGTACTTCCCATCACTTGTAAAACGCTACGAATTAATTCCAACACCTAATATATTTTAAAATAAACTTTCGTTTGCTAAAAATTATTATTCCTTTATATTTATAATATAAATTTGAAGGTTTATCGATATGTTTATAATTGAATTTTGATACTTTCTCAAATATCAGAACCACGTTTCGAATTTCTCGTCTTTTTCCTCTTCTCTCAAAAATTTTTAATAATGTTTTT
Source organism: Acromyrmex echinatior (assembly GCF_000204515.1). The sequence goes on along the minus strand of NW_011627004.1, from coordinate 789,866 downwards.
ACAATCTTTTTTTTTACAAAACACGCTTACACCGAACGGTTCTCTATGTTTCTATGCTTTTTTGACGATTTCGCGTGTCGGCTATGTTCTTTAGCGAGCTTTAAAAAGCGTCCTGTTTCTCTCATATAGCATAGAAGCGCTTTTCCCAGCGCTTTTCCTCGTTTCGGATAAGAAAATACGTGGAACGGATATCAAGAGCTTGCGAAAAGCCATGGGCGAGGAGAGAAGCTCATGGGTCGTGACATGTACTACCGAAAAATCGATTGTTCCTCTCTTCCCGATCCGCCCAGACCCCCGTTCGTTTTCCCGGCTTTTCCGACGAGGCCAGTTTACCCACCGCGGTGAAAGCTGCGGACAAAAAAGGCGCGACAATTAACCTCTCTTCCGCATCGAGTGGCCGAAAACGCAGTCTAGCGCGAAATACGTCGACTGGTCGAAGGTTTGAGAGCCGACTGAGAGCAGTGTGGGAGAGGGAGAGAATACGGTGAGAGGAAAAATGTATACGTGGATGGGGAATGTGGGATGAAACAGGAAAGGGTGACTCGCCCAGAGAGTATGGGTTGAATTGCATCACCGGAGGCTTCCGCAGCTTCGCTCGTCTCTCGATACGTGACATGTAAATTCGTGCTGCGACGAAATCCTCCTTTTTTATTCTGCATGCTCGCTTCCTTTCACTGAACCTTTTCCACGTTTTATACCTTCCCGTCGTTACACCCGTTCATGGAGGCCAGTCGATACTCGTGAATGTGCTACGTGACTCTTGTCTCGTGCACGAAACAAAGCTTAAACAGCGATCATTGTATAGCTTTTGTGTTTGCGGATGTGTATTCTGATCTCTGATCTTTTAAAAGTCCGCTTGCATCGACTTGCACGGGAAGTCCTGACAGAAAATCCTGTCGCAAGAATGATTAAGCAACGGTTGTCGATTTGCTATTCAGTGACATAACATTGAGGTAAAAATTAGTGAGAAAGCGAGTTGAATTTCGTGTAAAAACCGAAAATTTAGATGTATAAATTTGGAGGAAGCACGAAACGGCTGTAATGACTTCCAATATGATGAAACTCGTTTAATAATTATCAGTGTGATATAAATTAATTCGGAAAAACACACACACACACAGTATTTTTCACCAATTTATATTTTTGCGTAAACAATGTATACAAAAAGAACAGTTTTGCTGATGTATCTAAAATTTAGTTAGATACAGATCTGAAAATAATTTTGTTGGATCATCAAAATAATTAACTATATAAAACGCTTAAATTGGCTTCCATAAGAATATTAATATTAATAAGCATAATGCTGACATAATTCCCATAATTTTTCCCATTATTAACTTACAATATGAGTCGACACATTCAGGTTAAACAAATAATTTAAATATTAAATAGATAATTAAATTTTTAGATATTTCAGCAAAATCATTCTTTCCGTATGGAGTGTTTTATACCCCAATGAAAAGTCATTATTATTAATTGCATTGTATATTATTGATTATTCTACAATTTATAAGCATTTGAGTTTATTACGTACACAAATTTATTTTCTAAAAAAAAAAGGAAAGAGAAATTTAAAAAATGGAAGATTTCTGATTTTCAATAAAAAATCTACGAGACTAAGCTTTATTTCTTGCTACTGAAGTGTAAAAATCACCCGAGGTGATTATACCCTGATTAAGGAAGTGGAACAATGGAACTCCAGCGAGTCGCGTATTGTTTTGATACCGACTTCATTACTCTTTCGTAGTCGAAATTTGCTTCGTATTCATATAGGGAGCGAACTACACGTGCAATTTCCATTTCTTAGATCGTGGTTTCCGGGAGAATGAGTGAGGCGAGAGAAATCTACGGCGGAATTAGAACTAGCGAGATTAGAAGGTTGCCGGAATATTCGCAGGTTGCGAAGCGGCGCCCGTCATCGTACATATCTACCTTATCTCTACTCTCGGATTTTCAAATATTCATTTTCTCATACCAGCCGGCCATGAGTGCATCTGCTTCTACCTGATTCGGCGCCGCAACCGCCAACCACCAACCCCCTCGTCGGGAGATGCAACGAATTACGCGGTAATACCGTAACGGTTACATCTCTCTGAGGTCCGAAGGTGTCCTAAGAGTTAAAGGGATGAACACACAAGATCCTCGTTCGCAATGTTACGAAGGAAAATGTTGTAATGAAAGTCAAATGTGTAACATGGGACAATTTTTGTAGCAATGGACAGTATCGAATGCTTAATCCTCCGGACTGATGTGAAATCTATAACACAGTTACTGACACTGTGAGATTCATTTAATATTGCTTGTTTAATAAAAAAGTAATTTAAAGGTTGATGTTGTTGAGATAGCGACAGAAAATCAATTCTAAAGACATACATATATAGCTTTTGTTGGAAAAATAACACATTTGTAACTCTTTTAATTTATTGCTATGAAGGCAAAAGTGTCATTTGTCTTCTGATTAATTTCGCAATAATAATTGTTTACAGAAAAGAGACACTTTTTAAGTTAGATAGTCTGAAGAAGTCTTGTTGGTGCTAAAATAGTTATATAATAGGGAAAACATCCTTTTCGAAGTTATGTGTTTTCTTAAAAGATCATTTTTCCTTAAAAGGTTTTTTTTTTAAATGTTGTCTCAATTCAGAATTTTTTAAATGCTCTTTTGAAAAGTTATTAATTTTAAAACAAGTTATGTTTTATTAATTAAACGATGTATTGATTAAAAGGCATTAATTAATTTCAAGAAATTAAAATGACATAATTATTCATATTAAAAAAGTGAATAATAAATTTATTTGAATAAGAATAATAAAAATTTGCGGATGTAACATAAAGAAAATTAAATTGTTCGACATTTTTGGCAAGGACATCTATAATTGAATGGTTCCAATAAATGTACGTCAGCTCCAGAGTATTAAAAATAGGCTTATTGTTAAAGTTTTTCCTTGAATTTACTTTATAAAAAAGGAATGGTATGAATAATCAAAGTCCTACTTTTCTTTCGATTTTTTTCGATTGACTGGTTTCGTATATTGATAGTTGCTATCAATGGGCACAGTGTCATAAAGAACGATAGAGCATGCGGGCTTCCTATTGTTGGATATATAACGAGGGGCAATTTTTGTAGCAGCGAACAATATGTCGCATTAACGTATTGTACTAGCGCGACGTCGACTAGCTGATGCTGTCATGCGACACACCGGTATCGCAATTCTCGACGCTCTGCGATTTGCATTTTGTGAAAAGGCGAATTCCCGCGTATTCGAGCCACGGAATCTAGGACATTTTTATCCTCATTATATCCTCGCGATTCGGAAACGAAAGTAAGTTGTGCAGTACAAGCAGAGCATCAAATCACGTAAAAAATTATTTTTTACATAACAAAAGTTGAATTGTAAAATTTTATAGGTTGCTTTGTGGATTAACTAAATAACATATTAATCGTACGCAAAATTCATTTTTCTTCAACGTTTTCTTTTGATCTTGTTGTAGGTTTTATTTTCGAATTAGCACATTTAAAGTAAATGTTTCAAAACTGAATGTTTCCGTGTGATTGAAAAATCAACAATATATTTGAAATTATTAAGATATTTCTCAATAACAATAAGAAAATTAAAACGGAGAAGTTATAAATATCTTGTACGAGAATAAATAATAAGAACACATAATTTTGATTGCAAATTATTGCAAAAAGAAATGTTCATTTCAAGTTTCGCAGGAGATAGTTATATTTTCAATTTAAAAAAAATATTGTATTTACCTAATACAGAGTGTTTTTATGATTGTAAAAAATTGAAAATTAAATTAAAAAGGTTTATTTATTAGAAATTTAGTTAATGATATAATCAATGAATTTCATTTAAGATATATATACGAGTCTGTGAACAGTTAGTGATCATGATCCAACTATTAGATGAAAACAAATTTTAAATATTAAGTTTTTAATAACATATATAATACGATTTAAAATAAACTTTTTGTTTATAAAAATTTAATAGCGAATTCATTTAAAGTCATATATATTATTAAAAGCTTAATCGTCATTTAAAATCGTCATTTCATTCAATAATTGGGTCATGTCTACTATCTGCTGCATTTAAGTGTTTTTTAAATTTATATAATTTATATAATAGTATTTTTCGATCGAAAATAAAGTATCAATGTATAATATATTAATTTCTTTTGAATACTACTAATTAACAATCAATAACAACAGAACTGATCACACTTTATAAGTTCTTATAAGTTCAGTCATTAGGATACCTTATCAGAAAAATTATATATTTAAAAAATTCTTTAGAATTTTAATTACGCTTTGTCGGGTTTGCGATATATGTATACAAAGGGATATTCAAAATTAGCAGACACTGCGTCAAGTCCAAAGTCCTCCAGCGTCGACAAACGTCCGGTTTTGCAGGAAATTGGCACTTCGGTAGATTGATTCGAATTCCAATGAATTCGAAGGCATCTACGCGCTTTCTCTTGCGCACCATGTACACTTTCAACTCGGAACCGCTTCGAAAACAATCATTCGGCCACCGCGCAAATAGTAACGGACAGTTCGCTTATCTCTTTGGGGGCCTATTTACCTATGCAAATCGTTAATCAACGGCATTTGCTTGTTATCCTCTTTATCGGCATTCATTTCAAGGCAAACGGTACACGGCTCGTTTGTGGCACGAGAAAGAAACGTTTAAACGTGATTTAAACATTTGTCGTTAACGTGAACGGTCCTACACATCGAATGAGCTCGACTGCCTCGACTATACGTTTATTTTTAATTCTTTGTTTACGTGCAAGAGCCTTTCTCACGATATCTCCGGTGAGTTCGGAAAAAACACATTTTGCCCGCGTGTCCGTTTCCCCCTTTCTCCCACGTTACTGGAATCCTGCTCCTGTATTCGCTTGCGCAACGCCCTTTATCTCAAACGGTAGTGCATTTTTCACGTCAAAGCGCGTTTTTCATACGCACGTGACCGGGAGCGCAAAAACAGACTGGAAATGCGCTCGTGGCCGCGTGTGTTTCCCCAAGTATTGTCGTCGGAGACCGCGACAAAGGCTGAAATTACAATTTAAGCTCCGCGCTGGAACGCGCGGAAAAGTGTGTCCCGGGAGATAATTCGTGCTCGAGATAATACCATTTTCGTCCTGTGAACGCTTGTGAACAATGGCGCCTTTTAACGTGGATAAACAGATCAAGCGCCTTGCAAATTCTACGGTCTTAATGTGAACGATGACAAAATTTTTCTACTAAGAGGAGTATCAAGTTTATACGATAATTTATATTTGGATTAAAATAAAAACGGAGAACGTGGGAAAGAGAAAAAAGATAGACGGATGATAGATAAAGGTGGTTTTTTTATTCTTATTCTGGGACAAGCCCTCTGAAAATATAGAAGTAAGGAACATGGAAATAAAAAAAGAGTGAAAAAATAAAAATATACAAACAGCAAAAAGAATACAAATAAGATATGAAAAATAAAATATAAAAGCTTTAAACTATATAAAAGCAAAGAAAGAAAACAAAGAATAACATAGTATATAGATGGAGAGAGTATATAAATAGAGAGAGAGAGAGAGAGATAAAGGTATTTATATTATTATTTTAGGACAAGCCCTTTAAAAATATATTAGGTGTTGGAATTAATTCGTAGCGTTTTACAAGTGATGGGAAGTACTTTCATTAATGTATTTTTTAATGCTCATGTGAAATAAATAACATTCTTTCCTTGTAAAACGCTACGAATTAATTCCAACACCTAATAACACTAAGTAAAAGGAAGAGTAAAAGAACAAAAATACAATAAGAAGCAAAAGCAATATAAATAAATCACAAATATTTTTATATTATATTGGAAAAGGCTGTAAACAATGTAAAAGCAAAGAAAAAACAAAAGATAATACAATAAGCAGCGGATATAAATAAAAAGAGAGAAAGAAAGAGAGAGAGAGAATTATTAAACTCCTGCTTATTAAATTTATCGCTACATCAGACTTCACATATACCTTCACGTTTCGATAAATACGATATTTGTGCGCGATAAGTCCGTGGATTTTGAATATCACATTAGCGCGAAGTATTTCGCGAATCTAATTCCGAAGCCACGAAACGGCACAGCTTCGCGAATGCCGTTAGCAGAACTCTATTCATTAGCAATGAGGAAAGTGGATTAAGTGCATCGACTGTCTCGAACTTATAAAGAACACTGTCTCGGTGTAATACGCGCAACGGAATTCTATTTCGGATACGGAGAACGCCATTGTTGGCAAAATTATTTCAATACGAGTTATACGAGTTCATTTTATTATACTTGTCCGCCAAATATATAAACGAATTATAAAGAAGGAATTTTCCCGTTAAATTGCGAAAGCGTTCGGTTTCACGTAAATAAGTCCCTTTCTCTATATTTTAATTCGTCCACTTTCGTACAAAGTTAACGCTCGCGGCCGGTAAAAGTTGACGTTTCTACCGGCGTTTCTACATACGTGACTTTAATAGCTTTTAGTTTCGCTACCCTTCCAGCCCAAGGTGTAACAATATTATCTTTGCATGTCATTTCAATTGGCGCGGTCACGTGTAGTTTAAAACGATAGGAATTTGGTCGCTTAGCGGTTCCCTACCGTTATCCTACCGTTAATTAGTTTCATGCTTTGGGCAGAATTAAATGTCAAATTGCAAATCAACTTAAAGCCGAACGCCTAGAAAATTGACGAGGGACAAGATCAGAATCACGCTCGAATATTCAAATTGAAATTTACATAAATGTAAAACTAGTAATAAACATTTCGTTTCCTTACTTAAAAATGACAATTTAAAAAATGTGATTTTCGAATTATTATTATGAATGAATTTATATTGAGTTTATATTGAGTTAAATAAACATTATCCTAGCAATCATCAAAAGTGAATTATAATAACTTAAAAGAAGTAATTCCATTTTCGATTAAAGTAGATCTTAGTGCTTAAAATTCGCTTTAGTCGAAAATATAATTATTTCACTTAATTGATTTATATATTCTTGTCGGTCTAACTTTGAATTATAATTGTGAAATTGTTAACTTAATCTTATAAAAAAATCGTCAAAATTTACTCTTAAAATTACAACTCAAAAAAAGGGAGATTTTTTTAAGTTAAGAATGAAACGAAAATGACAAAAATGACATGTGCTCATATGAATGTACGTTTTTTACCGATATTATTATTTCGATTAGTCAATAATTTTTTGTTAAGTTAAAGAATAGGTTTCCCTTTTCTGAAACTTATTTTTTTTGCGTTGTGTCACTTTTGAAGTGAGAGAGCGATTTTTCCGATAATATTCTAATTTTATCGTGTATATTGTATGTGTATACGTATTATATAATAATAAATAACATTAATTGCGAACGTAGAGCCAATAGATATCAATACGCGACACATGATTCTATTAATTAGTCGTTCGCGATCTCAAAAAGCATGAAGGCGCATTTTTAATTAATTTCCTGCCTCTGTATCGACAGTCAAGAGTTTCGTGTTTGCATTTCCGCTGCTTTGGATATATAAGAGGCGCGCTGGCAAATATTTGCGCAAACTTTGATGAAAATATGTGGCATTTGAATAAGGTGGCTCGCGAGAAAGACAAGCGCGTCGGCGCGTCGCGTTGCATCGCTCTTGTAATAACGAAATATTGCCGGTACGACATTGTCCGGCTAAAATTTAATATATAACTTTAATATATAAATTCCCGGTTTGTTATTCGCACTTGATTATCAATTTTTTTTTTTTTCGTCAATTTCATGCTCGCTATTTAAGTTTTCACGAGATTGCAAACGAAACAAGGATAATAATGTTCAAAAAACAGCTGTTAATATCCAATAAAAAATATGTACACGCAATAATTTGTATAATATATTAATTATATATTAAAAACAGTTTTGCTGAAGTATTTAAAAATTTAGCTACACATGTAGATCCGAAGATAATTTTGATAGATTATTAAAATATAATTATATGTTAAATTATTAAATTATTAGATTGGATTATTTTGTTGGATTATATTAAGCATTGACGACAAGGCTGCAGAAAGTTTTAACATTCTAATAATCAATTTGAATAATTACATAATTTTACATAATTATTTTGATTGTCCAGACAAAATTATTTTGAGATTTGTATTTAGCTAAATTTTTAGATACTCGAGGAAAACAGTTTTTTCCATATAGTATTAAATGAGTTCTCCGTGGAAAAGTGTATAAGTTAGCAATTGGAATGCATCCGAATGTGTCGACAGTTATTTTAATTGAGAAGAATAGTTTTGTTGAAGTATCCAAAAATTTAGTTATACAGATCTAAAAATAATTTTGTTGGATTATCAAAATAATCATATTATATATAGAACGCTTAATCGATGACAAGACTGCAAAAAAGTTTTGACGTTTTAACAATAAGTTTGAGTATTTTACATATTATATTAATGGATCACACAAAATTATTTTCAGATTTGTATTTAGCTAAATTTTTAGATACTTGAGCAAAACTATTCTTTCCATATGGTAATGTTAAATGGAATTCTCCATGAAAAAGTATAAGTTGCGCACCGGAACGCGTCCGAAATCGTCGACATTCGTACTTATCTCGCTGCGTCACAGTAAGGTTTACAAAAGACGAAAGCCGTACGATAATCCACGTAGAATCCCACAGATCTCGCGGATTTACATGGCTGTTAGCACTTTTCATCCTTAAGAGAGGCACGACGATACGGTCTCTCCGGTGGTACTCCGGGCGACGGCACGGTGTTTGTCTTCGTTTCATCGTCGTTGCATAATCATCGCTCGAGAGGACGTCTGATCCTCTCTTTCTTTCTTTCTCTGCCGTAATCTCACTCTCGCTCGCTCGCCTTCGCGGCGCAACGTACGGCGGCGAGCACCTCCCGCGATACATCCGGAAACGGAATGGAAAACGGAAAGAAGACAAACAGCGGTTGCCTAGGGCGGATGATTAATTTCCCCGAGCGCGCCCAGGTTCGTCGGGAAAACTGGAAGCTGCATATTTTATATGCGCGTTAACTCGTCGTGTGGCGAACTTAATTTCCAGCGAATTTCATTATGTCTTTCGTTTATTAGGCTCTCTTTAATGCGACGGCCGCCGCACCGACCGTTGGGGACTTTTGATGACGTTAATCTCGGCTGTAATTGCAAGCGGAAACGCGAATGACTCTCGGGAGCGGTCGTGATGTCTGACTTTCAGTCATGATTTGTGCTCCCATACGATGGAGGCATAATAACAAAAATATTCAGAATAAAAACGGAGGAAACGATAGAGGAGAATATAATTATGTAGATATACCGGCCAATGTACATAGATATATTGATCAGCAATTTGTATGATTAATTCTACTTGACTTAAATCTTAATCGGTATTCGCAGACTTCAGTGAATCTGGAATTTTCTTCAACTGAATTTTCTACATCGTGAATAATTATTTATAACAAATGTTTTTCACAGCTTTACATCATTTTAAATTACGCAATCTTATTCTCTGAGCTTCAAAATGAGAAAAATTCTTTCAATTACGTTAACTTTAAGTAAAGATACAATAAGATACATTGGACCAGCGAATATCAGTTAAGAAAACTTCAGAGCGAATATCGATTAGGATTAATATTCTCATAAATAATTAATTTTAAAATACGCAATTTTATTCTCTCTCCTTGAAATTTTTTGACTTATCTTATTTTTTCTGCGGGAGTGCGATATATTTTCAACGTATTGAAATATAATTTTATATGTACTTAAATATAACGCGTGTTTAATTTTGAAAATTTTAATAATCCGGATTAGGGGATTAACGGAAGCTTGCACCTGATGTATTTACACAGTCAAATTCAAAACTTTCTATTTATGTATCTTTCGAAACTTTATCGATGCTATTAACAACTGTATCGTTCTCATATCGCGAGAGAGATAACGTCAGGTAGTGAACGAAACAGCTTCGCTCCGTGTTTATTAGCATCGTTACTTTTTACTGACGCGGATAAAAGTAGCTTCCGTGGAAAGTGCATCGAACTTTAAATATATCTTGAGTCACAAAAAAAAACGAGTCATATGTTCCATATTTTTCTGTAATGCATCCATATTTGCTTTACATTTATATCTACTTTTGGCGCTCCTAAATAATATTTTATCAACTAACAAGAACAATATATTTCACAATAAATATTTTTATAATTTACCTACAAAACGCTGTTTATTTATATTCGCGTATTTTTTTCTTTGCATTTATACTACAAACAGTTTTTGATATATAATTTGATCTTTGATTTGAACCGCCCAAGTGGAAATATCATTTAAATAACATACGTGACAAGATGCATGGAAAAACCTGCTCAATATCAGTTTATAACTTATGCGAATCATCATATTTTCGCTATATAATTTATTTCCGCGAGCGCAGATTATAATTTTGTTCATATATAAATAAAAATTATCACTAATGATGCAAACTGAACTGTTAATCTATAATCGATTGCGTTAGCGTTATTGATAATGCCTTCCGGTGGTTCGTTGACAAACACGTCATTCGTCGATTCCATTGATTCGTTCATCAGTTTCTCCCAAAATCTCATTCTGTTAGGCAGGAAATCGGTTTGCACCACAGTTTCCGGCGATCTGTCAATCCCGAATCTCATGAACTGATGATTGCGGTAGTTGGGCCATGTGGGGATCAGCCATGCTTTTGGAATTCTGTACATATGAAATAAACATTACGATCGGTAAGAATATCCGGTCGTCGCTGTATAGAACAGAATTTCCTAGCGATTTAGTATTCCTATCGGATTTGAAAGACGAATCATGCAATGTGATGCCGGAAATAGAATGATAATTGAACGTAATATACTTGAAGAACTTTTGTTTTTAAAAAATTACAATCGAAATAATTATCTTATTAATCTTTATAATCGTATCATATATTAATTTTATTTACCCATTTATCACGAAACTTGTCCACATCTCTGTCATGATGTTAATCATAGTAATATCGCTCTGTGTATTGTGCAATTGCATATTTTTATACATATTATTCAATATAGGAAATAAGTAGTTTAATTCGTCGCCATGTGAAACAGCTGAAGGAATAAATTATTAATTATTAAAATTCACTCATAAATGTCTGCTTAATGTTTGATTGCGGAAGATAGTCGATATAATTATAATTGATGATGAAAGATCTCTTGAATCCTTCTTTTTCATATTTTTTTTTCAACATAAATATTTTTGTTACGTTTAATGTATTTAGAAACAGTAAGTATTATTTGAAATCAAGAAGAAAAATATTATCATATTGAAACCAGTACTTTTAATTATTTATTTTCTTTACTGACTGGAGAAATAGAAAATAAAATTTAAACTTGGAGAGATTTCTTATGTATCTTATTATATGCGTTAATTTAAACTTTAATAATGTTATAAAATAGAAATTATTTTTTACTTGTATTAAAATCTGCCCTTGTTACAATTTTTAATCCCCGCATTAATGTAACATAATGTACTTGTGTTATTTGAATATTGAATATTCTGTATTAAATTAATATTCAATCATTCTTACAATTAGTGTTAAAATAATGGAATTTATAAATAAGTGAACAAATAATATAAAAAAAATATAGTTTCAAAAATGTAAATTCTAAAATAAATAAATAAAATAAATAATAACAGATAATAAATGTACACATTAATTTAATATATTATAAATGTTAATTTTACTGAAGAAGTGTGCTTTTACAATTTGCTTCAAAATTATGTCAAAGTAATTTTGTGTTAATTTTTTACATAATATTTGTGTATCTCTCTCTTTTAACATATTTATCTTGTGTTAAATTAACACAAAAATGTTATAAAAATTTGGATGGATTGTTTGGGATATATGAACTGTGTTAAATTTAACATAAATTTCCCAACTGCATATATGGAAATGATTTTAATAATATACGGATGACGTACCATAAGCAACGGGGACGCCTGAAGCGAAGGTGTTCGAAAATGTGCCTACGTATGCGAAGAGGGAAAAGTAAATGCTGGCGTTTCCTAGATTCGATTGATATTGTGCAGCTTCAATTATCGACCATTTCATAAAATCACTAAACATCTAAAAAAATTATCTCGTCAAACATTACTCACGTATTCATCCTAGAACTCACCTCTGTAATGTTATCCATAAGACCCAACTTCACATTTCCGTTAAAATAAAAATCTTCTAATGCAGAAACGAAAACAGTAGTGTTGGAAATCACTTCGTGGCACTCCATAAAATAAGGCAAATATTTTTCGAAATTCTTTATTAATTCGTCCTCGACGTCGGAATCTATGTATAGAGCTGAAACGAATAGGTACGGATATTGTTAAAGTTTTTTTTCTCCGTATTGAAATTTAGTTAAAAATTTAAAAATTTTTTCATTGAAACAAACATCAAATGACTATTGACTGCTCTAAAATTTTAACTTTAGTTGATATAAAGTTAATTAATGTAATAATAATAATAATTGTAACTATATTTCTTCCATCTCGGAAAATTATCCGACGCCGTTAATTAATTTGCACGATAACTTAATTAATATCATTACAAGAAGTAATAACGGAAAAGTCCGTTATTACTCGTAAAAGTACCGAGTGTCTTTACTAAACCCTCGTCCTTCGTGACTTGTATTATCGCCGGTATATCGCGAAACAATCCGGCCTTTATTATTTTTATTGGATGCACAGTCATAATGGCGTCCTCTGAGTCATCTTCCAATGTAGGACCAAAGTTACATATTGGTTTTGATCTCCAAACAAACTAATATAAAATGATACAAAACTATTGTTATTAGACATATTAATATTTCTATGATAGGAGTCTATAATAGGACTCTATTGAAGGTACTTACGAAAGAATGCGTCATCTCTTCTAATCTCTTCGCATCGATCGTTCTCATGCATTTTATTATCTCTTCGTCATTTTTTACTTTATAACCCGGATATAAAATGCCTTTTGTGGTCAGATCGAAGATAAGTGTTTCATTCGGCGTAATTACGTCATCGTCTTTTTTCAACAGGCAGCCAACAAGTTTTGCCAATTTCAGACATACTTGTCTATATCTTTTCGGAGAGTGAACATTGTATAAATTTAAAGCGGAACTCCCTAATAAAATGTATCTGTGAAAGAGTCCCTCGGTCTTCTTTGAGAGAGCAAGAACATGAGTCGCCGCTGCACCGGCACTGTGTCCCATAAGGGTTACCGATTCAGGATTCCCATCGAAGCTGCGAATATTCTCTTGAATCCATTCGAGAGCCATTTTTATATCTTTAAGACCGTAATTACCTGGCGCAACTTGGTTCGTTGTGCTGAAAAACCCTAAATGATTCGAACTCGTCGTCATTATTGTATAAATTGTAATAAGATTTATTATTTCTTACACAGAAAAGTCGGTTTTACTGAAGTATTTAAAAATTTTGCTAGATACAAATTTGAAAATTTTATTAAACTAAACTGTTCGACAAAAAAAATTTTTTGAACACTGGAACAAAATTAATGATTTTTTAATATAATTTCTTAGGTACTGAATACGAATTCATTTTCGGAATTATTCTATCACGTAAATTTTTAGAAATTTGCTGATAAATTGCAGTTAATTTACGAAAAAGACTATTTTCATGTATTTTGTCATCATAATTATATGTAGCATGCTCTGGAGAACTTTTATTGCAATTTAAATTACATATGTTGCTAGGCCTTGTAGTCTTTAAAAGGAAAATAATTTAATTGAACAATCAAAATAATTATATAGGAAATTCGAACATGATGAGCAATGCTGCAAAATGTTTGGACAATTTCAGCAATCAGCTTGAACATTCTACACAATTAGTAGCATTGTTCGATAAAAAAAGCCATCAGGACGAAACTAGTTAGCTTTCGTAGTTTTTGGACATTGAAATTCAAATTAATGAAAGACCTCTACATATAAATTTTTGTAGCAATTCGAACATTTTTCAAGTTTCGACATTCTCCAATATTGAAGCCACCATTTTGCACTTGTCAATTTTGGATTCGTATTTAACGATCTAAAAATTTAAATAAATATAATCAAAAGCTATTATATAAATCGCCAATGATCTAATTTAATCGTGCATTTTATTAACTGTATAATCAATGCTAAAAAATCTATTTGAGGACTGAAAGTCCGAATAATATATTTAATTTTGATTGCAACAAAACTTCTATAGTATAGTACGTCACGACAGTTATAATGTGACAAAATACGTGAAAATTTTTTTTACAAATTTAAACAAAATTGTGGAGCAATTTGAAACCGGATTTGTATTAAGCGGTTAAAAGACTACAGGAAATGATTATGCAAGAAATTCAAGCATGATGAGCAATGCTGCAAAAGGTGACATTCTAGCAATCAACTTGAGCATTCTACATAATTATTTCAATAGCACTGTTTAACAAAAAAGCACCAGAACGCGACACATAGTATTTAAATATATACTATCAGTATTGAAAATTTATAGTATGCATAACGTAAACTGTACATTTCAGTACTGGCAATGCATACTTGATCTAATTACATTCTGGTGATTTTTTGTCAAACAAGTGCAATTGAATAATTATGCAAAATGCTTAAACTAATTGTCAGAATGTTAGAGCCTTTTGCACTGCTCATCACGCTTGAATTTCCTACATAATTATTGATTTAACAAAATTATTTTCCGATCTGTACCTAGTTAAATTTTTAGATATTTTAACAAAATTATTCTGTGCTTCAATTTGCGATAGATCTAACGCGTTATTGTAATGAAAAAATCGCTGACAATTACATTAGATAAACCTTTTCTTCTCACCTAAAACAGAAAGTCGGTAATTCAGCGTGACAAGGATTATATCCTGCTCCAACAAATAATCCGGCGCATACAGATTGCTATCGCTACTTCCTGTTACATATGCACCCCCATGCACATAGACTAAAACCGGTAGTTTCGTGGATATCTGCCGGTCTAAAATCTATAAAGATTTTTAATACAAAATTATAGAATGATAAAAAAAATCATATACACATTTAAATAAACGTAGAAACGAAATATTTAATAACTATTGCGCTAAACATTTATCGTAAAAAATATCGTATCAACAACGTAACCTTGATTCGTTTAAGTTTAGTTAAGCCTTGTTAGACCTCGTGGTCTAATTGAGTTCGTTCGCGTTTGTTCTTGAAACATTGTAATTTTCTATTTACTTTGCAATTTTTGGCAAAACTATAAAAATAGCGCGCGATGTTAACTATTTACGTGATTATGAGAATATTGATCCACTATTAGATTTTTGTTATTATTGCGTTCTATTTGTTATTATTATTGAACGATAATATTTGTATGCACTCACATAGGGAACGAAGATGTTTAGATAAAGGCAGTCCTCACTACCGACAATTTTTAAGGTTTTCGAATCAGTTTGAATGCATTTTTGCCCATCGATCGTAGCGTTCCGAACTTTTGTCCACGTGTGATTCCATCGTTGCGGGCTCTAACAAAATATTATATAATCCAATTACATTGCTAATTAATGTCGCATTCGGAGTGTAAACTATGAATGTGATTTACGTTTTCTTACTCGCGTCAGTCAAGTAGTTTCTTGCAGAAAAATATGAATTTTCAACGAATTAGATGAGTCATGGATAAATGACTCGATTTAATTTTTATACACAAAATTATAAATATTTATAAAAATAAAAAGAATAACAGAAAAACGGTTAGATTAGATTAAATATTAAATATTTCATTAGATGTAAAGTATTATTAAAAGTCTGTTCGCTTTGCTGGCACTTTTTGCGTATCGCTAAATTTATAATGTCAAATTATATTCAATTTGAGTTATTTTTAATAATTTCTATAGGTCACTATTATTTCTATCCACACAGTATGTCATTAATTAATTAAAATAATGGAATTAAATAATTTAATTCAAGAAAATGTATTAAATTTGATTAAAATTTAATTAATTTATCAAGTATATACGTTAATATGGATATTGTTTTACTTTGAAACTAACTACAGAAATGCATAAGTCACTTTCGTGGTTCACGCTCTGTGTTATTGCGATATAATTCGGATTTTTAGTTAAAAGTAAAATATATATGTAAAATATATTTATAATTCTGATTTTTATTTGCTTGGAATTAGACAAAAATCAATCTTCCAAAATCTTCGCAAGTTCCACAGATGAGTTGATCCTCATATATCATTAAAGGATACACAGAATAAATTAAATTAAATTATACTCGCTCGTGTTCAAACAATACGTACTCTGAATCTCAAATCGCCTATCGGGGGTAGAGCGTACGGTATGCCGAGAAAATTCGCGACCGACCGATCGCGTATGGTTCTGCTCCATTTGCCGCGAAAGATGCCCCATTTCGTGTTGACGAGAAGTCGATTTTCGGAATCCATGAATAAACCGTCAACGAGAATGAACAGGAACACGAGAACACTTATACATAGCCAAATCCTTTCGTTCAACCGAAGACGAAGCGACGACATGTTGCAGCGTGCGAGAGATTCACTTTATCCCGTATTTATCGCTAGGGATGTTGCGCATATCATATGCATAAAACGACTGAAATGTAGCACAACTTCACTTGAACAACCGCGAGCTGCTTTATCGCGAACCGCCACGTGATATGGACGCAATACGTTTAATTCCTATAGAAGTGACGAACCAAGCCGAGCCACGCGACTTTACTTTACTGTCGTTTAAGTTTATGATAGGTCAATACAAGAATAGATATCATGGAATATTTTAACGTAAATATTTCATTGAGATCACAGTTATTAAATCGTGTAAAGAGTATTCGAAGTGCATTTAGAAAAATAAATCACACATCATTACATACGTTCACATGCCGTTATAAATGTATCGCGTAATAAATTTTGATAATCATTTGTATGTTGCATTTGTTCATCACAAAGATGAGCTTAATTGCATGAGAAGTCACTTTAAGATGTTAAGCCACTTTACATTAGCGATGATTTTATTAGATTTGCTGTTATCAAACTTATCTTTATTGAGTATTCATTTTGACTTAAAAATTTATTAATAGTTATATCAGTAAAGATAAGCGTTAAACATATATGCTTTCTGAAATTTTAGAGTGAAATTTTACTCTTAAAGATTGAAATTTTTTTTTTAACTCTGATTTTCCACTCTAAAGGATTTGGATAGTAAAGTCACCAAGGACATATTGTATAATTTATATAAAAAAATTGATAGGATTGTCAATTTAACTTTACAAAATTAAAGCATACAGAATGGACCAACAAAATGTATTATAAATATAATGCATATTTAATTATTTCTTTGCGTTTGTCTCTCGAAAAGTATGAAAGTCTCTGTTTTTCATAGGAAGTGATTGAATATTCCGTCCTCGCCCCGCCGTCTTTACATCATTTATTCACCAGAAGGATCTCTATCAACCGTGACGTATTATTAAGCGAGGGGTAATGCGGCTTTTGGCGGAGCTTAGCTACATACTGTACATTATTATAGATGAGCAACTTAACCCGGGTTACTCGTAACCATTCCATTATTCAACACGTTGCATTTTAGCTCTCTGCCATGGCACTACATACTTCACAATGTCAACAATCGCGCAAGGTTATTTGAAACTCGAAATGCAAACCATTTCGCAAGAGCTGTCGCAACGGTGGAATAAAGTAATAACTTAAAAAAGTACATACAAAAAATTGCAGCAAAAAATCTAACGTAATGATAATGCCTTCCTTTTTAAGAATTTCGAAGATTCGACATGAACCTATAATTTTCCTAATTCTCTCATGTATATTAATATTCTCTTAAATAAAAAAAAATATTTGTTAAGTTATTTTGTTTAATTTATTTAGCTTGATAATATTTTTCGTAATAAATTCTTTACAGTGTTTTATCATTATATTAACTTTTAGTACACGATAGATCATTCGTATCTAGGATTAATTTTCACCACTCTTATACAAAAATTATTAAGTGATTCTCACATATATATAAATTTTTTTATTTAGCTTAACACGTTTGAAAAATATTTATAGATGTATTAAAAGAAAAAAAAGAAATGGGGACCATTATTTAGATCCTATAGATGCTCCTAGTACTTCAAACAAGAGAAATGCATGAATAACCCAATCATGTATAAAATGTTAAATATTAAATTGGCGATCAATTGAATTTGTAATATTATTACTTCGGCTTTAGTTTAGAATTGCATTTTCAAAACTAATTGTATTTGGCGTGCAGATTGAAGAACTGGAAAACATATTCAAACGTTCATATAGATTATTATAAACTAAAATTTAATCTTCATATTCGGCGCTTATTTATTTATTCGATTTACTGATTTATTTTGGAGTTAACAAGCATATTTTTCGAAAGCTCTTGCCAGAGGAGAATTACCTTAAATGCCATCGCCGATTGTTTTGTTCAAAATCCTGAAACGCAGAGACGTTTGAAAAGCGATCGTTCTTTATTTATCTCAAATCGAACGACCGTCTAATTCGGGTTTCACTGACGCTCTTACCGCATCCCGTGGGTTTTCTTCTCCGGTTTTCTACGTCGACCGTCGCCGCCACCACCATTACCGCCACCGCCACTACCTCCGTTGCTGTGGCGGAGGATTCACTTCCGCCGGCGAGTTCAAGTCCTAACAATTTCCTGACAAGAGGGGCTTCCCCCGGGAGTTTCCGGTCCGTTTCCGCACGAAATCTCCATGGCACCTTCACTCGTTACGCGTCGTTTGCCGAGCCGTGTTTATCTCCTCGTCATTAGTTATGCTGTGTTACTTGGTCGCAGATTTCTGCTGATTATAGTCTTTTGCTTCCTCCCTATAATTACCGGCTTTTCTTTTTTGTTTTGCTCTTAGATTTAGTACAATAATTATTACGATAAAATCTTGATTATACGAATCAATTGAGAAGCACCATATTTGGATCTTTCAAATAATTGAGTAATTACACCCTAACTTCAAAAGCGATCAAGCGATTTCTTATATAATCAATTTCGATACAATTTACTTTGCGCAATAAATTTAAGCAATATAAATATATAGAAAGAACGATTTTTTTTTGCTGAAATATTTAAAATTTTAGTTAGATACAGATTTGAAAATAATTTTGTTGGACTATCAAAATAATTACGTAGAACTTATAATGGGCAATAATGCAAAAAAAGTTTTGATATTCTAGCAACCAATTTGAACGTCCTACCGTCTAACTGAATTATTTTCAGATGTGTATTTAGCTAAATTTTTAGAGATATTATTATTAGATATATATTGTATAGAAATAATTCATTGACTGACTATTTACTAATAATCATGTATATCTATGTAAAAAATAACAAAAGACAACAATGCTATTATCACGTTATATTCCAACAAAGCGTAATAACGTCATAAATTAAATGCAAAGAGACGTCCTGTCATTTTAAGTTAGACTACTAAACATTCTATTATTTATTATCGCGAGCTTACTTCGTCTTTGTTACTTGTTATTAATTAATTAGTATGCATTGCTTTGTTCGTGAGCTTGATAGCGCTAAATAATGGATAATAAGAGCATGAGATATGAAATCACTGAATCGTTGAATCAGTTAATACGCACATTATTATATTGATAATGTAATTAAAATTAAAATTAAAGTTAAAATTAAAAGGGATATGATGAATGCATATATACTTACACTTAGCGTTACTAAATAACGTTGTGCAAAGGTGAATTATCAAACCAAAAGTAGCAATAAAAATAGCGCGAAGGAATTGATAATTTGATGACTGGCATGCCAAGAATGTTCTGATTTTTTATTATACGCTTTTCCAAAAATTTGAGAACTTATGCGGTATTAAAACTCGCGTTTTGACAATTGTAGAATATAAATCAGTAATTTAACTTTCACGGAAAGAAATAGATTTGCTGATTCAGCAATGCTATAGCTTTCTACGCGAATTCATTTGTAATTAAGAAAATTTGATGGCTCAACAAAGAAATTATGTCTGTAAGCAGTCATCAATATGCTCTTATAACAAACTCATCTTTGGTAATATTATCATTGTTATTGCAACAAATTAGTTCAGTTGAAATAACTAATTTAATATGCTTGCAAATACATATTTTAATCTACACAGCATGCTGAACGCGGGTCTCAAGTTGCAAAATTAGACACAGTGTGACTAACATATTTTCGGTCGTAAGACGCAGAACGCAGGACGCGAAAATTTAACTTTAGTGCGTCCTGTGTTTATGTCCAGAACCTACACGTGACTTATAATTAGATTAAGTTAGGTTCTAATCTGCAACTGCATCCTGCGTATTATGAAGATCCAGCTTAATACATTTAAATAACACTTTAAATAAAAATTGTATATACGTTTATTGTATTACGTTGATTATATTACTCAATAATTCAAAAATTGCACTTTTTTTTATTGTATTAAAATAAAAACCATGTATTTATCAGAATTTGTTGTCTTAATTAACTTGAATTGTTAGAGCAATTAATTCTTTACTACAATGAAGATTGCTGATGAAGATGTAATAAGTTTCTTCATTATAGCAGCATAAATATGCGCTATCTTAGTGAGCATGTTTTGTTATAAATGTTGACCTTTATAATAAATTCTTTATGATAAATTTTTTCAGAAATTATCTTTGCTGTATTAACAAATTTGCTATACCATTCGAACGAATATGATTACAATTTTTAATTTAATTCAGCTACAAAACTTTGCTACTTTAACATAGAAAACTAGCTGTTCCTACATTACGGCTGTAGATTTGCTAAATAAATAAAGCTGTTTTAGCTGTTTTAATAAATCTTTTTTTTTCATGCTGATATGCGATCTCGTGAGCAAGTGATCGATGTGTTTCTCCTTATCTTATATGTTTGTAAAAAATTTACTTTTTAGAAAAGCGTTGAGATAAAAGAAATCAAACGGTTTTCCTGTTTAATAATAAAAGTTGCATCAAAAGAATAGTTAATAGTACCTAAAAATTTAGCTAGATAAAGATCTGAGAATAATTTTCTTGGATTATAAAAAAAATACTTATGTAAAACGCTTAAGCATTGATGATAGTGTTGCAAAAAGTTTTAATATTTTATACATAGCAACTATTTTGAGCGTTTTACATAATTATTTTACATAATTATGTAAAACATTTTTTTTACATTATTATGTATTATTTTAATGGCGTAAATATAATTGTTTTCAAATTTGTATTTAGCTAAATTTTTAGATACTTTAGCAAAATCATTGTTTCTATGTATTAATTACTAATGATCATAATTAATATTGATCCTTAAAGCATCTCATTGAATTAGTATTGATGTTCTTAAAGCATTAATTGAATGCTTTAAATCTTGAACAGAGAGAAGAGTTTCCACAGAGAGAACGATTTTGCTGAAATAGTAAGTTCAAAAATAGTAAAAGTTCAGATAGATACAGAAAATTAAAAATAATTTTAAATTATCAAAATAATTATGTAAAAAGCTCAAGTTGAGTGTTGGAATATCAAAATTTTTTGTAGCATTGTTCATTATGTTTGAGTTTCCTACATAATTATTTTTGATGGTCCAACAAAATTATTTTTAAGTCTGTATCCAACTAAATTTTTAAATACTTCAGCAGAAGCGTCCTTTCTGTACGTAATACAATCTAGCCTTGACTTAATTAAAATTAATTATATGATCTAGTTCTTTTTAACTTAATACAATTCACTTTTGTTTACCTTTATATTTCATTTATGTACGATCGTGCTTTATAAAATGTTAAAATTAAAAAATAATACCTATATAATTATTAGTCTTCTAAAACTGAAATTAATTTTCTTGAAATGTTAAAGACAACAGAAAGCAAGGATTAATTCGGTATTTGTTCACGTAATGGCGGGCTTCGTGGCATGAGGGAATCGAGTAGAACGTCAATATGATTTAATATCGGCTGTTTCTATGTCCACGTGCATGTAGGAGCACGTCGTGTTTGATTAAAGGCGGACGCCGCGCTGGATTATGCATTCGTCTATTTGTCACGTCGTGGACTAATTGCAGTGCGCGATGCAGTCACGACGGCAAGAACCGGCTGGAAATAGCGCAGACCTTTGCATCGGCGATACGGATCAATTTCCCTCATTTTTGACGATACCGTTAAAGTTTGCTTTGCTGATTACTTTATACTAATTTTCCCGGTTGGCGCACGACGTGTCCGAAGCAACATGTTACGCTTGCCTTATTAATATCGTCGGATGTAAACAATTACTTCCTCTCCACGTACGCAATTATGAACTCGACTGAAAATCGCTTAACGTTTGTATGATTAATAATTGTGGTCGTTAAACGTTTTAATTGCATTGTCATTTCCATTCCTTTAAATCTGTAATTCTATTTTAAAATTGGACGTCCTATGTAAGCTGGAAAGTGCTTTGTCAATACCGCGCTGCGTTATTAAATAAAGAGAGGTACGTAACTTTGATCATACGTGAGCGCATTATAATAATGAAACGTAAACCGAGTGCTTTACCGAGAGTGTAAAACTACGGTGTGTTCTACGGACAAGACAATGGAAAAGCTAGCACGCGTGGTTTTTGTACGGTAAATCTCGCGGGAATCGTGATGACACATTTGCGTAACGAGATGATTTTCAGGGACGAGGCGGCCGCATGTTTTTCCACGCGATGACGTCATCACTGCATTCCGCGTAAATTTGCGGAGAGACACGAGTTGTTGTAGAGCGATGATGTGGCGTGGTCATCATATCTGAATCACAAGAAAAAAGTACATATGTACATATGTACGCTTTTTTAAAAAAGTGTACATAATAATCCGGGAGCGGAAGGAGGAAGTATAACTTTACGCGTTAAATGTAGGTATTTAATAAAAAAGTAAAATTTTTAGAATATAACTTTTACTAATTCTGATATTCTTATAATTCCATAAATGTAAAGTAATGACCAGAAGTTTCACGACCTTAAAGAGTACATGTACTTACTAAGATTACAACTGGTAACTCTAGGCGCGAGCAATTATCAATCGTCGATTTGAATCGCCGAGGCACAAACATTTCCTAATCTGCAATGTGCTCTTTGCTTTCTGTTTCTTACTTTGTACCACTTTTTATCTCTTGCCTTTTCGCCTCTTATTCTGTTTCTTCGTTTTCGTTTAAATAAAAGTTGTCGAACTTTGGAAGAGACGAGAAAACACGATTGTTAATAAAACGGTCGCAAAAAGGGAAAAAAGTAAGTTGTAAAAAGTAAGAAACAGGAAAGAAACAAAAAGCACATTGTAGATCAAGTTGCATTCGCCCGGTGACTTTTGCCAGGGTTTAACGCATATCGCATTACGTCGATAATGTTGAATTTAATGTAAACGTCATTATGCGTGCTCCCGTATGGGCGAGTGATTACACGAGAAAACGAATTTACAGCCGACGCGAAATTATATTGTAACGCGTCACGCGGAAAATGCAGGACGTGTATTAAATGTCGTGAAGCGATGAATTAACCAGCGCGAATGGTCGCCACGGTGAAATTATTAATCGCGATATTATTTATCGGTGCTCAAGCTAGCTTTGGCCGTCTTCGTAATGAATCGTCCGTATTTGCACGACGACATTATTATATGCATTTCAGCCGGATAGCCGAAATTATCTTTTTTTTTTTTTCATTGTCGCGGTTTTATCTTTGTTTAATACCGTCGTTGAAAAGCGCGTTTCTGTAAAGGAATTACGAACAAAGGAAAAATGAGAGCGCTTGGCCAAATGAGAACCGTACGTCTTGTTTTTCATCCCTTTTATGCTCTGAAAGGAAATTTGATTCGAGGCGAATCACTGACGAACCAACATCCGGACATAAATACGAGACTATAATAAATAAAGCATCTTTTTATCCTAATTTTGTATTATGGCGATTCCACGTGGAAGATTGCGATGCCCCGTGTAATTCAGAATTTTTTGTAATTTTGAATTTTACTACTATAAAATTTTATTTGGTATTTTTGTTATTGGACACATTTTACTTTTATCTTCTTTTTTTTTGTTAAATAGCAAATAAATAATATAAGGTACTTTCTCTGCATTTAAATTCGTCTTGCTCATCTCTTTTAGAATTTAGATTTATTGTCATTTATGTCATTTTATATATATATATATATATATAAATCTAAATTTTAAAAGAGAAGAGTAGAACGAATTTTATTTAAAGAATATTTTATTTAAATTTTGATTTTTTAACTATTACATATAAATAATATTACATATACCTATTAATATAAATAATATAAATAATATTACATATAACTATTACATATACCAAAATGGCAGTAAAATTATTCTAAAGAAACGTTTTCGTTTTAAGAGCATTTCTTACATTTTTTATAATATAATATTTTTTTATCATACGAGAAGATACGGACTAAAAGTTTCGGAAATGTTGAGTAAGATGCTAAAAGTGTTTTATTCTCGTGGGATTACTTTTGTCAAATGCTATAATCGTTTACTCTCTTTTTCGGACGCGTTTTAAAGGGCAAAATATCAGGAGCACAAGAGTGAATAATATATAAGACTTCGTTGAAGAAAAATAAATTTTATCGCCGTTCGCGGCATAGTTATTGTAAAGTTTGAATATATCACATGAAATACCAGGTGGTGCTTTATTCATAAATTTGTTTTAAACATATATAAATAGAAAATTCAATCAAAACAACTCTTCGTATCTAATATAATAATATGCGAATTTATATAATCTTTTTATTTTCGAAATATAACTTTATTCTCGAATCTTACTATCTCTCAATTTTTAATGATAATTGAAAAATCGATTTTTTTTAAGTTGTGGAGAAATGTAAATTTATCAAACTTTTCACTTGAAATAATTTGTGCGATATATCTTTTATTATCAATTTTAAGAAAATTATGGAAAGAGGAAGATAAGAAATTAAAGAGGAAGAAGATATTAGGATTGTGAATTAAGTTTCCCTGTAAGTATATTCTTGAAATTTTTTGGAGTGAAATCTCATTCCAAGAGAGTTAAAATACGGCCATTATTGAAAAAAAAAAATGAAAAATTTGCACTCTCGAATAAGAGTGGCAGTATTTTAACTTCTTTTGGAGCGATTTCAACCCACAAAATTAGTCGCAAGTGATATTTTCTAAATTGTCAATCTATTTACGTAACTTGCACAAAGTTTCATTAAAATCAGTGTTTGACATTTTGAGAGGTGCCCTTGTAAGTGAATCTAAAGCAATCCCTTCTTAGCTTTATAGGCTGAAGTAAATAAATTTCTTCCTTTATACTCGTATTGCCATGATATAAAAAGATATTTGGAGTAAAAGCTCCTGTTATTGTATGTGCTGATGCAATGTCGATGTTTCTGTCAGTGCCTAAACGAAACGTTCGCGACAGTCTTTGGGAACGTAAAAAAGGTGAGATTTTGAATCACAGAAAGTCGAAATTCTTTAGCCACCGTCTTTCTCGTTACGCTCTCGAAATTCTCTTTATAATTCGGCTGGTCGCCGAAGTCGAGCGCGAATCTACTCGAGAAAGTAGAGGAGAAACTAGAGAAGAAGAAGAAGAGTGGGAAAGAGAGAGAGAGAGAGAGAAACAACCGGCGGCATTTCGGTGCCGTGCGAAAGTGAAATATGCACGTTAGACTACCGGCGACATTGCTACATGAACCACCAGTATCAGCAGCAGCAGCAGCTTTCGTAGCTTGTATGCTGCAAACCGCGTGCGAGTGCATACACACACTGCATGCACCGCGGCGCGTACGCGAGAAAGCACTGCAGCCCGGTGATGCATTGCCTCGGGAGATTAATGCATCGCGCCGCACAGTTTGTTAGGGTGAATAACGACCGGCTGCAATAATGATATTGCCATTAACCTGTCCGTGAAAGTCTCTCGATTCCTCAGGAGCTCCCGATCGTCCGGATCATAGGAGTGATTAATTCAAGATATATCGACACTTGGGATCGTACCTATTCCTCTTTTCCTACGGAATATCTCGGAACCGCGGAAAACTCGTTGACCGCGAGCCTCGAGCTTTGCTTATTTTTACTCGTCTCATCTTGCAGCATGAGATGAGCCAGCGTGGATTTCGTCGATTTTTAAAAAGCTCTGCTACGTGCTCTAGAAAAGATACATAATCCGGAAAGAAATATAAAGAGAGATAGATGGAGACTCTTACAATGGTGGATGAGGGTTGGGAATAATACCAAGCACAATCTTGAAATTATAATACATCTGACTTAATGTTCTCTCAAGAATTTCTCATCGCACATAATGGAGCGCGAGCTGAAAGAAAATTAATTAGAAAGGTCAAAGGTACACGTCAATCCGCGAAATGAGCGTCGGGTATGGAAACAACGTGATTTATTAACTTAATTCGACTTTATTACCGTCTCTCATTACTTCTATTATGTAAATTTAGCTAGATCTGAAAATAATTTTGTTGGACTATCAAAATAATGCTGTACGACGCTCAAGGTTATTAGAATGTCAAAATTTCTGCAGCATTACTCGTCTTGCATAATTATTTTGATAGTTCGAGAAAATTGTTTTTAGATCTATTCAATATCTACCTTAATTTTTAGATACTTTGGTAAAATTGTACTTTCCATGTTCTATTTAAGGAAGACGTATTATATTAATTTAGATTGGTGATCTAAATTAAAAAACGGTCTTTCAGTGTGTCACGTAAATTTATCAATTTAATTATAAAAGATCAATTTTTGTAACTAAACTAGTATACTTTTGGAACTTAAAGTGGAATATATGAAAAGAACAATTTTGTTCCAGTATCTAAAATTTAGATAGATACAGATCTGAAAATAATTTTGCTGGGCCATAAAAGTTCAAGCTGGTTGTTAAAATGTCAAAACTTTTTAAAGCATCATGCGACTATCTTACATAATTATTTTAATGGTTTAGTATACTTATTTTCAGATCTGGAAATTTACCCTGGAAAAAAAGATTCTGATCATAGCTAATTTTGATTAGTTGAAATTGTATTTGCTATGAAATTTGCTGCTAATATAAGGACGTGATAGTAAAATATACATGTCTGTTACAGTCAATTTATTTAACAATATGAAGTTAATTGTCATAGTTATCGGATATGTCCGGGTTAAAGAAAATTGTCTCTACCACAATTAAATATGATTTGCTGAAATTATCCTATTTGCTATCAAATTGTCCGCTACACAGAAAACGTTTGTTGCAATGATCATACATCGACATAATAGCAAAATGCTTATCTGTTACAATGATAATATTTAGGACTCACAGCTAATGGAAATTAGACTTTGCAGATCCGACGTTAGGTGTCCATATAATACTATCGAATTTAGCTGTCATACCAAATTTTTAGCTGTGGCAGCTAATCTTTTTTTTCCGTGTAACTAAATTTTTAGATACTTCGACCAATTATTTTTTCCGTATATATTTGACGAAAGCGAAAAAAAAAAGAGTATTAGCGCAATTTAGTACAGGAATAAAAATGGACTTAAGATTGTGCGACAATCTAGAATCCATTGCGGGCGACAAAAGACATTACAAACTCAGCGCAAATCCGATATACTTAACGCTTGTTATCGGAGTTATCTGTATTCTTTTCTTCTTGTAACAATCCTCGTTCAGTGGCTCAACAAGCCTGAGAACATTCGCAACACCAGTAACTCCTCACGCCGTCCATAATAGCGCCGCTGATTGCAGCTCAGCCGTCACGAAAATTATACGATAATACAGCTGACTTAATACGCCGAGCGGGAGCGGAGGGCGAAACGCGCGCGGAAGATAATCAAGGCGATTACTCGGGTGCCTTAATGACACTTAATGCATTCTCTCGTAGCGCGATCTCTCGCTTTACGTACAGAACGGAACGTCGGGGAGAGCAGGAGAAAGAAATGCGGCGCGCTGTCTGCGCGTGCCACACGGGGGTTGCTTCATTTACCCCGCGATTTCTCCCGGCCATCGCTCGGCCACGGGGGTGCAGTAACGCGCTAATGAAGTATTTACCATTCTATTACTACGTGCTGCGAGCCCGCCGCCACTCTCACCGCCCTTATCGCCATATCTCCCCACGTTCTCGGCCGCCATCGCGTTTCCTCGCCACACCGGAGGTGCTCGAAGGTGAATCGCTCCTCGCGGGCGTGTCCGAGAAACGATATGGATTTCCACATCATCATGGATGTTGTATGGATTATTATAGCTTTGAAAGTTTATTGG
Organism: Acromyrmex echinatior; assembly: GCF_000204515.1. The sequence continues at coordinate 761,606 of NW_011627004.1, read as the reverse complement.
CCTAAGTTTAAGCGAAGTTCAAAGTCGGATATTCGATTCATCCGCCTCGAATTCTCAATGAGAACGTTTGAGCCGAATCGAGTAAATGCATGGAAAGAAAATGTTGCTGGCTATAGTTAATTCTGATTGATGAAATTGTATTAGCTACTATAGTTATGAAATTTGCTAATATATACAAAGGATTTGCTGCTGTAGCTAATATAAGGACGTGATAGCAAAGCATGTTTACAGATCAATTTATTTAGCAGCATGAAATTAATTGTCATAGTTATGTCAGTAAAAGAAAATTGTCGCTACCACAGTTAAATAATGGTTTGCTGAAACTGTACTTGCTACGAAATTGTCTGCTACACAGAAAACGTTTGCTGCAATGATAATTTAGGCCTAGTTAATGGAAATTAGACATCGCAGATACGACGTAATATTCATATATTACGACTGAAATTTAGCTATCACATGCAAAATTTTGCTGCTGCAACTAATCCTTTTTTTCCGTGTGTTCTTCAAGATATTAACTTAATCTTTCGTCTGCAATCTTTTTTGATACAAACGAAATTTCACTCTCAAACTTCTCTGAAATAAAAAAGAAGGCAGAATTCGATTCTCACTCCTAAAATATCTTGTTAAAAACTGTTTGATAATTTAATAGAGATGTTGGAAAGCAACTGAATTTTTCCACATTTCTGAAAGCCTGGAATAGTAAAAAATACTGGCTGGACGGAGAGAGTAAAAGTGATTACAAATGGAAGATTAATTGAAGGATTTTCTGCAACAGTGAACTAACGTAGCTGAATTGTGATATTAGTAGAAATGGATGAGTGGCAGAAAGAGAGAGAGAGAGAGAGAGAGAGAGAGAGAGAGAGAGAGTCTTCTATTTGTCTCAAAAGTTGAACTAACCTACTGTAACGTTATGTTTATAATTTGTATTTTTTTTATCTCACTCGGTATTTTTATCACTCGATATACCACATCTGATGCAAAAAACTTTTATTCTTCTCATAATTTTCCTTATTCATATCTGCAACTTTTAATAAACTGAATTATGCCAAAATATCAGAGTTTTTGTAGCAATATGCATATAAATGTGTTTTTCCCATCACTTTAACTTTACATATCGTTCTATATTAAAGGATCAAATTTAAACCAGTTGCTTAAATTATATAACATTTTGTTATTTTCCAAGTATGTATTATATATCAGAATGTATTATTTTAATACAAAACGTGTGGTTAAAAAAAAAACCACATCAAATTAACCCATTTCCGTGGCTGAATTGCTTTAGTTTTAAAGTCACAGCGTTTAAATTAACGTAGGTATGTCCACTTTAATAATAAATTAAATTTGAGTTACGTTAATACATTTCTTCAATTAAATTGTTTAATTTCATTTTAGTTAAAATAATGACGCATTAAGTAGAAACAGTGACGACTTATGGGAATAACACCATTGCAGCGAATCCTTCAATTAGATTACTTATTGCGGTAATAATTTGCATTATGCAGCTCTTTATTTAGATATAATACATTATGAGACGAGATCGCGAAATTATCTTACCATTTCTTTCCGACATTCCAAATCGCTTACTGAATACGTAAGGACGTGCCGCAAGCGAGCTAATGAAATTTCGCATTAGTTGCTTCGAAGTTACTTCACACCGGACTGCCTGCTTAAAACTACTCGGAACATTCCTTAACTACCAACTCGAGTTCCAAAGTTACACGGACGATATTTCGGTATATGTCATTGACGACGCGGCGAATAAATATTTGATATCGGATGCACGGCTACGCGTATTCTCTCGCGATGGGAATAAATGTTTTTCCTAAAATGCGCATGTATCTCGGCATGCACGGAATTTCTATCAAGAGCCACGTACAGGAGAGAATCGCTTTGCACCGTTTCTCGATACGCGGCGGTCGGGCGGCCTCATCTCTCAGACGTCGACCGCGCGTGTAGATCGGATGGAGAAAAAAAAGAATTGTATTTCCGCCCGGCGCACTTTTCATCAGTTTCCGTCGGCATTGACGGATCATAACCGCACATCGACAGCGAATCCAAATATCAGCGCCGGCAGTGCAATTTTAATCTACGCAATCCGCTGCCGGACGTATTATCGGGAAGCGTCCGCGAGATTCAGCGTCGGCGCGACCCACTCGACCGATTTCGTCGATCTCGCATATTATTAGGCGAAGTATTGACAGTTACGTCGATACGCCATTAAGATTCTCCGGAAAACTCGCACATGATTGGTCACTCTTCAAAGCAAGTCATAATGCCAATCGCAAATTTGCAATTGTACGGAATTACATGAGGCACGTTGACATATTGTGTTAGGAAACAAGGAATAATTAAGAAAATCAAGCAGCGAATTGATCGGAAAACTCATCTATTCTTTGCTCGGTTACTGGAAATATTTATTTTTAATTCGTAACAGAAAAACTTTTTTTATGACGAGAAAGAAATATATGAGTCCTTGGAACACACTACAGTTTTTTTTATTATTAATTTTAGAAGCTTCAAAATTTGTAACTGTAATTGTAACGCTGAAAAAAAGTCTTAATTTCAAAGAAATATTTTTTTGCTCTCGTATTAAAAAAAATTATTTCTTTAGATCAATGAAAATTTCTTTGAAAATAAGATATTGTACAATATCTTATTGAATACGAGCGAAGAAATATTTAAATAAGTAAAAAGAAATATTTCTTTAAAATTAAGATTTTTTTTCAATGTATAAAAAATTGCAACATTTGATTATTGTTAGCATAAATACAATACGATAATTACCCATAAATGTAACAAAATTGTAAAAAATAAAATTGTGTGTGTGAGAGAAAAAGAGAGATAGAGAGAGAGAGAGAGAGAAAAACATAAAATTTAATCAAATTTAAATCGTTACATTATTTAAAAATTAAGAATATATCACTAGGTCCCATATGTCTCAATTACAGATTAAAGATGTATTAGATACTTTCAAAATAATTATGAAAAAGAATTAAAAACAGGTAATACAAAAAATTTAGCAGCAATTTAAAACGGGGATTAAAAATGATTTCATTAAAAACTAGTATTTTTTTATTTATACTTTAATGGAAACGTATTATAAATAATGGCAAAAATCAAAATTTTATTTTAAGTATTCGAAATGATTTATATAAAGTTTTATTACGATGCAAAAATTAGAGTTATTTTATAAATAAAATTTATTTGTTTGCATTGTTCGCCAAAAAATTGAGAATTTTATTATTTTAAAAATTTTAATATTTTTTATAACAATACAAAATAATAACATGTAAAGTAAATAAACTGTAAAAATGTACATGCTTTAATAAAAATAGAATGTTTTAAACACAACTTTCATATGTGCATAGTTTATTTAAAGTTTAAATATAAATGCATTTGTAAAAATTGATGTGATACTTCTTTAATTCTAAAAGGAAATTGAATGTCCGTTCTCCATTTCTATTTTCACGTTTTGCTGTCACGTTTTTCACGTATCGTTTCACATACTTGCAAGATTTTCAGCAATTTTGTATATTTTCGCGAGTAGAACATCGACTGTCAACGCGTCATCAACGAACTACTACGTACTACATTTCTGAATCACATTTCAGAACGACATATTATATGAATAAGAAATATTTATTAAAATCTGTTTAAAAAAGTCGGTTTGTCATATAAATACGCTTGTATTTCGAATTTCAATTCTTACGTGACGAATCGTCGCTATACCGGCGATCATTCGTGTGCATCTGTGATCTGCATGTCTCCCGGCGCGTCAATCGCGAGGTTCAATTTTTTTTTTTTTTTCGCATGCAGCGTGGTCCGGCGTTTAGCGACCCGTCAGAAATGGATGGGTTCGAATTCTGAACTGACGAGGCTTTATTCCATCTTCCTCCCGACGGCGCACGATGAGTGCGTCCCCGTCAATTCGACGATATCGCACGTAAAAGCGCCAGCGTTCGGTGGCGCGAGAGCAATGCATGCGCGAGCACGCCTTGGGCTGTATCGCGCTTTCCAATGTTGCGCTTTTGTAAACTATATAAATTCGCGGCGGCGAATTACTTCCCTCGAAACACGACCATCGTGAAAACAGCTACGCTCGCGTACGCCACCGTTAGAGGTAGCAGAGGCAAGAGATAGCCAATGACAATCTAATCCCTTGATAAAAATGTAACATTTTGTTATTTTTGACATTCATGTATGTCAGAATGCAAATCAGTTTATTTCTGTGATTAGTTTTTGTAAATCAATCCATTTCTGTTGTCAGCGAAGTGATTAACGTGAAAAAGAATCCTTCGCAATAAAATCATATTAATTATCCTATTTTTATTAGTATAATTTATTCACGGAAAAAAAACACAGCTAAAAACTTCACTGATTCAGCAAATCTACAGTCGTAATATGTAGACAGTCAATTTTTTATGTTAAAGTAGCAAAATTGACAGCTGAATAACATTAACGATTTATTAAATCAAACCTATCAAATCTTCTTAGTTATAGATGTTGAATCTGCGCAGTAAGTTACAGGTTTGTACCGCCCAATTAATTTTTTTTCTGTATTGATATTCGATATGATTACGTTTGTACAATATTCTTTAAAAATCATAAAGAGAAATAAGAATTAGCTGAATGAAGAAAACTACTGAGACTGAACTCCATTTTCCTACTGTTGGAATATAAAATCACTTCAAGTGACTAAATATTCACGAGTTAAATGCGCGTTGAGAAAGTAAGTTATTGAGTTGAACAGTAATAAAAGTTGGACAGTAATAAAGTTACATTCTGCACTCTCCCTTTCTATTGCCTCTTGATGTATTATACAATATTGATAAATTATGTATTGCATTCGATCTCGCAGAAAACTGTGAGGCTCGAGCAAATACATTCGGGTTCTGCTCTGCGATTGATGTTATGATTTCGGGATCGCATCTCGCAAATAGAGTTGTTCTCTATTTTATGTGTTGTGCGTGTCATGCGCCATTATTATCCCGCCTTCGAAATGCCGTTATAAATCGAATACGTAGGACATGGCAACACGATAGGTGGTATACGTCGGGGCCAGAAAAATAACGATCGTTTAGATCGTAACGAGCTACGCGTGCAATCGTGCCACGAGCAAAAGCTATCGTTAATGCCCAAAACTCCCAAAACCCCGAGATCTCGACAACGCGGCGCGAGATAAAAAATCGTGAGGTCGTCGATAGCGTGTTCTATCTCATACATCGTTTGAGCAGCGCGATCGACTCATCCGATAAGTCCATATATAAGGGAAATAAATGGACTCTTCACGCACAGGTAAATGCCAGGGGAGACGTGTAAAATTTATCGTTCCGATTACTCAACACGTTTTTATAAAGATGCATCGCAGAATGCGATGTTTTTCCGATCGTTTACTCCCTTCGTGCAAAATCACAGGGCGCGCGTCGCAGACTTTAGGTCTGTTTTCTCCATCTCCCTGCACTCTCTAAACTGGTGCAATAAGCTGAAGTGAAGCAAGTATATGTTTGTTTCAACTTATTACACGCGTGCATCGATTCAGAGAGTCTAGAAATAAAGAACAGACTTATTGACATCTGGTGACGTTCGTGTCTTATCGTCGATTAACACTGTTAATCTGGGCTGCCGAGGGTTGATTTTTAATTCTATGCAAATGGCACAGACGCTCACACTTTCGCGTGGATTCAGAGGTCGCGTACCACACACACACGTATACATGATGTACACATACATATTACTTGGCAGTATAACAATCCGTAAAATCGCCCACTCGCTGAATTTTACATTCGGCACTCGCGTAAATGGCGATGTGAGTCACGCGTCGCCTTTGTAACGCCACCGTTGTATGGCGGCGCGATCAAATATGCACGCCTGCATGCATGCAATCGGGTACATACAAGCGCTTACCGACGTTATCTTCCGCAGGGGTCACCTCTTCCTCTCGCGAGCTTCGGTTGATTCACCGCGCGCGAATAACTCCGATTGCTAGTCTCTCACGTTTTCGTATTTTCGAAAATGGAACTCGTCAGCGTTTCTGTATGTGCCTTTTGCGAAAGACTCTGCAGCTACCGCGTGGAAAAAAATCCCACTTCCGTTACCACGGTACGTGGTACTTCTATTTACAAAATGGTACCCCCGAAGATAGTTTCTATGCGAGGATAAAAAGGATGTAAAAGTATTGTTTAAAAAAAATTATTAATTTTATATCGATGAAAATTATTTACTTTATATACTGAGAAATTAAAAAAGAGAGAATTTAACTTAAGCTATTATTATTACATTGAAATAACGTGTGTTAAGACATGTATACGTATTACATAAAAATAACAAAATATGAAAAGGCTAAGGAGCCAAGCTTGTTGTTCGTGTTATTCTATACAATATTTATATGTTTAATGTAGAATAACAATTATAAGTACAAACGTTTTTTACACCAGGTCATCTTTAGTGTAATAAAATTATAGCTACCGCGGTTTAAATTTCAAAATTCTGTGTCTAGATCGAGATCAAATTGAGACTCTTATACCTCGAGAGGACGCAAACAATTGTCATAATTAAAGCGATTTTTACTAAATACAAAGACCTTGTATTTACCAGCGAACGTCGAAAATAATATGTGAAATATATCAAATCACATATTGTGTGAAAGAAAAGTTTGGTAAATGTACTATACAAATGATTAAAGCCTATCAAAATGATGAAAAATCACTGAAATGTGCATAATTAAGACACGATGAATTTAATATTGTAAATAAAAAGATTAATTTTCGTACGAAGTAGGATAGACTTACTGATTGTTTCGTACGATAATTTCCGTTTAATAAACGTCTACCTTCCCGTTCTTGTAGTTTTGATCGGATCTTTATGCGGAAATTTATGCCCGGCGATCCCCAGTCGATCCCTTTTCTTGCCGAACGTTATCCCGATCGGTCGATCCTACGCTCGATTCCACGGATCGTTTTCGCAAGCCGGGGACGCGCGTTCGCGGGGGACGAATAAATTACCGGCAACACGTGAATACTCGGCGACGCAGGGACCGCCGGCTGAGTCGTGCGAAATCCTCATGCATAATTTTCCACCATTCTATTCGGATGCGCGTTTACACGCGCGAACGTGCACACTCGGGATAGGAAGAGAGCTCGCATTCGCGAGCGTATGTACAATGTACCCGTCCGCGTGGGCTGAAAACGCGCGTTGACCCGCGCGTGCATTCGCGTGCGTCGTTCAATGCAAATTTCCCGGTGCAAAACCCGGTCAACCGCGACCACGTTGTGTGTAAACCTGGCTCCGTCGTGCCGACGAGAACTAGCGTGTATAGTTCGTGGACGCTGCTACTACTACTGTTACTTACTGCTTGATGTTGCTGTTACCGCTGCTGCTATTACCGCTGTAGCTACCGCTGTAGATACGATCGATTCTTCCGTGCGATTATATTACTGTCGAGATGCATGTTTGCACAGAGAGCAAAAGCAAAGATCTACCGGATGCTGAAGTTCCGTTCTGACATCGAAAAATTCGAGGTATTATCGAGAAGAAAGGAAGGAAAGGAAGGAGAGAATTTTGTTTCGAAATAATCCGTCTCACTTTTATCATTCCAAATATCTTTAAAGAAGTTTAATCCTTCGTTATGCAGTATATCAGTACTTTAATGCGGATTCAAGCAGTTTGATCTCGAACAGCTGTTTACGTAAAACATTGAATATTAATTTATATCTTTGAAAGATTCTTGTTAGATGTTATTTTATATGTAATGTATTGTTTGTAATGAGATAATAAACTCGTTATTTATGTTACATTAAAGCTATACAGAAAGAACTGTTTTGCTGAAGTATTTATAAATTTATTTTAGCTAAATACAGATCTGAAAATCATTTTGAAATCATCGAAATAATTGTGAAAGATACTCAAGATGTTAGAATATCAACACGTTTTATTATCATGTTTGAGTGTTTTCTGAATAATTATACAATAAAAAAACATTTTATATTTGTGTTAGAAACGATCCTTAATATTCAAGTCCTTGTTAAAATTTTGTTTTTCAATATATACAAGTATTAATTTATATATATATATATATATATATCATAATGAGATTTTGTATTATTTAAATATGTTGTATTAAATTGATGTTCAACATTTTTTAATGCCAAAATTTATTATGTGTAAGTGTCAAATAATACAAAAATAATGAGTTGTAAAACGTAAAAAAGATTAATGAATGTTTGTTAATAAAAAAGATGAATAAAAATACGTGTTAATTTAATATATTACAAACGTTAATTTTAAAAAGTATTATATATTTTCACAGTTTGCTTAAAAATTGTGTCAGCGTTAACTTTTTTACATAATATTTGTGTTACTTTTTAATCCATTCATCTTGTGTTGAACGGAAATATGAGTTTGACAAGATTATTTTCAAATCTATATCTACAAAATTATTAGATACGAGTACTTCAATAAAATTCTTCTTTTCAAATTGTTCTTTTGTAATGATTTTTTTTCTTTCGTTAAATTTGCGTTGAATTTTTTTCTTTGAAAAATTTAATTGTAATTATGTCCGGATGTTCGAAAAATAGGACACGCGAAATCGGATCTCGGAAGTAACGAGATGATTCCTGGCCATGCGCATCCCCGTGTGTATACAGCAATGCCATATTGGAAACTGATTAACCGGTCGGATATTATTGAAGTGTTCTCCATCTTGATTACACGGGGCATTGACGAATAGCAGACACATTTCCGATGGATGTCCCACCTGAGATCATAGTTAATTCGGGTTGTCATGGTAACTTCTGATTTCGAGTATCGTGGATTATTGGGGGCTATTAATAAAATCTTGATCATCCCGAGTGTGCGCGATTATTCGCGATCACAGTTGTCCTTCCGCTGGAATGACATATTCATGCCGTTTCGTTAATAGGCTTCGTATATTATCGCCGTGCGCAGATAATTAATTAACGCTATCAGGAATATACGTTAAATTAATTGCAAACACAACGGTCAATATTAGAAAATATCGTTAATTGCATTGTGTGATTCTTTCGTCGATAATGATAGGGGCGATCGATTATCAGATCAAAACAAAATGAAAGCTTTGTGCTTTAATAAATTACTAGAAAAACTTTACTTGAAATATTTTCTTGTGCGTGCTGTTAAATAATTTATATATAAATAAAATTTTAAATTGTCAATGCAATTATGACTCGCAAATTTTGAAATTGAAAAAAAGATATGAAAGTATAATTTTTTTTCTCAGTCGAGATTTTTGTTCTTATCCAAAATATATCTTTATTATTGCTTTATATCCATGTCAACGAATTGGACAATAATTTTTAATAATTTTTATATTGTAATAAGTTTTATATTTTTCTCACACAATAATTAATACGGTAAGGACAATGTGCACACATGATTACCTATATTCGTGAATTCTCGTAGCTATACTGTCGGTGCCATTGATCGTTTCAACGGCTTGTCGCTCTGCAACGACGCATTCTAAAATTCATCGTATTCTGGATCCGGAGCCTAGTTGGGTGTACGACCGTGATAATCGAGTGGTAATCGACAATACGCTATTATTTCGAACTTGAAAGCCTATGCTTGCTTAGTATGCTTGCTTGTGACTCGAAGCTTGATACCTATTAGCAGAGGCTCTGATTTTGGTCTAGCAAACCATCGTACGTTTGGACAAACTCAAATATTGGACAAAATCAAAAAATGAGACTAAGATAAATTAAAGTTATTTCTACTAGCTTTAAAATCACCGAACTTTAATAATAAATAAATAACGAAGATAATCGAAAACGACTGTTTACATCCAAACAATTTCTTAAAGTTTTACCTCTGAAATACGTTCCAAAATAATTTTACGGTGATTAAATGAGTAAATAAATCATTTGCGATAGACGAAACTAAGTAGCGAAACTAGTACAGCGAAAAACCTGTAAATATTGGAAGATCTTTGTTAAAAATATCGAAATATAATACATTACAACTTTAAAAAATTAGCGTTTTAAATTGCTTTCAGTTTGCCTTATGTTACTTAACATCTCATTGACTTTTAACCTCCTTACGGTCAACTGATTGACTCATACTTTATCTCGATGGAGAAAATATTTAAAAATAATTCTATTAGACTATCTATATAATTATATAAGTCATTCTAGTTTAGGAAATTGTTAAAGAATTGCTCATCATATTTGATCATATTAACATGTATAATTACCTACATAATTATATTACTGATTAAACAAATTATTTTTAAATTTGTAAATTATTTAAATTTGTAGATTATTTGTAGATTATTTATTTGTAATTATTTTTTAAATTTTAGATAATTAAATTTTTTTTAGATAATTTGGAGCAAGACCGTTTCTGTGTACACAAAGAAACGCTATATTTCAGGCAAAATCATCTTTATTTTTTTCTGTATCACTCTTTCATATTAAGCTTCACGATAATCCAATTTACTTCATTTTACTCTTGCTTGAAGGCAGCATCATTCACGTTTTTTTTCCGTTTTTCTATGCGTTATCGCCGTACAGTGCGAAAGCCCGTATATTAAGTCATATCGCAGAATGAGCGATTCGCTCATCGACCAATATTGTCATATGGGAAATGAACAGCCGTGCGTTGAATAAACATGCGGTCGTCGCCATCGGTCGTACTTGAAGCTATTCGCGAGCACGCGTATGCAAATGACAATACCCGCCCGCGTATCATGGAGATCATGGTTTCTCTTTCGAATTCCAGATTTCTCGCGTGATTGACAATCAATTCGCGAAGGAAATGCTTTTCTTTCTTTGTATCTTAATAATTTTTTAAAGTTATACAGATAGAAGTTCTTTTCTTCAATTTCTATTTTCGAACCATCTAAATAAATGATTTCGAACAAATGAGAAAGAATAATCGATTTCACGAGTAAATGATATGTAAATAATAAATTACTCACCCCTCTGGTTGCTCCACCGTTGTCCGATGTATTGCAGGCTTTTTCCTTCTTATTTTTAGAATTCACGCACTCATTTACTTTACCACAATCAAAGACGTAAAGTATGAATTTCGCCATCTGGATGTAATCGACAAAAATGAGAGAAGGAGAAAGCAAAGGCGGCCAGTCTTTATCTCTTTCTGTTCAATTAATCTTAGAAATTCTTCTCTTTCATTTTTTTTTTGACCACTTAGCGCTGCAAATACTCCGGATACTTCAAAGTATTTAATTGACTAATCGGAAGAATTTTACTAATTGACCAATCAAAAAATGCTTCGAATTTGTAGCAAATAGACTGTAACCCACATTTGATGTACTATTTAGGTATGGACGTGGTTTCTCTATGTCTTTGACATACATAATCCTCACAAAAATGTTTAATTACGATCGTACGAACTGATTAGCAAGATACGACCATCGCGTGATATTTCACACGATATTCTAAAATTAAGATTAATTAAGGTGCAAAGATGAATCATCCGCGGCACGCTTTGTCGGTGAAAACGAACGCACATGGAATGTGTTTGCTATATGTGAGTCATTTCAACTCGTGGCAGAGTTTTGAATATCTTATGATTATAACAAACACTTACACTTTCTTTCTCTATTCTTTCTTTCACATTCACTCGAAGTACCTTTGTATCAAAATTGTTCCTGTGAATTATGATGAACGAAAAGAAATGAGCTCGAGTTAATTTATCATACTTTAGAAATATTTATGATAATTATTGCAAGATTACACTTTGTCAATTTCACAATTTAGAAATGTACGGAGAAGTATAAATTCTCGATATTTCGTATCGATATGAATAAAAACATACAGAACCAATATGGCGATACTATATTGACTGGAAATGATTCGGTACGAAATATCGAAAGTCTGTGCTCCCCTGCACATCTCTATATAATTGTATTTCTAATTCGCTTACTTTTTCTTTGGCTGTGTGTTTCCAAAATTCACTGTCGATGCTAAAAATCTATAACAACGTAATATAAATTATAGCCTTTCAATGCTGGCTGCTGATAGACTGACGTTTGGAAACACAGTCTTTATTGAGTCAATTGATATGTAATTTCTAGATCCAATATGTTACGATCCAATATGAAAACTCAAGGGAACTTAAAATTTCGATGCGAATATTAAAAGTGTAATGATGCGATATTTCGAAATATCACATTGTATCGGAATATTCCTTATACAGTCTCATAAGTGTTAAGATCTTCGAAATTGATCATCAATTTTTATAATGTTAGCAATGTCTTTAATGTCTGTAACTTATTATAACAAATATCATGTGATTTATTCAGATACAGATCTAAATGAACTTATTATTATTGTTAGTAATAAACAATTGAGTAGTAATAAAATATAAATAAATTATTATGTTACTTCCCTGTGATTGTATTATAATTGCATTTATATCTACATTAAACGTTATTAAATTTTTCTATAATAACATTATATAAAAAAAATTATGTCAGATATTAAAATACTTTTGGTGTCTTTTCTGAAATGTACCAGGATACCAAGTTAGAAATGTCATCTGATACAATTGTACCAAGTCTGGCAACACTGAATTGGCGACCATGTATAGATATCTTGTAGAGCGACAGTTGTAGTGCAAACATTGTGCTATAAAAACGAGCCAGGACACGAAGACAACGCGCCAACCGACTTGTATCGTTCTGAAATGTTTAATATTCCACAAAATAAATTTACGCCGAGTATTCGGTTGCTCACGTTAATTTCGATGAACGACTCATCGAAAACAGTATAGATATTATGTATATAAATTTGTATTTATTAAGAGTGTATAAAACATTCATTTAATAGAAAAGATATTTATTTAAGAAAATTAATTATTTACATTATTATTTGTTCCTCTATATGTCGACTGCTTGTGTTTCAAGAGAGGAAAATTAATATATATTAATTAATCCTGAAATGAATATTAATAAATCTTTGATTGAAATTATTCATTGTTCTTCTTTGTGATTATTATACTTTCCATCGACTTTTATTCGCTGCAATATCTATAAATTTTATTTTTAATTTTGTAAAATGAAATTAGTGGTGTAAATATTTCCTATAATTTGTTAATGTAATGTACGAGTATTAATGTGGGCGATGTATATTCTTAGAATTGACGTTTATCGTGTAAAGCGGAAACCGAAGAGTGTCTTTTGGACGCCAATTTGAGGAAGCTTAGGACGGACATATTGATGGAGAGCCAAACCGAGCTTTGCAGGCTTGCCAAACAGAATCTCACCAAGGTATTCTGTAAGCTTCGTAATGGCCGATGCGACATTTATGATGCCATACATGCTGCGTTATGGCAGACTGTCCTGACATGACACACGTATAGATTAAACGTTTCCATAAACTGCGTCGTTGCATTCCGAGAAAGCGACTGTTTTAAATGCCGATTATTTTAACAGACTAGTAACGGTTACCAGATGGGTTTGCCGGATTACGATAGCGACGACTGTTCTCTGTATTTGCGTAAATATGCTCTAAATAAATACGGTGATCGTAAAAACATTTACATCACGCTGTAATATTAGGTGAATAATAACGCGAATGTAATCGTCATGACGTAGGTATTCCAGTGACAGCTTAAATTTGTTTATCATCGTGATAATTATGTAAAATATCGAGATTATTTCGGTACCCGTGTTTATTAATTACATTCCCTTTAGAGAGGAATATTGAATGTGAAGAATATTCAAAATTACAAAATATATTACTCATGTGTTATAACATGTAGAATTTTTGTAGTGATAGTTTTCAAGGAAATAAATTTTTTTCTTTTTTCCTTTTTTTTTTTTTAAATTAAAGAAACAATAGTTTCAACATTTTTCTTTATGATATGCCTCGTATATTAATTTTGTCACGTAATTTTGACGTAATTCGATTGTAGAGGAATAAAAATATTATTTTTAAAAATATAATATATATACTTTTTTCTTTCTTTTTCTTTAAGCAACTCGAAAATGACAATTTTTCACTTATGTCATTGTTCTACAACAAACGAGCGATATTACTTCATTCGTGAACGAACAACTATGCGAAACTGTTACTTGCAAACAAAAAGAAGAAGAGAAGGAGGCTCGGAAAATCGGCTGTGGCGAAGGTTCGAAGAGTGCGAAGTTCAATAAACGAACCTATTCAACGTTTATCTCGCGCAACTTGTAGACACACCGAGCCGCACAATACGATCCGCTGTTTCTACGGGGGCACATAGGTGTCGGTCTCGCGGGTGTTGCAGTCCCAGTGGGTGCACGTATGTGCTGAAGCTGCCTCGTCTATTCGTTCGTAGAACGAACCGACGGAATGCTCGTTCCGCGATATAACTGAAGTCAGGGTTCTCAACTTGGTTCTCTCTCTCTCTCGCGAAGGAACCAAGTGGTAGTTTCGACAAATGCCGAATAAACATAAAGCAAGCCGTAATTACACTAGTGATTATAATTGGCGATTACTTTTTAGTCAATCAGAGCGAAGCGATCAGTGACTGTTTTGCTTTGATTGAAAAGTGATCACCAATTGCCAATCACAATCCAATCGGCAGACGATGATCGGCTGTGATTACGACTTAAGGCGAATCTCGAGTTGCAAGAGTTGATTTTCTTATCCAACTCGTCCACTTCATTAACATTTTTATAACGGATTCTCTAAAGGTTTAAGACTGCAGCACAGACTTTTGCATAACACGTATCTAGCGTATAAGAGATATTTCTGCAAGAGATATTCATTTTCTTATGCACTATGCGTTATCTATACAAAAATGTGCTGCGGCCTTTAAGATTAATCTTTGGAAGGCAGGGATCTTACAGCTTTCGTTTCATATTTGTTATAAATTAATTTCACTTTTCCATAAAGGTTAACGTAATCTCGTTGAAATTAATTATGTCAGGAATAACTATAATTAGACTTAATAATTCGCGCGGACATGTCGGGAATTAAGCTTCGATTCGCTTGCGAATCCACCTCCGCGAAGATAAAGTGACGGTGCCATTAGTCGCAGCCAAATCGTGTACGTCGCGAGAAATGGCCATCCTTGTGCGAGCGCGTCCGTGTACGTCGCTTCCGAGAGCTGCGGCTGTGGAAGTGCGCGATTCGCCCGCGATACGCACCATTATCATTAATGTATGCGGCTCGCGTGCACGCGAACTTACACCGGCGAAGTCGGTTATCAATCATCGTTGAAGGAGGGAATACGTGCCAACAATGCCGAACAATAGGTATTCCGAGACTGAACTGCGCACAATATATCGACGTTGCTTGCCCGCGAATTCAGCAAATGTTTTCGAATGTTGTCGGCGCGTAAGCTTTTTGCTCGGCGGGACTCCCGTTGGTATTCAAACGCATTGAAAATTACCTTTGTATCTCTCTTTCTTTTTTCTTTTTTATTCTCCATTTTCCTTGTTTCCTTTTCGTGTTCGAGTAATCGTCCGCGCTCTTCGCGATCGTTCCTTGTCGCTTTTCGTTTCCCTTGTTCCTCGCGTTATAAAATACACTCAGGCGCAAAGGATAAAATTTCCCGCATTTGCGGTGAGAGAATTTAATTTGCCTTTGCGGTCGGCGATGTCGGCGTAGAATAAAAGAAAAATAATCACTTGTGGCGCACCGCGTGCGCCACGTTCGAGTGGCGTAATTCCTGCGATACGAGAACGAATTCTTTAGAAGTCACCGTGGATCTCTGCATGTTTTTTGAACAGTCCACTGCGAGCTATATAAGCTGTTGGTGAAATGATTTCGGAGATGAGCCGTTGAAATCGTGGAAATTGCGAGGTGTCACGATACACAAGTATCTGATAAGGTCTCACAAACGCACCTTTTGCCGCGCGTACTAAAAGAGCCACGCGGTACGTTAACGTAATCGATATTACCATCTACCACGATTCGCCATTAATGTAATTACGGACCTCCATCGTAAAGCCAGGCAGACTCACGTTGATCAAATTTCCAATATTCGAAACATTATACCTTCCGATCGGATTACCGTGTCGCGTAGATTTGGAATTACGAATTGATTTGATAACGAATAGATTCGCCTGCAGGTATCCATTTTGGAAATATGCATCATCGTTGGTTGAGCTGCCTGGGAAATTGAGTTTTGTTTAGAGTCGCGTCAAAGGGAGAGAGTATGATGATCTATTTTCACGTATATATAACATAAATGGTAACAGTTATTAAATCAAAAATTTCAAAGTTCGCCCTCGTATATTATTAATAGGAACGAAAGAAAGATAGCGAATGAAATTCGTAAAACGAGTCTTAATTGAGCATTCACCAGAAGTGTTTCCTTGAAAGAGAGAAGTTTTGACTTTGTTGTGACGAGACATTACCGTAAAGATTCACTTTGTAATGAAATAAGTTCTTTCGTGCGTCGAATTTTCGTGGGGAAAGTTGCATTTTAGTGACATAATTCCGTCCGTTTCAATACGACACCGCAAATTTAAAGATTTATATAAATCTCATTTGCAAAATCGTGCAAATTGCATTATAGAAGGTGCATTTGCGGATTTTATCGAGTTATCGAACAATATAATTTGACATCAGATTATATCTAATAAGTTAAATACAAATGATATTTTATCGTATAATAGTAAAAACATTTTGCATTTATGTTCGGTCTTTAAAATTTTTATATTGAATTTTTAATACATAATGCGATTGTGTTATTTGAATATTTTATGCTAAATTATTAATTTTTCAACATTTCTTACTAAAATAATACCATTTTTAAGTAAGTAAATATGAATATAAATAATATAAAAATAATGTAATTTTAAAACATAAATTCTAAGATGAAATGTGTCGTGAATTTTGTGGTTAATATTTAATACATATTTAAATGATAATTCAACATAATGTTATTATGTTATTTGAATGTTTTATGTTAAATTAATAATTTTTCAACATTTCTTAATGTTAAAATAACACAATTTATAACTGAGTGAACATGAACATAAAAATAATGTAATTTTAATGTAAAAATTCTAAGATCAAATGTATTAATTTAACATACAATATTACATAAACGTTAATTTTACTGAAGGAATATGTTCCCATAATTTTCTTATAAATTTTGTTAGTATTTTTGTGTTAATTTTGTTATATAATAATGTTATATCACTCTTAACATATTTATTTTAAGTTAAATTAACGCAAAAATTTGGGTGAATCCTTTGGGAAATATAAAATACATATTAAATTTGCATTAAATTTGTGTTAAATTTAACGCAAATTTTTTGCAATTACGCAACGAAAATTTAAAAGTCAACTCACACGTCAGCACCACGTTCGATCAACGATTTTGTGTGTGTGTGTGTGTGTGTGTGTGTGTGCGTGCGTGCGTGCGTGTGCGTGCGTGTGTGTGCGTGTGTGTGTGTAAATGACGTAGTGAATAAAACCTCTAATCTTGAATCTGGATTTACGTGCTGAATTTCGGAGGTAACTGCGAGGCGAGTAAAGAATCGCTTCTTAAATTCGTGTTCATAGACGAGGGGTGGCAACCATCGTTCGTTTTTATACTTCAGCAAAAACTCTTCTCCTCATTCTCCGTACATTAATTAACGCCGGCTTAATAACGGTAATGTAACCACATCTGCCGTATGTACGTTTAAAACGTGATGCATGATTTCGAGACCCTACGAATTTTCTCCACGACTCTTTCGCGCGTGGAGATTTATCTGTGAAGAAAAATTGCTCGAAAAAATGAGAGCGAAAACAACGTGGGCGCGTTGCCGTGAGTATATATACCGTGATTCACGCACAAAGCGAGATATCCTTGTACGAAAAGAGGAATACAGTAGATACTGGAAAATTTAATGGTCGGAGATTTTATATTTCGCAGATTATATCTATTTAAATAATGAGAGGTCAAATAGTTATAAGAGCTCACGTAGATGTGCGCAAAATAAGAGATTAGCGATAAATTTATTTCAATCAGTCATTCAATAAATTAAATGTATACACAATCAAAGGATGCATCTTTTGCAATCTTTATTCATGTAATCTCTTAACAATAAATTTATTTTGTGCATCTGCGTGGGCTTTTATGGCTATTTGTTGACCTCTCATTATTGATTTATTCTCAGAGCCTTATTTATTTTATCATTGATATTTATTTATTTACTCACTAAAAAGTACGGCCGCGTGCTTATTCCTATATATTTAGATCGTGCTACTTGGAATTGTTTATTTTTATTTTAACATGTGATCGGTAGAAAAAAAACGAAGCGTGGCAGACTTTAAGGTCACGCGATATTGTCGATACGTGGATTCCGCGTGTGAAACAATGGCAAGATGGTGGCTATCAGTCGGAAGGTCGATGCGATAATATTGGTCGTTTTACTTTTTATCGACACAAATTGCATCGTCATTATCCATAAATGTTATCATTTGTGAACTTCATAGCTTGCAAGTGCACTTTATATTTCGCACGGTGAAAATTTCACGTATCATAACGACTTCCGTTCTCTTCGTGCCATTTCTACCGTCTCTTCCTGATAGATTCCTTCAAGCTTTCAAGGAAAGATCGACTTCAAATTCATCGAGGAATATTAATAGCGGGAAAGGAATTCACAGCGAGAGATATTCTTTAGACCAGTGAGTGCAAAAAATATTCGTACAGGGGAGATATTTTTTAGAAATCTGAAAAAAAACCTTATTTTTAGAAATTAAATATTAATTAGCAATTTATCAATAGAATAAAGTAGATTACTTTAGATTATTAATAGAATAAAGTAGATAATTTTTATTTGTGTATTTCTCAAAATTATTATTTCAAATTCTATATATCTTATATTGGGTCATTTAAAAAGTATCCGCGGTTTTTTCATTTAAAAATTGAACAAAAAACCGCGGATACTTTTTAAATGACCTAATATATAGAATTAATAAGAACGGAATATTTTAATTTATAATTTTATCTATAATTTATTTATAAAAATGATTTATTAATGTAATGATATATTAAATATCACAAATATCTTGTGCTGTGGTTTTATGCTCTTCTTTTTGTAAGTTTTAATTTATAAATCACGTTTGTTCTAATTATATATTGTAATTTTATATATTTAAAATTTTTATGAATAATGAATATCTCAAAATTATTTTAATCTAAAAAGATATAATAATTAAAATATTTTACAATATCTTAATAAAATAAGTGAAAAATAAAAAATTGTATGATTTGGACACATACAATGAGTATTCGTACAGTCGAAAAATTTAACTTCATATATTAAGACAGAACGTATTCATTGTTAATAAATTGCGAATTAATGTTTACTTTCTACAAATAAAATTTTTTGATCAAAAAGTCAATCCAACCCGAATACTTTTTTATATTCACTGTATTTCTCTCTGTCTTTAGACTTATGTTCTATCTATTACGTTCGGTAATGATCTCATTACGAAGGACGTTTGTAGCTTTCATTTTTAAACGAAAAAGACCGGATGCGACCTTCCTTCAGCCAATAGAGCGTGATATATCGTCCAAGTTTTAATGAAGGCTATCTAATTCCGCCATCTGTAGCGGAATAAAAATTAAAACTTGCACCGAAACGTCAGGACGGCTATAATCGAATTGTCGTGGAAAGTTTCAGCTTTCGCGCGTAACCAGATTTATTTCACGAAATATCCGTGACTAAGGGCGTCGATATATGATTCAATTTAATATCCGATATCCAATTTAAATCGTAACGTACATACGGATTAAAACGAGCGTATTGCCTGCGAAAAATTGCGTTTCCCTGCGCCGACGGCAGCAACACTCTGGCGACTGTTTACGAAGGAAAAAGGAGAAAGAATGCAAAAAGCTTGTTATCGCCGTGCAACCGAGTTCGTGATTAATTCGCACCGTAAATGATACGCCGCGCTTTTTAAAAATATAATCTGCGGACCCTCTGCCGCGTTGGATTTTGTGCCTGTCACGTAGCTTTAAAAGACACCTTTACGCGAGCTTAACACTTTGCACTCCGCATGGGCTATCTTTTTATTTCCGCGCGACACGGTTTTATCGTAAATAAGATTACCAGCAACAGTAATTATTCGGACATACTACTTGTCTTCCGTTTTTGTCAGTTTCATTACAACAATGTTTTTTTCCCAGTCGGGCTAATATTCAGGACGCGTTGCGTTTCAATTTCCCGGATGTTCGGTACGAGATACGTGGATTCGAATCCGCCTGCTACATCATCATGGTTGTTTATGCGTCTGGGTCAAAGCGTCAAAATACACGAAACGTTCCCGGTAGACGGTGTTTGAACGGCGCGAAGTTTTGGCGAAATCGTTATGTCGGTAAGTCAAATAGCGACCGAGTACGAAGTCGTCGTCGTGGTTGGGCGAAGTTGGCGATGGTCCCGGTTTACGTTTTCTCTGATAGAGATAGAGATAGGCGAGAGAGACGGATAGACTGGCGGGTGGGTAGGTATGTATCACGTTAGGAAGAGAGAAACAGAGAGAGAGAGAGAAGCGAAATGCAAGGCGGCGAGGATCCACAGCCAGATTCTAGGACCGCGTTTAGTAAGAGACTCTGACGTGGTGGTTAATTAACTCGCTATACTGCGGCAAGCTGTGCGGGATTGACTTGTCTGCGGCAATTAACGCTCCCGTAGTTTCCGCAAAAATAGCTTTTCGCAACACGCGATTTATGACGTACTTACTCAGTAGATCATCGCGAGTCATCGCAATTATTCCAGAGATACCAGATGCAAGTGGTATGAAACCACTTTTAAATGCAAAACCATTTAAGATGAATTTCAAGTGTTGCTGATGGACGACCAAAGAACGCGCTGGTCGATTAGTAAATCGGCTAGCTAATGTCTGGCCGACGGAATTAGAAGTGATTGAAATGGTGCCAACCCGTCCTTTCCTTTGAGCATAGCGTCGCCGACGACGTCAAATTGTCATTATCTTTCACTATGAATTATTGTTTGGCTAAGATGGTAACGTCGTTCAAATTTCGAATGCCGTCGCAGACAAAACACTAATCATTTTCAGGAACAGCAGTTAATAATACCGAGAAGAGAACGCGGATTAAAGTATTAAATTTATGAGATTATAACTTAGCGCCAGTTCTTGACATTAACTTTTTATACAAATTATATACTTGAATAAAATAACGCAATTTTGTGATATAATTTTTGAAGAATAATTAAAGCTATCATACTTGGGTTGAAATAGGAAGACCTTTGTAGGAGTATAAAGGTTACATATTACTTAGGATTTATTGTATAATTAAAGATAGTATCACTTGGGTGTAACTTTTTCATTTGGTACAACAGTTTTCTCGAGAATTAAATTTCACGACGTGCGCATTAATATAGCGGTTCAATTATATAAATAAAATTAGAAAAATTACGCTGAGAGAAAAGTGTTTGGCATTTCTGACTGTAATTACATAATAAAATAATTATATTGCTATAATGTTAGTTATGATAATTGCACGATAAATGAGTCAATAAGTAAAAATCTTAATTTCACCTTAAAAAATCAAGGATGTGATGTATTTAATTTATTTATTGATTCATTATATATTTATACGTAGTTTAACAAAAAAAAACATAGAATTAGTAAAAGAAAATGACTAGAAATTATTATATTTAAATTATGGTAATTATAATCTTCTTTTTCTTTCAATATACGATAAAAAAATAAGTTACCAAATGATGTATCGAGTTTCGTATTTTCTCAAGCTAAGAATTTATTGTATCTGATCCCGTTTTTTTATGATTGTCATATATGGACTTCGTTGTGTTGAAACAGTACGGTCTGTAAAACAGTGGAAGAAGAGACATATAAGAAAGGCGGAGTGCAAGCAGAGGGTCAGACAAACGAGTCGATTAATTAACCAAGAGACGTACAGCAAATGGTTTGTGCCATGGAGACGTAAGACATGAGATCGACTGAAAAGGAAAGACAGTAATTGAAAGTGGTAACAATTGCAGCAAGTAATTTTTACAGTTCTGAAGATTCAGTACATCTCGGAAATATTCATATCGTTCTGAAAAAGGATTTTCAAATTTGCAAAAAAAAAGGAATTGCGACACAAAAATTATTCCATTTAATCAATAAAATAAATTAATGACTACAGAATCCTTTTAAGCTGAAAAGTGACAGGAATTTGTTCTACAAGATACCTATCAATTTAAACAAATATTGAAAAGGAATACATTTGTTATAAATTTATGATTACTATAGAGAAACATTAAATATGACGATGAAAATAAAAAGATACATTTTTATGTCTATAGGATCTCTCTAAAAATTCAGAAAATTTGTTGTAGCTCCAATCATTGTTAAAATACTGAGCCGCAATTCAAGCCTCTAACTTCAACGTCGACGTTCTTAGTGGGCAGGAAAGCGTCATTACTTAATTTAGATTAATTTCAGTTCCCCTTGCTTCTGGATCGTCGCTTGCGTAGCTTAGTCATCTCGCAAACATTTCTCGAAAAATTTACAAAGCGACTGGCGCGCGTAGCGACGCAAAAAAGAATATTAGAGACGATATAATTAAGACGTTTTATTTGATGATTCACGATGATTGTTATCATGATAACATCATTGGATGACGCTTAAATTTTTTACTGATGACACATTGTTTCAGTTAAATTAACAGAACGTAATGTTGATATAATAAGTCGATTTAAAGACCTCGAAATTTGTGTGCAAGCACATCCATCTTCATACATATATGCGACGTATAAAGTATCAACATTTCATTGGCAATAAATATTATGACGAAACACCGGTATTCGCCGTGATGCTCAGGGTAGTAAAATAAGAACATTCGTAGGAATCTGATAAATTGTCGAACATTAAAACCCGTGGCGATGGAGGACACACTGGTTAGATAATATTTCTTAAACATAACGCGCCCTAAATTTCGACTCGCATAACGCTACAATTACATACACGAGTTTGTTGTTATTGCGTGATTATGGAGGGATTTATTAGACAGACGTTGTGGTAAAATATAATCCGGTCCAAGAGTTTAGCAGACATAAATCTGTCCTCTTTTCTCTCCAACGAGGAACGTATTGAGTGACGATAAAGCGACTAGTTATATACGATAACATATCTCATTTCACTATATAACGTACCGGTTAAGACAAGCCTCGTTCTCGAATTCAAGTTCACGGTTATCCGATCGGGATAACTGATAACGTCGAATCCAGTTGAGTAATCACACGACTAATCGCTCGCGTTTCACTTCGATTACTTTCGCTGAAGCAAGCACGCGATACCAACGATATTACAGTCTAGATTTACTTTCGTTCGAGATGGTTAGTTCTTTGACAGATTAGTTACGTAAAGCTCTTGAAAAAAGTATATTTATTCATAGATGAAAAATTTGTGTTAAATTTTATAAACCAATTAGTTCCAAATGTTTGTGTTAATTTTTAAAATAAGATAAACATGTTATAAAGTAACATAAATAATAAAAAGTTAATAATAAAAGTTAAAAAATACAATTTTAAACAAATTGTAGAAACATATTTCTTTAGAAAAAATTAATATCTATAATGTGTTAAATTAATAAGTTTTAGTAATTTTAATATTTATAATACTGTGCAATATTTTTAAACTTTTTCATGTTTCGTAACTGCGACTGGTGATTCTGACAGATTTTTCTCGTAAATTACGAATCCGTAATAAAAAATGCTCCAGCATGTCAAATTTTTGAGAAAAATCCGGTTAAATAATAAAAAACGTGTTTTTAATCATTTCTAAAGTTGTTTAAAAAAATGGGACGTTATAGAAATTCGAAGATTAGTTTGAATGGAAATTCGAATTTTGAACTACAACGTGAAATAATGATAAGTAATATGACAAAATCTTTTTGTATCACAGATTTTTTGAGGAGAGTGTATTAACTACAACGTATGTTATCTCTTTATGCAGATTGATTGATTCAAAAACATCAAAAATCCTATTATTAAAAATTGTAATATGTAGCTAATATATGTAACATATGTAAATAATTCTAATATTATTATATAATGATCTACATATTTATAATTAAATTGTATATATACAATTATATGTACATGTGACATACAATATTATAATATGTAATGAATATCTTATTAATTATTTAACTTCAATAAATTAATTAATCAATTAGATAATTATATTCATAGGATTTTAATGTTTCCCAAAAAATTAATTTACATAGGACAGTGGACGGCATACACGATGTAGTTGCTTCTAAGAAAATCTGTGCTACAAAAAAATTTTGTTTTGTTACTTATTTATTCTTATTTTATAGTTGTAGTTTGAGGTTTGAGCTTTCATTCAAGCTAATTCCCGAATTTTTATGATGACCCATTTTTTTAAACTACTTCAAAAATGAGCAGCAACGCCATTTTTAAATTCTTTAACCAAATTTTTCTCAAAAACCTGAGAAAAAGTATTTCAAAAAGTACTTCTTCAAAGATTCAGTGATTTGTACATAAATTAAATTTCAAAAATTTTTTTAGTTTTATAATAAATTTAAATTTCTATTTTATGTGATATCTAAATCTGTGTGAATGTCGTATATTGTAATAAATGAAACATTTATTTTAAATGTATATATATTACAAACATCGTATAGAAATAAACGGCAGAAACTTTACACGACTTTACAATCTCGCTAAACAGTTGATTGATTTACAACGATCTACTTAAGATAGATTTTTCCGGGGCTGAGCGTGAGAAGTGCAATCGCTCGCTCGAGCAAACGTTTCTAGCTGTTTGTCCGAATGATGAACGGCGCCAGTTGTGCCAAGCGAGTCGTCATCTACATTAAGACAATTCGCGCGATCGTAGGTGTTCGTTCCCGTTCAAGTTTCAAGACTTCTCCGTCTCCGTGATTCTCAAGGAAACGAAGCCTCAGTCAAGAGAATCCTTATAGTTTCCTTAAAGTTTCCACGCTGATAACTCTTAGCGCATGACATAATAGTATACAACAATCTGTAATTATGCTAGTCATGCTTAAAGTCTAATGAAAATTCTACGATCGGGGACGAACTCTTGTCCGCGATCCAGCAACGTGGGCGCGAGGCCCAAACTTGCAGCGAGCTAACCAAGTCCCATAAGTCTTCGTCGAGACTTTACGGCGGCGCGAAAAGGCTTCTTGGTCAAACGGCGGCTGCGATAAATCTTAATTCGCACGTTGAAACGCGGCGTTTAGCGTTCCACGCCAGGTGAGATATGGCCCACTCGCTGTCTCTTGCCTTCACGTCGTGAGTGCTGTTTCGGGATTTGACGCTGCAAAATACCCCGGCGGAAAATTCGCAGGAGAGAAATACTCGTCTAGCCTCTCTCTTCTTCTCACGACCTCATTTGCGTACTTTATTACCGGGCGACATCGATGAAAACGCTTTATTTCCGTTGGATGGCTCGATAGGGTCGAGTAAATTCCCAGCCTTGAATCAGCTGATGATGATATGAGTCACCGTTTTATCGACTTCGCTAACGTACGTACGTGGGGATTTAGATTTGTTTAAAGTCTCACTAACATTTTATGATAAATCTGTGGTGACACACCATGATATTCAAGCGTCCATTTTTAAAGAATTTCGACTTTTATACATTTGCTATTTTAATAATAAAATTTTTAATTGAGAATCTTCTTTAAGATTGGAGACATACATTCTATCTTAGAATATACATTTTTTGGTTGACGTTACATCTCATTCTACTAAAATCTGTACAAATATTCGCAGAATGAGAAGTTTGTTTATTCAAGATGTACAAGCCATTTTATTTTCGTTTCGGGAAACGAAAACGATAGACGACCTTGAGTATATAACGTCATGTCGTGGATGGTTCGATAAAATAAGAGGTAATTTGAAATAACTGTGTTGAGCCATTAAAAAGATTAAATTATAGTTGCTTTCTTCTCAAACGATCACGACAGTTCTAAAACAAACGTTATAATTTTCATGTCATTTGTGATGGGGTCGGCTTCAGCCTTGATAAATTAATAATCGTCAAGTTGCATCGATCGTAGTAGGAAACGAACACATTACAATCAATCGACTCGTAACAAATATAAAGTCGCATATGATTGCCAATGATGGCGATGCATGATAAGTACTCCTATGTAAACAGGACATTAATAACCACATGCGAGAAATCGATAAACAATATTTTTACACACAGACGCGAGAAAAAGAAATGTGACGCGTCATAAATCTTATTATATTCCTCGTACAGTGAGTATAAAAAGTATTCGTACAAGGAAAATATTTTTTTAAACAAATTTCTAGAAATTTCCTTTATTTCTAGAAAGGGTAAATATTAATTAGCATTTTATTAATAACAGCATTTTATTAGAATAGAATAGATTGTATATTTCTCAAAATTTTTTTTTATTTCACTTAAAAAGATATAATAATGAAAATATATTATTTTCTAATCGAAAATTTTATCATCACGCGAAATTTAAAGTAATCAATATGTTAAAAAATTATGTTATCTATTGTACAAAATATTCTTACACTATTTTTAATTTGGATAATATATGAGATAAATTTGGCACTAATTCACAGTTCGTAGTCTTTTATTATTACATTGGCTAGTTCAGCAGACTCAACAGTTGAGTCTGTTATTGATGTATTCTTCTAATTAGATATAAAAATCTGGATGATTTAGAAGAATATACTATTAACAATGAGCGTTTCAGTCAACTGTTGAGTCTGTTGAACATAGCCAATGTAATAATAAAAGATTACAGACTGTGAATTAGTGCCAAATTTATCTCATATATTTATTATCCAAATTAAAAATAGTGTAAGAATATTTTGTACAATAGATAACATAATTTTTTATACTCAGATATATTTAGATTATTATATTATTATAAACGCTGTATAAGAAATAAAATAAAAAATTATGAAAAATTAGATTTTATATTGCATTTGAAAATAAGACAAAAAATTTAGTGGCTATTTATAATATAAACTGGAGACAGATAAAAAATTATTTCATAAGATAAATATAAACGTGTTTTTAAAAAATTATTAAGATAAAACGAGAAAATTTTCATTTAAACTATAAAAATGCATTGTTAAATATAAATATAAATGTTATTGAATTATTCTATATGTGTATTACATTTTTATACAAAGATATAAGTTTTCTAGTCATTTTTTGCAAAGACTGTATATCTGATACATCCTTAAAAAACATACCATTTATTGTACTCATTATTAATAAATTACGCTAATTGATTTTTTGAATTTATTTTCTACAAATAAGACTTTTCTTATAAAAATCTCTTCTGTACGAATACTTTTTAGACTTACTGTATAAATTTATTTTATCCTACAAGGATATTGGATAAACTCTAGACTCGAGATGTTAAATTGAATCAAAACGAATTAACGATTCTTCAAATATTGAATTATGCTAATCAGTATTGACGCAATCAAACTTAAACATGAAATTATTCGATTCCGGAATTCATGAACACACGTAGTTTTTGCGATCTCGTGTGATCTGGAATTCAAAAATCCACTCTTCTGCGAGCGATAAAGTTTGCAAATCAGTTAACTTTAAGACGATAAGTCGGCCCAATAAAAACACTTCCATCCGTCCCTGTGTGTCTTTATCCAGTGCGACTCTCTTTCCTGACGATGAATTAGGTTTTCGAGTCGAGAACAAGCCCAAGCAGGGAAGGTAAGCCCGGCATTCCCTTTGCTACTCAGGCGAGGAAGAGCTCACGCGTATCCCTCGTCGAAATGGAAAGTAACGATCTGACCCCGTCCCAAGAGGGAACGATGAACCTTCCGCCCTGCGGTATCCTACATTTTTAAACGTGATCTTAAGGCCTTCGTCCCCGTATTCGTACGTGCCTTCGCGCTGATGCATGGTTAAACCATGGAAGGGGGACAATACGTGTAGGTATATAGAAACTCGTTCATGTGCACGTCCATGGTGCACAGGTGAACGTGCAATCGCTCGCCTCGCGAGTATGCGCGCAAAAGGCTCGTCCTTTGTGCAAGTATAGGATCCTGTAGGTATGTTCCCATGCAAATACCCAGGGCCGCACGATTCACCGCTTCCTTTGTCCAGCACAACGCCAGACATCCCGCAGCACATATTCACGTCCGTATCGCACCTTCGGAAACGAGACTGACGTCTCGAAATACCTGTTGTTCGCAGAGATAGTAACTGACACCTCCCGCGTTACGAGAGAGAGAGAGAGAGCTTCGTCAAGTTAACTCCGAGGGTCTATTAACTTTCCGACATGTGACCTTCGAGGGTTTTTTTCTGTAATTCATCTTTTCTTCTAATTACACGATATACAGTCGTACCTACATATAAACGCTGAGTAACGTAAGTAAAGACATGCTTAAGCGTGAAGGGCGATTCTAGTTTGACAGCCCAAAAAATAGGAGGATTTTATTGAATTTTGTTTTAGAAAATTAGTAATGATATCGCTATGAACTTTTTTGGGATATGAAGAGATATTCTTAGACTAAACAATTTTAATTTTTTTAATGTTTTTTATTATATACCGAATAAATGTATAAAAATGTAAATAATTTCCGGCAATGCGGGCTTTGTTGGCGTACAATGTAGCACCTGTTACAGTTATCTGAAAAGCAAAAACTGAAGATTTTCTCAAAGTTAGATAATTTATGTTGGTACTAAACCTATTTTGAATATGAGAAATTGAAAAAAATGTCATTTCTTCGATAAAAAAGTTCATTTTATATTGTTGATAAATAAGTTATAAATAAACAATAAATTTAAATGATTGGTCTAGTACCTCGAGAAATTTATAACGAATCGAATGAGCTTATTTGTTCGAAGATGATCGGTCAATTAGTTTTCGAGTTATCGTGTAGATCAGTTCGAAAAATGTGATTTCGGGAAAAATGCGTTTAAAGTTTTTAATAAGTTTCACAATTAGTTTTACAAAAAAATCCATCTCACCATATAATTTGCTATTTCGGGACCATAAAGTACGCCTTCCTCTTTCTCAAACATATCCTGTAGAGTTGTTTTTTCCATTTTACGAACTGTACGAACTTGTTTAGATTTTTAAGCTGCGACACTCCGTTCTTTGTAGCCGTTTCTCATTGTATAAATCAGCGAATATTTTACATTGTTGACCGATCGCGAGGCCCATTGTTTCCAAAATCTGGGATATTCTTCGTTGAATATTGTAGTAGTCAGATAAGATAACAATTTCAATTGTTTTTGAGTGAAGATGTTTTCGGAGTCAATCGCCAAATGATTGCATTAAAATTTTCGTTGGCATTCTGTGTGCATGCACCTAAATATCTTTCCAACAAATCATCTCTGGAGACAGGTCTTTGTAAATTGGTAATAGATAATTTTGATCCGGTTTGGATAAAGCAGGCTGATGTTTGAATTCGTCAAGTTTTTCAGTCGCTTTTATTAATCGAGCATATAATATTATAGTAAATGGCCATTATGACTTTTTTCATTTCACTCACGGAGTCCGGATGTCTTCTTATCGCTAGTCCATAATATTTCGTCAATTTTTTAATAAGTGCATCGGTCATATTTCCTTTCTCTCCAATTTTCGTTGTTTTTAAAATATTTTTTAAATATTTTAAAAAGTCGAGTGTTCATTATTTTCTCCACGTGTTCAACATATTCGCTTTTTTTAAAAATATTATTTACATCTTCGCCGTAAGGCTGTAAATCTAAAAGTGCTTCAAAGATCTTCAAGTCATCACCAATGTAATTGACGTATTTCACGCCAAACTTTTTTTCAGATTTAGCAAACATTTTTTTCATTGAATCAATTTCCATTTGTTCTGCTGATGTGAGAAAGATTAATGGCGCACATTTCTTTATAATCTTTGAACCACTGTAAATAATCTGCAGTGCGCCATTTGTTTTTCCAATAAATGCAAGATTGACAGCAGCTGCTTTTTACGACGAGATCGATTATCTTTCCAGTGTTTTTTTCTATAAGTGTGATTACACTAAATAAAGACGAAAAAGCTTTTTCCAACTTGCGTCACTAGAAACGGTAAAATGCGGCAATGACTTTTTTTGTTGTGAATTTAGTTCCTTTCCTTCTTCCACGGCTTTGCGAATCAACGTATGGAAGACTGCATTTGACGCAGTATAAATGTTATTTACGGCGGCGTAATAAATTGTATCGTTTAAATCTTTACACATATATCCATAAGTCTACAAAAAATATTTATACTTTCTTTGCAAACTCCCAATGGTCTCATAACAAATGTAATTCTTCGGTTAATTTCAAAAGCATTGTTTATAAAAGAACTGGAATCAATCTTCGTGACACCACATGAGCACATAATAGTAATTTTGAAATCTAAACCACGATTTCCCGTTTCACCAAATTTTATATCTTCCTTGCACTTTTTACAAATTAATATTTGTGAAAGAGCGTTAAAAATGGAGAAAATTTCAGTAAACCAATAGCCATGATTGAGTTTGAATTACAATTTGTCATCCGCAGTTTTCAATTTTTTTGCCGCAGAACTCGTTGCTTCAGTTTCTGCCTCCAAAATAAATTGATTTCCTCTAAATGTTCGCTTTGGTGGTCTTGACAGACGATAATTGTCGAATTTACTTCCTTTACGAGGCATTCTGTACGTTCGTGCAGCTCAAAATCTGAAGCAACACTGAGGATAAACCCAATCCGCGTGACTGTTTCACGTGTACGTAACACACACATAAATACACACACATAAACACACATATTCACATATCTTATAATAGAAAATTGCATTTTGAAAGAGGCTTCTAAGACAACAATAGATCGATCTTAGAAACCATTATGGTTTTAAAATTTGATCGCTTAGCGTCGACTGCTTGCAAAGTCGAATTTTGTCGCGCTTTAAGACATTAAATAGGCTTTAATTTTGTTAATTGTATGATTTCGAAGTTAAAGTTTTAAGAGCATATTTTTTAAATGTTCTTTCGATTTGTTTTTCCAATAAATGGAAAAAAATCGATTCTTTTTACATATCATATTATAGAATTCCTTCGCGTAAGTAACTCCGAATTTGTTTAATTGCCTACAATGATTCTATTAAGCACTGAGAAACAAAGTTACTAGCTGATTAAATTAATTACGACATTATTTCTTAAAAATGTATATATTTAAGTTAATATATTATATAGTCTTAATTCTAACTGTAAAGCATCTTCAATTTATTAATATTTTTTTTCTTCAGAAAACGGTAATAAAATCCAAACAAAAACTAATAAAATTCTATAAAAATAAATATTATTTTTCAATAAAACGAAGTTTTTATTTATTAAGTAATGTAATATGGCAAACTATAATACTTTATAACTTTACTTTATAATTTTACAGTGTTGGTCTGTCACCCGTCCAGTTGTTTGCCTGCAAAAATAGCTTAATTTTTTTCAAATTCTGGCAATAAATACCCAAGGATCTTAGCCCTTTCAAATCAGTTGAGCAGTAAGCAGGTCAAAAGTTAAGTCAATGAAATTTTCAGTAATATAGCGGAAATAAAGAAATATAAAGAAAAGTGTTAATTTAACAGGAGTTGTATATTTCGACATTTAAAAAAAAACGAAGTTCTCCTAATAATTAACTTTGTTACATCCGTTGCAAAGGATTTACTTTTCGTTACACACAGACCATTTGCATCAATTTGTGTGAATATTTTATATCAAGACGATATTTGATTTAAATACATGCATTCGCTAACAAAATAAATTAAGACGAAACTAATTTAGTTAACAAATTTGTTTCTCAATGTAAATTAGCATTTACACAATCTTTACAAAGATGCGCTTAGTACGCCTTTCAAACACTTGAAAGTGTTTTTTGAATTATTCCTTGCACAACAAGGCCGTCTCGGGATTTTACGTGCGCTTAATGAATAAATTTCACTGATTAGTTGGCTGATACGTGATACCGTTGGTATTACGGCCGCCTCTCGTACGATAGGAATGATTTCGTCGTCGGATTTCATTTGATGTGCTCCTACGGTTACGATTCGTTTATCACCTCTCATACTAATGCCAGTATCACACTAGCGATTGGAGATTGCGTTCGCGTTTGCGTCTCTCGACCAATGAAAAAGAAGCTGACTTTCGGCGGGTCTTTTCTGATTGATCATCAACAAACGCACATGCAGATGCAATCTCCAATAATATGCCCATATCACACTAGCGATTGGAGATTGCGTCTATATTTACGTTTACGCTTACGATTAGACGTTTTTCAATCACACTAATGACGATCAGCGATTACATTTTGTCAGACATTTCCCGCAACGCATATAAGAAAAAAATACAAAATTATAAAAGAAGGAATTCACATTTTTATATATATTTGCATCATCACTGAATTATAGATTTCACATTTCTCCAAGAGATATTGTCTTCAATTTTCGTTTCGATACATGAACTAGTCACATGACTATAAAGTCGCTTTGTGATTGGTTGCGTCTGCGTCTCGATTATGAAAAATAGACAGATGTCTAAATGGGAATCGCAATCGCTAGCATCTCTTTTCGCAAACGCGATCTTCAATCGCTAGTGTGATACCGGCATAATTTGCAGAATTATGATGCGATCGTAGTGCACGTTTCGTACTTTCATACTTTCGGGAATCAATCTCGACGTATATCTAATGAAACATGATTAAAACGTTCGACTCTCTGAAAGCATAAATCAAAGTAATGGAGAAGTGTAATTGCTTTATTATTTTATACACATAAGTGGAAATTCTCACATGACGAAATTCTTATAGCATTGATTTTGAAGAATGTCACGCGCGCTACGAAATTTAGATAAAAGGAAAGATACTGCTCTTGAATAGACTATATAATAACATTTGTTGTCACATAATGTAATTCAAAATACGCGATCTATTTCGTTGTAAAGTAT
Organism: Acromyrmex echinatior; assembly: GCF_000204515.1. Next base: position 728,733 of record NW_011627004.1, on the reverse strand, counting down.
CGAGTACTTCTTATCGTGCACCTCGAGAGGTAGTTAACACTGATATTTATAGCCGGTTCTTATATTTAAGTACGGATCTTAATCTTCCTGTCTGCAAATCATATTTTTATACTGCTTCCGTCTGAAATCTGAGTGAAATCTCTTTTTTTGTCTAGCCCAAGTTGTTTTACTTCTCTAGGTTTTCAAAAAATGTAGAAAAATTCAGAGTTATATTTTAACGTCTCTGTTCATTATCAGATAGTTTTTAATGTTTCGCAAATGTTATTTAATAACAGTTGAAATTTGAATGAAATGTTATTTAATAAGAATTGAAATTTGTGGGTGAAATTTCTCTTGTTAAAATAATCCAAATGGAGAATTAAGACGTCATGGAGCCATATTAGCATCTTAACATTAGAAGAATCGAATGACATTACTGACTATTTCTATTTGTTAGATTATTATGTAATATTTTTATGTAATAGATAGTATTCTGAAAATTTATTGTGAGAGCGCACCTTTGTTGCACAAACGAGCTTCTACATTGAGGAAAGAGTTGTTAACTAATTTAGACTGAAGAAATATTTAATTTTTCATTATTTTCTTTATTTTCAGAGTAATTTATTCGTTTGGTCGTTTTAGTGGTCGAGTTAGAAATATTGATACTAATAGATAATGTTAAAACATTACTTAAAACGATCTTGAAACAAGCTGGATTATGAATACTGGCCTAAACTCCTGTCGATCGCCGACAGATCGAAGTACATTTATTCCCGCGGATTTGAGAGGCATCTAATAGGGGCATCGGTCCAAGTCCCCTCTCTCGGGATCCGTTGTCAAAAATACGCAGGTCCGCAGCTAAAAATATACTCACGAGCGAAAGTGTGTGTACACATGGGGAGGGAGGAAGAAGACCGTATCGAGTAACACACATCGCGCAACTTCGAAAAATACTCCGGCATTCGAATGTAAAAGTGAAGCGGCAATCCGGTTTTCTCGCTCGGTCCCGTCCCTCGAAATCTCGTCCTTCGCCGGTAACCGTAGGAGGAAAGGGACTAGGGAGGGATCCCGTCCGGGAAGCCGGTCGTATGAGAGAACCTTTATGTGCGCACTACGCGCGGATCGCAGACGGTCGAGTCGAGGGCCCTTCTGTGCCCTTCCCCTCCTTTCCTCCGTCTGTTCCGGGCAGGCCCTGGCACTCTTCCCTTCGCACAACTGCCAGCCGACACAAAGCTTCGTTCTCCGAGCGATGTACAAGGTCTCCCGTTCATTTCCCCGGACACCCGGTGTCCGTCCCTCTTTCCTCCACCCGTCCGTCCTTTGCCACCCTCCTGTGTTCGTCTCTCTCGTCGCTTTTTCACGGCGCGCACCATCCTTGTTTCGCCGATTCGTTTTTCTTCCTCGGGGAAGCCGCTCGTCCCACCTCCTCGTCTCTCCTCGTCTACGTCTCTTACCTTGCCGTGCCGCGTATTCTTTTCGTCCGTGTGATCGTCCTGCGCGTTTATATACCGGGTGAAACGCGCGCGCGCGAAGCGGAATTTCCTACGTGTTTTTTGCTTACGGTGAATTCGAATATTCTAGAGAATACCGAAGGCGAGCCACGAGATCCACACAGTCATCGATTCAATAGCGATGAATAATTCTAAGAGAATTTAAAAAAAAATTGTAAATTTATGATTTAAGTATTTTTATATGTAAACACATATAACGTTATAAGGAATGTAGAATTTTTGCGATGTGTTAAATATAATATATCTTGCGATTTTTATAAGATTTTAATGATTTTGTTCAAACATTATTAGTCTTTGTAAATAATCCATAAATTCAATTGTCAATGAATAATTCCAGAAAGATTCTAAAGGAATTATGAATCTTTGATGTAGAATAATATTAAGAAATTGTGTAGAATTTTTGTGATATTGAACGTATTATCGCGTCGATAAAAACACGAGTTAAAAATTAGTCTTAGGATAAGTTGTTTTAAAGAATATACATAATTAAATATTAGGTGTTGGAATTAATTCGTAGCGTTTTACAAGTGATGGGAAGTACTTTCATTAATGTATTTTTTAATGCTCATGTGAAATAAATAACATTCTTTCATTAAAAAACGCTACGAATTAATTCCAACACCTAATATATATAATTAAAGAATATATATTAAAGAATATATAATTAAATATGTAAATATAAATGAAAGTATGACACGGAAAAAAGTGAAGTTATGTTTACTATTTTTTTTAATTAAAATGTTCCAATTCAAAATTTTAAAAACGAAAAGTTGCTTATTTTGATTATTTGTCTATCATGTCTTGCGATATTTATCAGACTTTAATGAATTTTTTCAAATCTTTAATAGCTGCCTTAGAAAGCAATTCATAAATAGCATTTTTTTTCATATGTTTTACTTTGAAAATTATAAAGATAGCATTGTTCTTCCTTCAAAAGTGACACGATTAAAAAATTTTTTGAATTATTACTATGAATAATTTAGGTAAACATTATCTTATAGGATATTAATCATGAAAAATAAATTAATTAATCATAAGAAATCGTCATAATAAAAAAAATTATTTAAATTATTTAAAACAAAAAAGTTTCATCGTGTTAAGAATAAATTCTCTTTTGTCAAAATGATTTGATTAGGCAATAATTTTCTGTCAAGTTGAAAAATAGTTTCTCGATAAACTTAATTTTTAGTTGTATCACCTTTGAAGTAAGGAAGTGATATACAAATTCTGGGTTACTTTCGGTAGCCATCATGAATAACACATTGAACACGTAGACAATTCTTGTCGGGGATACGTCAACCATTTTCGAACGATAGAATATTACTCCAGTGAAATAAAATCGAAATTTGGATTATGCAAATACAAACAGGATCCGTATTATGCAAATACAGTCAAGATGTGTGCTATGCAAACTCGTATTATGCAAATGTCCTCGGCGGAACATTTATTTCCACTTTCCTACGGGGCGAGAGCATTCTAACGCTGGAGTTTACACATTACAAACTACAACCATTGCATGGCGATTATTTACCGCGCGTTACAACGAATTATAAATTGCACCGTGCTTTCGCGCGTGCATTAACACAGTGCACCCGCCATTATTATAAAATCGTTCCGCCCAGGGAGAGCCGAAGGGTGAATAGCGCGTAATCGCCAACGAATATCATGGACACCCCGTATACACCCTGACGCGCCTCCTACGTCGTTTCGCCAACACATCTGAACACATCGGCGGCGCACGGCGATACATCGAACCCCGCAAGAACGACGAAGACAACATTAAACGACCGCGTAGGAAGCGTGAGCGAGATCGTAGCGGATCGAGCCGAGCCGCGTCGGCTGTTGCCGTTGCCGTTGCCGGCTGGAAGCCTGGCTCCCTCCTCCTCCCCTCCGCCCCTCCCGCCGCCCGCTCGGCCCTCCCATCTCGATTCCCGCGAAAGCCTACGTCCCCCCCCCCCTCTCTGCCGCGTGGAGCGTCAGTCGCCCCGCGTCCCTCCAACGAGTTAGAGTCGTTGTATCGCTCCCCACTCACGTGACCCCGCGCCGCACCGCCACACCTGGTCCATCCGCCGCGCCGCACGCGGCTACGGTAAGCCTGCTATTCTCTCCCTCCTCCTCCTCCTCCTCCTCTTCTTCCTTCTCCTCCTCCTTCTCCTCCTCCTCGTCCTCCTCACTCCACCATCCTCTCTTCGCGCGTTGCGTTGTGCCTAACCTTCTCCCGCCCGTAACCGTAGATCCGCCGCGTCTCCAACACGCGCTCCCTCTCTCTCGCCCCCTATTCTCTCATGGCGCGCCGCGATTCGTAGCAAAGTTTTCAACGTCGCCTCGCTTCTTCCATCTTTCTCTCTCCCTCTTTATTTTTATCCATTTCTCTTTTTTTCTTTCTTCCAAACGGAATATATACAATTTTTAGCCAGGATTCATCGCGCGTTGTATGTACACGTTTTCGAGGTTTTCACTGGGATTTTTCTGTCGCGAAGTTACTACCGGTGGATATATTCGGGGAATCTCTTCTCCCCCTCCCCTCCCGCCCTTTTTGCCTGCTCTTACTTCAAAGTAACGCTGTTTTCATCTTTGTTGTTCCACGGATCGCGCTTTCGTACCTTTTTGTTTATTTTCCTCCTCGACGAATGTTATTTATCCTTTTCTCTCTGTCAGTCGTTTACTTCGGTGTTTCCCCCCCCCCCCTCCCACCCCTTAACGCCGCCTCGGCAAAACGGACGATCGGTTTTAGTAGTCGGAGTCGTATGAACGGCGTGCAACGTGACGCGAGGATCGTACAGTCGTGTTCTCGGTAGACCCTCGTGTGGGAGAGCGCCGGAGTGAGAGGGGCAGACCGAGTAAGAGAGAGACCGCGGCCGCACGTAGCTTGCAGGGCAAGGCGGAGCGAGGAA